>CM056050.1:135923161-136331251 GCA_029574335.1 Rana kukunoris | reverse complement strand
AAAAAAATGGAAGAACCAATATCTATAAAAATAGGAATACAGAAATTGATGAAAAGGAAAGATTTGGTCATCAGACCCTCCGATAAAGGGGGTGGGATTGTAATCCAGACCACAGAACAATATCATGGAGGGATGATGAAGATGCTAGGCGACATTGATACCTATAGTGTACTACCTAGCAACCCTACTTTCAAATGGAAAAAAGAACTGGAACAAGTGGTACTTCTAGGTCTTAAAAAGAAAGTTCTTAATAAGAAGGAAGCAAAGTATCTTGTACCGGAAGCATGTAGGACTCCGATTATATATGCCCTACCAAAGATGCACAAAGATAAAAACAACCCGCCTTTTAGGCCAATAGTGAACGGGATAGAGTCTATCACAGCAAGATTGGGGCAATATGTCGATAAGTTCCTTCAGCCAGCTGTACAAAAAACCAGGGCCTACCTTAAGGACACAAAAGATATCCTTAACCTACTAGAAGGAAGAACAGACCCGGTCCCTTACTGTTGGCAACTGCAGACGTGTCATCGCTATACACTATCATTCCCCACTACCTAGCTTGCGAAGCCACCAAATGGGGACTTCGCAGATACACCAAACTCCCTTGTGCGCAGAGGAAATATATTATTAAATGCCTTGATTTCTGTCTCAAACATAGCCATTTCTGGTACAACCATGTGCATTACCAACAGCGAACTGGAGTGGCCATGGGAGCCAAATTTGCTCCAAGCGTCGCAGGACTATTCATGGCCAAATGGGAAGAGGAAGCAGTATTCCAAACACTACCCGAGAATCTGGTTGTATACAAAAGGTATATTGATGACATCTTTATAGTGTGGAGGGGAAATAGAGATTCACTCAACTCCTTCAGCACTAAACTCAATAATAACAACATGAACATAGTCCTTACATGGCAGATCGAAGAGGAGAACATCCCCTTCCTAGACTTAGAGATCTCTCGGAAAAAGGGAAGATTTACAACCAGGACGTTCTTTAAAAATGTCGATAGGAATAGCTACCTTCCCATCACCAGCTGCCATCATAGAAATTGGCTATATAATATTCCCAAAGGCCAGATTTTAAGACTAAGATGTAACTGCACAGAAATAGAAGAGTTCCAGGTTCAAGCAAGAAAAATCGGGGAAAGATTCACACAAAAAGGATACAATGACACGTTTATCCAAGAAAAGATACAAGAAGTCAGCAACATCCCTAGAGGAGACCTTCTAGTTGCTAAGAAGAAACCGACCAACAAAGTAGATGGAGTTCCAGTCATATTAGACTATAACATCCACTACAAAAAAATTGAGAAGATCTTCTCCCGCCACTGGCACATCCTCAAAACAGACACCAAATTCGGAAATATCCTGCCAGATAGACCCAAATTTCTTTACAAAAGGGGCCCCTACCCTTCGAGACCAACTGGTAAAAGGAGTGGTTAATCCACCCAAAAAGCAGCTCACGTTCTTTACTGGGAAAGGGTTCTATCCTTGCAAGCGATGCTATGCTTGCACACGCACCAAACGCCCCAATGAAAAAGTAGTGAAATTCAAGTCTAAGGCCGCGTACACACCATCGGACATATCCGATGAAAACGGTCCGCGGACCATTTCCATCGGATATGTCCGATCGGGAGTTTGATCCGATGGCGTGTACACACCATCGGATCAAATTCCCCGCCGCCGGACGGCACGGCGACGTGGCGGTGACGCGCGGCGGTGACGTTGACGCCGCCGCGTCACCACCACGTCACCGCACCAGGAAGTAAAACACTTCCGCGCATGCGCCGAATTCATTCGGCGGCGGCGCGACGGCGGTGGGGGACGACATGTCTGCTGGTAAGTGTACTAACCAGCAGACATGTCGGGCGGACAGATTCCCACCGGATGGATTTCAAAGCATGCTTTGAAATCTGTCGGTTGGAGAAATCTGTCCGCTAGCCCATACACACGAGCGGAGATGTCTGCTGAAACGGTCCATCGGACCGTTTTCAGCGGACATATCCCCTCGTGTGTACGAGGCCTAACAGTAATGGGACAGAATACGAAATTAAAGATTTTGTTGGGTGTAATACCAAAGGGGCAGTATATGTGCTAGAGTGCAGTTGCGGCCTACAATATGTCGGCCGCACAAAACGACTCCTAAGGATACGGATCAAAGAACACGTGCGCAATATCATCAAAGGTTTTGATCAACACAGTGTATCCAGACATTTTGAGGTAGCCCACAATAAGGATCCGTCCCACCTTAGATTCTGGGGATTGCACCCTATAATAGGCCGTGGCGAGGGGGTCACAAAGTTAGGTCCCTTAGTCAACTAGAATCCAAATTTATCTTTTCCATGGACACATTTGCCCCGAGAGGACTAAACATAGACTTTGACCTAAACTGTTTCCTCAACGATTTTTGAACATTATCACCTTTTCTTACTGTTCTTCCCACACCTTGTTTCTGGATGTGTAGACTTCCAAGACCTACATCCAGGATCACCTATATAATTTACTCATGGATGATGTGTACTGTAAACTGTATAAGATCGTAGTAGATATTTTCTATTTATGTACATGTGCCATGAGTGTTGTCTCTGAAGCTCCCATATATTTTTTATATATCCTTTTCCTATTTTCTATTGTTATTGGACCTTAATCCTGTTTAGGATTCTTAGTAGACATGCCCCAGGCTGGTATAGCCAGATGTGAGGGCTTTTGATACATCAGCCTCCCCCTTTTTTCATCTCAGGCATGTATGAGACTGGTCGGTCCATATAGCAGACCCCCCCTTTTTTTTATCTATATCTATTAAGGATCTATCCTCTAGACATTGATTCATTTTAATTTTTAATATATATTTTTTAATAAAATGTTTCTCTCCATCCATGGTATGGAAACAAAACATCTCCCCTCCAGTCCACCTGACCACTGGGGTCCTTTGCTGTATATGCAAACATGGTAGCCGCTCGCTATATGTCAGCATACAGCTTCCTCTGGTTTCAGACACACAGGTTCTCTCCCTTCCATGCTAAGTTATTGGTCCGCCTATTCTGCTGTACACTGCACCAAGATCATCCCTTATCCTGGAGTCACTCCTACCTATCAATAGGAAAAAGCCCAGGCAAAATGGCGATTGCTTTATTTGTGATTAACCATTACAATAAGAGTGTGGGCTACGAGAAAATGGCCGACATGCGCCCAGCATAGCAGACACCCAGGCAGTCGAGCGGTGCTTCTCTCTGTCTTCAAGCCACTCCTACTTACTAATAGGAAGTGACCTAGGCAAGATGGCCACTATCTCAGCAGTCACCAGTTACCTGTATGAGTGCAGGCCACAAGAAAATGGCCGCCATGCACCCATTACAGCAGACCAATTAGGCGGTCTATTTAAAGCCTCCAATATTCCATCTATGTTATCCCCTAAGAAAGTCATGTGACATGACGAGACGCGTAGGGATCAAGGAGCATCAGACTCCACACGCCTGACGCAGCAAGACCCCCCTGCCGTCCGTTTGGTTTCTGTGCCCAGTTTTTATCATCCAAATGTGAGTGCACCTATATGTTTTAATAAACCTGGTTCCATTTTTGCGGGGCTGTACTATAGGTCTTTTTTTCTCCCATCCTATATGCTGTGTGAGGGTCCCCTCTATCTGCTCCAAGTGTCCACCCAGCTCAGACACAGAAGAGGAGCCAAGTGTGCATCCAGGACTTAGGACGAACTCGGTGTTCGTGGGAGATAGGCCCACCATCCATCACCTCCATGTGAGTGGATGTATGAGTGAATGATGTTGCCTGTTTAGACACTTCCATAACACCATATCCTACTTGCTTTGTATCTTCTCCATGCCTTACTGCTGAGTGCTGATGTCGTTTCTGTCCATTGAAGTGTATTCCTCCTCCCCCTGCCAGAGGTGGTTTTATTTGGCTATCCGTGCCATAGCCGTGAGGTGAGGGGCTAGGGACCACCTGAGGTGTTCACTGTACCACGTCCTTTCCCGGCACCATTTCCTCCATCTTTTAGAAACTGTCTTCTGGGACATCTTTGGAACCTGTCTTCTGGGACATTTGGGAAACACTTTCAGAGACTTTTTTGCATTTCTTCACTGATTTATATATTATTATTTGTATTGTTCACTGTGTTACACATTCAGGGGTGCCCTAGCGGTAGCTCTCCCTGATTTCACATTACTTGGACCAGCACATTGTGTACATTTTACTGCTTGTGAATTTGTACTTCCTTTTTTGTCACTTGCCATTGTTTAGTATTCAATATTATCTTTTTAGTGTCAATACGTAAACCGTCAAAATGTAGCACAACTTATGTACGCTATCACTCTGTTCTAAAAACACCACCCCTCCCCCCCCTCCCCCAGCCCAGGGATTTATTCCCGTACCACCCTTGGATTTCACCCACTTTTCACAGCGCAGACACCACCCCCCTTGTTTTTCCATTTGCTACTTCTCTCTGCCCAGGACAGAGTGTCAGGTGTTTGCAGCAGTGACCCCATCCCACTCCACCACCCCCCTCGGTAGCGCAGGAGCCTCTATCTACAATAATATGTCAATAAATACGGTACTTACACTGCTTAAGAAGCCTAATTGATGATGGATTAATAATTTCAGAACGGCATTAAAAAGGGTTGTAAAGGTACAATTTTTTTTTTCTAAATAGCTCCCTTTACCTTAGTGCAGTCCTCCTTCACTTGCCTCATCATTCGATTTTGCTTTTAAATGTCCTCATTTCTTCTGAGAAATCCTCACTTCCTGTTCTTCTGTCTAACTCCACAGAGTAATGCAAGGCTTTCTTCCTGGTGTGGAGTGTCATGCTCACCCCCTCCCTTGGACCACAGGAGAGTCAGGACACCCACCAACACACAGCTCTTTATCTGCAACGTAGAGAGCGTCCTGGCTCTCCTGTAGTCCAAGAGGGGGCGAGCACGACACTCCACACCAGGGAGAAAGCCTTGCATTACTGTGTGGAGTTACAGACAGAACAGGAGGTGAGGATTTCTCAGAAGAAATAAGGACATTTAAAAGCAAAATGAAGGCCGAGGTAAGTGAAGGAGGACTGCACTAAGGTAAAGGAAGCCATTAAGGAAGAAGGAAAAAAAAAAAAAAAGTACCTTTACAACCCCTTTAATTTCTTTGAACGCACTATTAGATTTTCTGCAGATTTTTTTCTTCATATTATATGGTTTTGGTAAATCTGAAGACAAACCTTAAGGGCTCTTTCACACGGGGCGGATCAGTAATGATCCGCCTTCGTGCACCTCCGTTTGCTCAGCGGAGACCGCTCCGTTGATCTCTGCTGAGCTGCCGGATGACAGGGTGGTCTCCGCACACTGTGCAGGGACCGCCCTGTCTTTTCTCCGCTCTCCCCTATGGGGAATCGGATAAACACGGACCGTCTGTCCGTGTTCATCTGATCCGCCAGACAAAAGGAAAAGTAGGTTTTTCCTACGGCATACTTTGGCGGATCGGAGCGGATCGGATGTCAGCGAAAATGTCTCCGCTGACATCCGCAATCCCATAGGAATACATGCATGTCTGTTTTTCATCCGACAACAGATGGATGAAAAACGGACATACGGAACGTCCGTGTGAAAGTGCCCTAAGAGTTTCAATTTGTATGCAATCAGGCAGGCCCTTGCACTACATAGTTTTGGTAAATCTGAAGACAAAAATCTGTAGAAAATCTAATAGTGTGTATGGGGCTTAGGTCTATCATTCAATCACCAGAAATAATGATGGCCACTTTTATCTCAGTACCCGCTGTCTAATTTGGCAATAGTCATGTAATATACCTTATGCAGCTGCAGTGTCAATCAGCAAGATGTATGTAGCACAGGGGTGCATACCGACATTCTTCTGTCCCCCACACCCTGAAAGAACAGTTCTTCCACTAAAAGTAAAAATCGGATATGAAGGTGTTAAAGTAACCAATGTTTATAAACCCATTCGGCAGTTGACATACTGCATTAACCTTAAGATCCATAATGGAAATAAAAATGTCTGCAGTATCAGTTGGCTTTCGTTTAGCTTTTTAGTTAATATTACTTGTTGCCCACGAAGAGTCAGCTTATGAAAGTCTCAATGCTGATCATTATTCCACTGCATAGCCCTCTTTCCTTTATGCATTACATTAAAACTACATAAGTGATCAATGCAGGCAAAGGCAATAAATAAGTTTTCACAAGTGGTAAACATGCAAGTTCTAAATTGGTTTCCACGCATTGCTTCTTTGCCATCATCTTCTATATTGGTTGACCCAATTCTAGCATACAGCTTTACACTGTGCAGTGTGATAATTGCAAATCTCTCAAAATAGTTTGGCTGCCATTTCACCAGTTTGTGTTCTCCAGCTATTCAGAGATCAGCTCAGCATGGTGTCATACATTTAAAATCAAGGTGAAGGAAAGGACGAGAAAAAAAAAATCTTGTTGGGAAAAAAATAAAAAAATCTCTGAAATCTGTTACATTGCATTTCACAGATGTAGACTGACATTAAACAATTGGAAATTTGAGAATAGACAAACAGTCAGAACCAATTAGAATTTACCTACAAATACAATTAAATGGAAGAAAAATAACTAATAAAAAAGGGGCAGGCAACCTGCCTGCTTTGTGTCTAATTTTAATCCAGGGTTATTCATACAGTAAATCTGTCAGCACAAATAAAATAATTGCCAATACAGTTGCCAAGTACAAGTGATGAATTCCTCAGTTCTAAGGGCCATCCCTTAGAACTTAGCGAGTAGAACAAACTCATGAAGCAAAAAATCCACAATCCCACCAAAAGCAGGAAAGAGAAAAAAAGGCTTATGCCGACCGTGTGTATGCTCCATTGGACTTTTGCTGTCGGAATTTCTGCCAGCAAAAGACAGAGCTGGTTCTCAAATTTTTCAAGGAAAATCCGATCGTCTGTAGCAATTCCGACAAACAAACTTCAGACGCATGCTCGGAAACAAGTCGACGCATGCTTTGAAGCATTGAACTTATTTTTTTCGGCTCGCCGTAGTGTTGTACGTCACCACGTTCTTGACGGTTGAAAGTCCAGAGAACTTGTGTGACCGTGTGTATGCAAGCCAAGCTTGAGCAGAATTCTGTTGGAAAACTATCCAAGATTTTTCTGACGGAAAATCCGATCGTGTGTACGGGGCATTAAAGTGGAATCACGGCCGCCCCCTTTAAAAATGAAAAGTCAGCAGCTACACATACTGTAGCTGCCGACTTCTAACATAGGACACTTACAGTAGCTCACAAAATTGAGTACACCTCACCAGGGCCGGATTAACAGAGGGGCTGATGGAGCTGCAGCTCCAGGCCCCTTTCTCAAGATAGGCCCATTTGCCCCAAAAAGATAGACTTCGGGGGTTGTAGCTCGATGACCAGAGGTCACAGAAACCCCACATTTGGGGGGTAGTCAGTTAAAGACCTACCCCACAACCGGTCAAAATATGGGATGGCTATCATTTATGGTTGCGGAGATACGGGCCTGCTTGCACAGCCTGTCAGAAGCTACATACAGAGCAGCCATTATAAATACAAGCCGACACACTGCAGCAGACTGAGAAAAAAAATAATCATTTGTGTTTTGCTAGAAAATTACTCTATGGTGGTCTTTGCAACTTTTTATGTTGCACGGTATAGAGCTGCACGATTCTGGCTAAAATGACAACTGCAATTTTTTTGCTTAGAAGATAGACCACGATTCATACGGAACATCATCTTTTACATTAAAATTGAAAAAAAATTAAAAAAAAATGGGCTAACTTTACTGTTTTGTTTTTATGGTTTTTATTATTCAATGAAGTGGGCAAATGCAGCGTGACAAAATATTGCAGCAATTGCCATTTTTGTCTCTGCTAAAATATATATAATGTTTGGCGGTTCCAAGTAATTTTCTAGCAAAAAATATTGTTTTTTAACTTCAACAAGTGTTGGACTTTAAGTGGTTACATTTCTTGCATTTAGCCCTGGTTCACACTGGGCTGCGGGAGTGAAGCAGTGCGAGTTCAGCTGAACTCGCACGATTTCACTCCCGCCCGGCAGTCCCGATTTCAGCCGCGATTTCAGAGACATCTGTGCAGGTTTCTGCACAGATGTCAATGTAAATCGCAGGCTGAAATCGCAAAAAGTAGTACAGAGACTACTTTTTGAAATCGGTGCAATGCCGCAGATGCAGCGTCACACCGATTAGGACACTGCCATTGCCGGCAATTTGCGGCAAAATCCGCCGTTTTGACATGCGATTTGACATGCAAAATCGCATGTCAAAACGCACCAGTGTGAACCAGGGCTTACACACAGAAGTTTGATCTAAAAGAAGTTGGTTACAATGTTTCATGTTGTTTACAAACTTGGCAGACAGTCGGATATTTTCTTTACACACAGAAGTTTATCCCTTTGATATAAGAAGAAAGCGTTAGTTACAATGTTTCCTGCTAAGAACTTGGCAGATTGCCAAGATATTTTCTTTTGACAGCTGAAAGTCTCTCCACTTGTTATATGAAAGAATCAGCAAACTCTGCATTGGAGATGTCAGGGGGGGTTGAATCAAGATCACAATTTTAACGATTAATTGTGCAGCTCTAGCACGGTACTGTATTTGCGCAGCAATTTTTCAAACATGTGTTTTTTTGGAAATAAACTTTCATAAATTTAAAACACTAAAGTTAGCACGATTTTTTTTTTTTGGTATCCTAAGCGATGCTTTAAACATTTTTTAGGTTACATGTTTAGAGTTACAGAGGAAGTGTAGTGCTAGAATTATTGCTCTCGTTCCAACGATCGCGACGTATGTAACATGTGTGTATCTGGCTCTGATACTAGCCAGCGCCTACCCAGCCACTGACTGGTATCTCTCTCCAGCCTGTCCCCACACACCCTCTCACCTGCTGACCTGTAGATGGGGGAATCACTCCTGTAGTGTTATTGTGTTCTGCCAGTGAGTACAATGATCAGTGTTGCTATCTATAGTTGGCAGCACTGATTGTTTTTGGAAAAACAGGCTGGTTGTACTCAAGTCAATTAATAGATTGACTTGTGTAAAACCAGCTAGCCCATACATAGATCGACTATGGCTGGTCTCTGCATAATTGGTGTAATTTCAATTCATGTATGACCCGCTTAACCACTACGCAGTCCCTAAACATCCTTCCACTCCTATAGAGAAAAAAAACAAAAACAGAAAGCGCCGCTGAGTGAACTGCATTTAATTAAAATCTCAATAAATATCCAACACTTACATCTAGAAGAAGCATTGATGTAGTCTGGGGTGCTGGTGAACGATCTAAAGAGAAGTCCAGAAACCAGGATGGATGCTGAGGGAGCCGTCAGTAGATGTCATTCAGATGCCTGCGGCGGGGGGGGGGGGGGGGGAATTAGAAGAAGGAAAGGAACCGACTTCCACCTCCGTACACAAGCATTGCTGAGCTGTCAGCTCGTCCACTGGTCTGTCCACTGGTCCACTGGTCACTGAGACGGTGGCCGAGAAGGGACACAACGCGTTTCAGAGCGTGCGCTGGTTGGATAGAAGACCTGCGCGCTCCTTTGTCAAGTGTGGTTGAGAGGAAAATAAGGGATGTAAATATACATATCACATGGTAGTGCACCAACCAATAGGGGAGCTAGAAATACGAGCAACATGAGGAACAGGTCACTCTTAAGGGAACTGTTTAAACCTTCATACAACATTAAAAATAAGAGGATTTAACAAGGAAAATGCAAAGGGGGAACCACATTTCGGGTGGAACATATGTAATAGTAAAAGAACATATATTGCTTATAGCACAATATGTGATATGGGGAATTAATCACACTATAATTTTAAAACATATAAAAACATATATATATATATATCACAATATGTAGTGTGGGGGATTATTCACGCTCTAATCTCAAAATTGCGGAATGCGCACAGCGCTACAAAATAGAACTCTTTAGGAAATCATGTGACCTATCTAAATATTTCGATAATGTTACATGAATTTTTAAAAATATTAATATACATATAAATAATAGAAGCAATAGAAAAAGATGGAAGTATATAAGAACGAGGGGGATAGACCAATATGCCACTCCTCATATTACACATTAATCTCATGCACGAACATGCATGCACACCCCATGTGCGCTCAAGCATGCATGTATACACATATGAATAAAAGGGACCAAAAAAGACTGCAAGGCGAAAAAAATTGTGCCCCAAACTATTGCAGTGCATTTTTGGACCATGTACACAGAATAGGTTTTTCAAAACATAAACTTTAATAAAAAATATATTTTGATAAAAAATATATTTTGATAAAAAATATATATATTGGAGGTATATGTTAAAGGATAGTATTGACATCTAATTCTTCATTTAAACCCAGGGGTGCGAGACAATTTAGGGTAAAGATCCAGAAAGTTTCTGGCTCACATAAACGCGAGAAACGTTCGGCCTCAGATAATTTTTTGGGGATCGATTCGATGACCCATACCCGCAGGCCTTCACTAGATTGGTCATGATGTTCTAGGAAGTGACGTGGTACACTGTGCTCATCACAGCCCGCTTCGACAAGACGTCGGTGGGTGCCAAAGCGCTGTCTAAGAGCTCAGCGAAGCTGGCCCCCCTACAATCAGCACAAATAAAAACTCAAGTGTGTTTCTTTAGTGCTACGTTTGTGCTGTTTTGTGCCGCAAAAAATTACGTTTGTGCTGCTTTTATTTTGAAGATATTAGCAATTGTTTTTTCCAGACTATGACATCATCTAGCCCCCCTACAAGCCCAAATGACACAAAACTGGTCTCATTAGTTAGTGCTACGTTTGTGCTGTTTTGTGCTGCTAATATTTCCGTTCTATCTTTTATCGTTTTTGCGTTATTAATGATTTATTAAAGGTCACCAAAGGTCAATCAGCCCCCCTACAACGCCCAAATGACACGAAACTGGTCTCATTGGTTAGTGCTACGTTTGTGCTGGTTTGTGCTGCTAATATTTTTATTTGTGCTGTTATGGTTTTAAAGTAACAGTTTATTTTTTTCAAACCCCACTCACTTTGCCCACCTTACAATCAGCACAAATAAAAACTCAAGTGTGTTTCTTTAGTGTTATGTTTGTGCTGTTTTGTGCTGTTTAAATTTCCTTTCTATCTTTTATTGTTTTTGCGTTATTAATGATTTATTAAAGGTCACCAAAGGTCACACAGCCCCCCTACAAGCCCAAATGACACGAAACTGGTCTCATTGGTTAGTGCTACGTTTGTGCTGTTTTGTGCTGCTAATATTTCCGTTCTATCTTTTATCGTTTTTGCGTTATTAATGATTTATTAAAGAGGCAAAAAAAGAAAAAATTGGGAGTACAGTTACCAATGTACCTTTGTGTGTAGACAGGAAATGATTTCAGTATATTGCTACATGGATTCAAAATTCTGGATAACACAGAACACAGTGTATACACATGGATGCATCACTAACAAACACATCAAAAGAAAAAATTTGTGGGCTATACATTAATTGACTTGATTTACACTCAGGTAGCAGTCAAAGCATCAAGCATGAGGTTGCAAAAGCTGTAAAAACAAGTGGGTTAAACTTAAATTTACCCTGTAATCTTTCAGGCAGCAGTCAAAACATCAAGCATGAGGTTGCTTAAGCTGTATTAGTGCCTTCCTCCAAGGTACTGTGTGCAGTGCTTACAGAGCCAGGTACAGAGGAGGAGCATTACAAAAATAAACTCCAGGCTGAGTAAGAGGCCTAGCAAGGAACAATGTAAAAAAGTGTGCTATTATAACAAAATGGATATTACAATTTAAAAAAACATTTCTACTGACTAGTGAAAAGTGTTTGTGTAGCTTGCACTCCTCTTTCACCTGTTTCCATACATTTTTAAACAACAAGACACCAATTATGTTCTTTGCGCTCTAAATATATTATCCAGCAAACCAATAGATAAGTACAACTTGGATTTCTCCATTATATTTTTTCAAGCATACATGAAAATCATACTTATTTTTTTTCACATGCACAGACTGTTAAAGAAGTTCTGTCTGTGTGAAAGAGAAATTGTTAGCATGTGATTCTAACATGCAGAGGGGGTTTCATCAACTATAATGTACAAGATCTCCAAAACCAAATTAGCACAAATGTAATTTTGTTCACAAGTTATCACAGATGCAGCACAAATGAATGGTGTAATTGTTATAGTATCTAATAACATGGGATGCCAAGTGGGTGGGGTTTGATAAAAAAAAAAAAAAAACTTTTGCAATAAAAAAGCAGCACACATAGTAATTTTAACAGCACTAACGCGGCACTAACCAACCAACCCAGTGACCTTTACTGACCTTTAATAAATAGTAAATAGCTGAAAAACAAAAAGCAGTAGAACTGATACTTAAACAGCACAAACCAGCACAAAGGAGGCACCAACCAGCCTGGTTTCATGTCTTGTGTCTCTTGTAGGGCTGCTGGGTGACCTTTATTAAATCAACAATAAATGAAAAACAGGAGCTAGAATGGAGAGTAAAATGGCACAAACCAACACAAACGTGGCACTAACCAACCAGCCCCTTTTCATTTTGTTTGGCTGTTGTAGGGGTTGTCAGCAAAGGCTTGCCCATAGCACAAATGATGTCTCCCTGTGCATACATATGCGCATGCGCAGACTGGCAACTGGCCGGGCAGATGAGCGTGAGCCTGTCATCAATGCTGGCGCCAGACAGACTATTTAAACAGGCTGCAGTTTGGTGTGCAGCTTCTGTGTGTTCGCTCCTGATTGCTGTGTTTGACTTCTGATCCTAACCCAGCTTGCTCCTGACCTCCGTTGGATTCTGCCTTCTGTTCTTGCCTGATCTAACTCCCATTGCTGATTTGGCTTGTGACCCAACTATCCTGTTGTCTGCCGTCTATGCCTGATCTGCCCGACCATTATGGACCCGGCTCATCTGACCCTGCATCCTGCTACAGCTCTTCAGTCCAGCAAGGTTTCACCTGTCTCCTGCTTCCAGCTGCTTACCCACAGTCTGCCGCCAGCCAAGCTCAGTGCCAGCTTATATGCCATCAGCCGGTTCTGTTGTCACATCCACCAGCTGACTGGTGCCACCATGCAGTCTATTGGACTGATCACAGGCACTCATACTTTGCTGTGCTTCAATTGCTGCTTTCTAACCAGGAGATCACTAACCAGGTATGGGACAGGAGGGCAGGGTGATGACACAAAAAAGCACAAAAGTAGCACTAACAAATAGTATGTTTGTTTTTAAGATTTAATAACATGGGGGGCAAAGTGAGTGGGTTATTATCAAATAAAAACAAGCTGCTATATATTAAAAACCATAACGGCATAAATAAAAATATTAGCAGCACAAACATAGCACTAAAGAAACATTTGAGTTTTTATTTGTGCTAATTGTAAGGGGGGGGGGGGGAGTGAGTGGGATTTGAAAAAAACAAAAAAAATGTTATAACTTAAAAACCATAACAGCACAAATATTTTTTTAGCAGCACAAAACAGCACAAACGTAGCACTAACCAACGAGACCAGTTTTGTGTCATTTGGGCATTGTAGGGGGGCTGTGTGACCTTTGGTGACCTTTGATAAATCATTAATAACACAAAAACAATAAAAGATAGAATGGAAATTTAAACAGCACAAAACAGCACAAACATAGCACTAAAGAAACACACTTGAGTTTTTATTTGTGCTGATTGTAAGGTGGGCAAAGTGAGTGGGGTTTGAAAAAAATAAATAAACTGTTATGACTTTAAAAGCATAACAGCACAAATAAAAATATTAGCAGCACAAACCAGCACAAACGTAGCACTAACCAACAAGACCAGTTTTGTGTCATTTGGGTGTTGTAGGGGGGCTAGATGATGTCATAGTCTGTAAAAAAAACATTGCTAATATCTTCAAAATAAAAGCAGCACAAACGTAATTTTTTGCGGCACAAAACAGCACAAACGTAGCACTAAAGAAAGACACTTGAGTTTTAATTTGTGCTGATTGTAGGGGGGCCAGCTTCGCTGAGCTCTTTAATAAATCATTAATAACGCAAAAACGATAAAAGATTTAACGGAAATATTAGCAGCACAAAACAGCACAAACGTAGCACTAACCAATGAGACCAGTTTCGTGTCATTTGGGCTTGTAGGGGGGCTAGATGATGTCATAGTCTGGAAAAAACAATTGCTAATATCTTCAAAATAAAAGCAGCACAAACGTAATTTTTTGCGGCACAAAACAGCACAAACGTAGCACTAAAGAAACACACTTGAGTTTTAATTTGTGCTGATTGTAGGGGGGCCAGCTTCGCTGAGCTCTTTAATAAATCATTAACGCAAAAACGATAAAAGATTTAACGGAAATATTAGCAGCACAAACGTAGCACTAACCAATGAGACCAGTTTCGTGTCATTTGGGCTTGTAGGGGGGCTAGATGATGTCATAGTCTGGAAAAAACAATTGCTAATATCTTCAAAATAAAAGCAGCACAAACGTAATTTTTTGCGGCACAAAACAGCACAAACGTAGCACTAAAGAAACACTTGATTTTTAATTTGTGCTGATTGTAGGGGGGCCAGCTTCGCTGAGCTCTGTCTAAGGGGATTGATGGTCCGGCCGACGTATAGTAGTTTGCACGGACACATAAGACAGTAGATGACAATCTGTTGAACAATTATAGAAGTTTTCAATTTTATAAGTTTTGTTCCTATGAGAAAATTATTTTTGACCATGAGTAATAAAGTTACAGGTTTTACAACGAGATTTATTACATCTATACATTCCTACAATAGGAATCAGACAGGTAGCACTGATGGGTTTAGGGTCTTTTAATCTACTGGGGGCTATTTTATTTTTTATTGTAGGAGCCCTCCCTGTACGTAATTTTAGGCCTATCACACAACACAGTATCTAGGTGGGGGTCTTGTTTCAATATATTCCAATGTTTATTTAGGATCTGTTCCATTTTTTGATGTTGTTGATGGAAACCGGTAATGAATCTTACTGTTGATTTTTCAGGCGATGTTTTTCGTTTTGTTTTTTTGCCTGAAAGAAACATCTTATGTGCTTGGTCTACTAGTGATTCAGGGTAGCCCTTTTCTAGAAATTTTTGTTTGAGGTGTGCACTCTGGGAGATGTAGTCACTATCTCTAGTGCAGTTTTGTCGGAGTCTGCAGAACTGGCCTTTCGGTATGTTTTTTATCCACAACGGGTGGTGACAACTCTTATAATGTAAGTAAGAGTTACCCGCTGTGGGCTTAGTGTAGTTCCGGGCAAAGATATCGTGGTTTTCGTGACAAAGCTCAAGATCAATAAAAGGCTAACCTGTCCTGGTTCCACACAGAGGTGAATGAGAGACCTAAGGCATTATTGTTGCAGTAATCCACAAACTGATTGACTAAAGGGGAGGGGCCATCCCAAATGATAACAACATCATCGATGTAGCGCCCATAAAATATGATATGTCGAGAGAAGGGGTTTTCTGTAATAATGAATAGATTCTCCCAAAAAACCCCTTGTTAAGTTGGCATAGGATGGGGCAAAATTAGCGCACATAGCTGTGCCGTGGGTCTGAAGGTAAAATTCTCCTTCGAAATAGAAATAATTGTGATTAAGACCAAAACGTGGTGGCCTCCAAAATGAAGGCCACTTGTCTAGAGTTGAGCATGGGGTCAGACAGCATGAAGTTTCGGACAGCTGATAGTCCTATATCATGAGGGATAGACGTATACAAAGAGTTAACGTCTAGGGACAACCAGGAGTAGCTATCTTGCCATGTGTAAGGTGATAACAATTCCATGAGGTGAATCGAGTCTCGTATATAAGACGGGAGTTGTTGGGCCAAGGGTTGTAAAAAGGAGTCAATATATAACGAGAGACCACTGGTAACACTATTCATGGAGGCCACGATGGGTCTTCCTGGTGGATTTAATGAATCTTTATGTATCTTTGGTAAATGGTAAAAATATGGTGTACTGTAAAAGTTTTTACATAAGAAGGAGGCTTCATCTTTATTGATTACATGGTCAATAAGGGCTTTAGAAATGATTATATCTAATTTTGTAGGTGTCAGTATCTGATAATAGTCTTAGAGCTTCTGACACGTATGTTGTTCTATCTTGGGTTACAATGCCACCCCCTTATCTGCTGACTTGATGATAAGGTCGGGATTATTGAGAAAACGTTTGAGGGAAGCTCTTTCTCCGGGGCTCAAGTTGGATTTGTATTGTTTATTATTGGTTGAAGACTGTTGGCAGAGTTGTTGAAGTTCGGAGAATACAACTCTATAATAGGATTCTATATAGGGACCTGTTGATTTAGTGGGAAAAAATAAAGATTTTGGTTTAAACGAAGTAGGCTTGGTGTGAGGTGAGGTTGCTAGATGCTGGGTGAGTAAAAAGTTCTAGGTCGGGATCAATATCACCACGATCAGGAGACGAAGGAGTATCATAAATGGACAGCTCTATGGTTGAATCATTAGGGATCAAGGGGTAAATGGACTCTTCTATTGGTTTATCCTTAAGGGATTGTATATGAAAGACTCTTTTTAGAGTTAAGTTCCTAATCAACTTATTTAAATCCTTAAATAATTGAAAGGAATTTGGCTGTGTGGTGGGGGAGAAAGTTAGGCCTCTACTTAGCAGGGCTGAGTCTTCAGAAGTAAAGATGAAGCCTCCTTCTTACGTAAAAACTTTTACAGTACACCATATTTTTACCATTTACCAAAGATACATAAAGATTCATTAAATCCACCAGGAAGACCCATTGTGGCCTCCATGAATAGTGTTACCAGTGGTCTCTCGTTATATATTGACTCCTTTTTACAACCCTTGGCCCAACAACTCCCGTCTTATATACGAGACTCGATTCACCTCATGGAATTGTTATCACCTTACACATGGCAAGATAGCTACTCCTGGTTGTCCCTAGACGTCAACTCTTTGTATAAGTCTATCCCTCACGATATAGGACTATCAGCTGTCCGAAACTTCATGCTGTCTGACCCCATGCTCAACTCTAGACAAGTGGCCTTCATTTTGGAGGCCACCGCGTTTTGTCTTAATCACAATTATTTCTATTTCGAAGGAGAATTTTACCTTCAGACCCACGGCACAGCTATGGGCGCTAATTTTGCCCCATCCTATGCCAACTTAACAATGGGTTTTTGGGAGAATCTATTCATTATTACAGAAAACCCCTTCTCTCGACATATCATATTTTATGGGCGCTACATCGATGATGTTATCATTTGGGATGGCCCCTCCCCTTTAGTCAATCAGTTTGTGGATTACTGCAACAATAATGCCTTAGGTCTCTCATTCACCTCTCTGTGGAACCTTGACAGGTTAGCCTTTCTTGATCTTGAGCTTTGTCACGAAAACCACGATATCTTTGCCCGGAACTACACTAAGCCCACAGCGGGTATTTCTTCTTTACATTATAAGAGTTGTCACCACCCGTTGTGGATAAAAAACATACCGAAAGGCCAGTTCTGCAGACTCCGACAAAACTGCACTAGAGATAGTGACTACATCTCCCAGAGTGCACACCTCAAACAAAAATTTCTAGAAAAGGGCTACCCTGAATCACTAGTAGACCAAGCACATAAGATGTTTCTTTCAGGCAAAAAAACATAACGAAAAACATCGCCTGAAAAATCAACAGTAAGATTCATTACTGGTTTCCATCAACAACATCAAAAAATGGAACAGATCTTAAATAAACATTGGAATATATTGAAACAAGACCCCCACCTAGATACTGTGATGTGTGATAGGGCTAAAATTGCGTACAGGAGGGCTCCTACAATAAAAAATAAAATAGCCCCCAGTAGATTAAAAGACCCTAAACCCATCAGTGCTACCTGTCTGATTCCTATTGTAGGAATGTATAGATGTAATAAATCTTGTTGTAAAACCTGTAACTTTATTACTCATGGTCAAAAAGAATTTTCTCATAGGAACAAAACTTATAAAATTGAAAACTTCTATAATTGTTCAACACATTATGTCATCTACTGTCTTATGTGTCCGTGCAAACTACTATACGTCGGCCGGACCATCAATCCCCTTAGACAGCGCTTCGGCACCCACCAACGTCTTGTCGAAGCGGGCTGTGATGAGCACAGTGTACCACGTCACTTCCTAGAACATCATGACCAATCTAGTGAAGGCCTGCGGCTATGGGTCATCGAATCGATCCCCAAAAAGATTTCCTAAAGTGTTCTATTTTGTAGCGCTGTGCGCATTCCGCGATTTTGAGATTAGAGCGTGAATAATCCCCCACACTACATATTGTGATATATATATATATATATGTTTTTATATGTTTTAAAATTATAGTGTGATTAATTCCCCATATCACATATTGTGCTATAAGCAATATATGTTCTTTTACTATTACATTTGTTCCTCCCGAAATGCGGTTCCCCCTTTGCATTTTCCTTGTTAAATCCTCTTATTTTTAATGTTGTATGAAGGTTTAAACAGTTCCCTTAAGAGTGACCTGTTCCTCATGTTGCTCGTATTTCTAGCTCCCCTATTGGTTGGTGCACTACCATGTGATATGTATATTTACATCCCTTATTTTCCTCTCAACCACACTTGACAAAGGAGCGCGCAGGTCTTCTATCCAACCAGCGCACGCTCTGAAACGCGTTGTGTCCCTTCTCGTCCACCGTCTCAGTGACGTCACAGACCAGTGGACGAGCTGACAGCTCAGCATTGCTTGTGTACGGAGGTGGAAGTCGGTTCCTTTCCTTCTTCTAATTTCCCCCCCCCCCCCCCCGCCGCAGGCATCTGAATGACATCTACCGACGGCTCCCTCAGCATCCATCCTGGTTTCTGGACTTCTCTTTAGATCGTTCACCAGCACCCCAGACTACATCAATGCTTCTTCTAGATGTAAGTGTTGGATATTTATTGAGATTTTAATTAAATGCAGTTCACTCAGTGGCGCTTTCTGTTTTTGTTTTTTTCTCTATTCATGGTTTGAGCTGACTTCGCTCTTGGAGAGAGCAGCCCTGAGCTTCTGCAATCATCTTCACACCTGATATACTGACGGCCAAGTTCCTTGGACTTACCTCTGATGGACTCAGTTTAAGACTTTTCCTCTATGGTATATATATATTTAATGCATAAATATGGACCCTGATCCGATGGCATAACATTATGGTTATATAGATTTATTTTTTGATCAATTTATCTAGACACCAGAGCGCTGCAATCTTGTATAAATTCCACTCCTATACATTGTGCCCACTGTCATACCCTCCACACTCCTCTCCTATATATAGTGCCCACTGTCATACTCTCCACACTCCTCTCCTGTACATAGTGACCACTGTCATACTCTCCACACTCCTCTCCTGTACATAGTGCCCACTATCATACCCTCCACACTCCTCTCCTGTACATAGTGCCTGCTGTCAGACTCCTCTTCTGTACATACTGCCCACTGTCGCACCCTCCACACTCCTCTCCTATACATAGTGCCCACTATCATACCATCCCCATTCCTCTCGTACATACTGCCCACTGTCATACCCTCCACACTTCTCTCCTGTACATACTGCCCCCATCATACCCTCCACACTTCTCTCTGGTACATACTGCCCCATCATACCCTCCACACTCCTCTCCTGTACATAGTGCCTGCTGTCAGACTCCTCTTCTGTACATACTGCCCACTGTCGCACCCTCCACACTCCTCTCCTATACATAGTGCCCACTATCATACCATTCCCATTCCTCTCGTACATACTGCCCACTGTCATACCCTCCACACTTCTCTCCTGTACATACTGCCCCATCATACCCTCCACACTTCTCTCTGGTACATACTACCCTCTGTCATACCCCCACACTCCTCCTGTACATACTGCCCACTGTCATACCCTCCACACTTCTCTCCTGTACATACTGCCCCATCATACCCTCCACACTTCTCTCTGGTACATACTACCCTCTGTCATACCCCCACACTCCTCCTGTACATACTGCCCACTGTCATACCCTCCACATTCCTCTCCTGTACATACTGCCCACTGTCATACCCTCCACACTCCTCTCCTATACATAGTGCCCACTGTGATACCCTCTACACTCCTCTCCTATACATAGTGCCTGCTGTCATACACTTCTCTCCTGTACATACTGCCCACTGTCGTACCTTCCATGCTTCTCTCCTGTACATGATGCCCACTGTCATACCCTCCACACTTCTCTCCTGTACATTGTTCTCTTTGCCGTACCCTTTGCACTCTTCTCCTGTACATAGTGCCCAATGTTAGACCCTCCAAATTCCTCTCACTCACCTGCACATACTTCCCACTTATATACCGTCCGTACTCCTCCCCTATGTCGCTTACCCACAAAAACAGTTATTTAAAATGATACTGAATACCCTCAATGTTACCAGCTCTAGAATGGACACACTTTTGTTAGTTCAACTAAGGGTCCTTTCACACTAGCGGACCGTTCATCCGTTCATTACAAGTCCAATTACGGACTTGTAATGAACCCCTATGGAAGCGGATCCGTTAGCGGATGATGCATCCGCTAACGTCCGCCAGATCCGCATCCGTTTTTGCGGACGGAAGAATGCCCTATTTTTCTTCCGTCCGGCCAAACGGATCGGATGCAAACGGACAGACGGTCCGTTTCCATTCGACTCCCCATAGGGGAGAGCGGAGGAGAGACGGGGCGGTCCCTGCACAGTGTGCGGGGACCGCCCTGTCCGCCCGACAGCTGAGCTGACGGACACACGGAGCGGACCGAAAAACGGACCGCTCCGTGTGTAAGGAGCCTAAAGGAAATCTCAGTTCTCATATTTGTTCTGTTACTAGAACTTATTTAATTTTGTGATTACTACGGTGATGTACAGAGGAACATAGGGGACCTCAGCTACTCTAAATATAGCACTTGTGAAAAAAAGTGTCCCTGAAAATATTTTTTAAATGTTGGCAACTATGAACTTATGCACAGTCCAAGGGCCACTGGGTCAGTAGTGGGCCCCATGAGAGGTTTCTGGGATCCTGTGATATTAAAGCGGTAGTAAACTTTCCTGACATTACTACTTTTTAGAGGCCCTGGGGTAGGTTATGCCACAATGTACAAGTATGCACAGCATATTAGCACATTAGGGTACACTTAAATTTTCAGACTGGGCCCTCCATTGCTGCGCTGTGATTCTCACGCATTTATTTATTATTTATAAAAGGCCCCACCAAAATCCTCAGCACCAGGCCCATGATGTTCTTAATCTGGCCCTGCACCTCACACACTTTTGTAAATATTTTATTACATATTTTCATGTGACAACACTGAAGAAATTTGGTCATAATGTAAAGTAGTGAGTGTACAGCTTGTATAACCGTGTTCATTTGTTTTCCCCTTTAAATAACTCAATACATAGCTATTAATGTCTAAGCCACTGGCAACAAAACTCAGTACACCCCTAAGTGAAAATGTCCAAATTGGGCACAAAGCGTCAATATTTTGTGTGGCCACCATTAGTTTACCAGCACTGCCTTAACCCTGTTGGGCATGGAGTTCACCAGAGCTTCACAGGTTGCCACTGGAGTCCTCTTCCACTCCTCCATGATGACATCATGGAGCTGGAAAATGTTAGAGACCTTCACCTTCCCTTGGGGAATGCCCCACAGATGCTTAACAGGGTCTGGAGACATGCTTGGCCAGTCCATCAACTTTAACCCTCAGCTTCTTTAGCAAGGCAGTGGTCATAATCGGAGGTGTGTTTGGGGTCATTATCAGGCCCGGACTGGCCATAGGGCATACCAGGCATATGCGGAGGCCCGCAAACGGCCCTCTGCGGGCCACATGTCATGTCTCCCCAGGGGTGTACCAAGGGGTTGCAGGCCGAGAGGGGACGCCCAGTTTACCTAATAGCAGAGATCCCCCACCCCCAACAGCGCCAGATAGAGAGCTCCAGATAGAGAGAGATGAGCTGGGCGTATCACAGCCAGCCCTGACATTTCCCCCCTCCCCATGCTGCCCGCATGACCAGTTAGAGGAGAGGAGCTGCTTCTACTCCTCCCCCTCCTCTCCTCCTGTGTCTGCCTCACCCACTCTCCCCGACAGACACTGTTCTGCTGCCTAAGGGATGTGGGCAGGAATATTCAAGCTAAAGCCAAACAGAAAGGAAAGATGGAGTCTGATAACCATCCAGTCAGTCCCTCCTGCCTCTGAGTGAGTACTGTACACTGATGTAGGGGTGCCCTTCATATCTTTACCTTCCTTCCTCTTTTTTTTTATTTATCCATCCATCTTCCTTCCCTTCTTTCTATCTATATCTATCTTTCTTTTGCTCTCTGTCTATCTATATTTCTTTATCTCACCCCACACCCCATCATTAACCCCCACTGCGCCCCCTCCCCGTGCCGCTCAGTCTAAAATGCCCGGGCCTATTTTTTGTCCCAGTCGGGGCCTGGTCATTATCGTGTTGGACTACTGCCCTGCGGCCCAGGGGAAGGGGGGGGGGGGGGGGGGGGATCATGCTTTGCTACCGTATGTCACCTTACATGTTGGCATTCATGGTTCCCTCAATGCACTGTAGCTCCCCAGTACCGGCAGCACTCATGCAGCCCCAGACAATGACATTCCCACCACCGTGATTGTAGGCAAGACACACTTGTGTTTGTACTCCTCGCCTGGTTGCTACCACCTACGCTTGACACCATCTCAACCAAACGACCACCATCTCAACTCAAACCATAACACTCCCACCACCATGCTTGATCATTTGAACCAAATAATTGTAATCTTTGTCTGATCAGACCACAGGACATGGTTCCAGTAATGCTTGTCCTTAGTCTGCTTGTCTTCAGAAAACAGTTTGTGAGCTTTCTTGTGCACCATCTTTAGAAGGCTTCCTTCTGGGACGAAAGCCATGCAGATACATTTCATGCAGTGTGCGGCGTATGGTCTGAGCATGGACAGGCTGACCCCTCAACCTCTGCAGCAATGCTGGCAGCACTCATATGTCTATTTCCCAAAGATAACCTCTGGTTATAACGCCAAGCACGACTCAACTCCTTTGGTCGACCATGGCGAGGCCTGTTCCGAGTGGAACCTGTCCTGTTAAACCTCTGTATGATCTTGGCCACCAGGCTTCAGCTCAGTTTCAGGTTATTGGCAATTTTCTTAAAACCTAGGTCAGTGGTTCTCAACCCTGTCCTCAAGTACCCCCAAAAAGCCATGTTTGCAGGTTTTCCTTTATCTTGCACAGGTGCTCTAAATCAGAGTCAATGGCTTGGTATTTTAGACAGCTATTTTATCCAAGAGAAATTCCCAAAACATGGCCTGTTGGGGGTATTGGAGGACAGGGTTGAGAACCACTATCCTAGGCCATCTTTATGTAGAGCAGTAGTTCTCAACCTGGGGACCCCCTCAAGGGTCAAACGACATTTTGCTAGGGGTCACGGAATCCTGGGCTGATCCTGAAGCCTGCACCGCTCTCCCAGCCTTTTTGCGTCTGCACAACAGGCCTGTCTCTGGAGCCTGTCGCCACCCAGCTGAGCCGTTCCTGGAGCCCACGGCCATCCACTGGGCATCTTCGCAGCCACCCTTTCAGTTCACAGCATGGCTGTGGGGTCAGACTAGAGATCAGCTGACTGGTGAGGATTGTGAGGTGGGAGGGGCCCCTATCTCCTGATTTCAGCATAGGATTCACTGCTACGAGACACCACAAAGTCAGACATAATGGCAATTATAATAACAGGTAGTGTTACCCACTAAGTCCCCACTACAGTTCTCAGATCAGCAGATGACCTTGATTAAGAGCACCCAAGTTGGCTGATCATAACTCCCCCCACTACTTTTCCCATTCTCCCACCAAGGAGTAAGAGAAGGAATACAATTTAGAGAATACATGGAAGGGAGAGGAAAAGAGGGGGAGGAAGAAAGAAAAAGGTAAGGAACGAATAAGAAAAAACAAGAAAAATGCCTAGAGAGGGATGGGGAGGGGGGGGGGGGGGGGGTTAGAAGAAATTAGGATAGCGAGAGATAAAATGGAAAGGAGAACAAAGGGTGGTACATCCTAAAATGTACCATATGAGGTTTAAATGCTGTATGAGTGGAGGGGACTCGGGGAGCGCAAATTGCTTGTCTTTCCTTGGGTGCTGCCAACCCACATTATGAACATTTTATTGTTGGGGGCCCCACAACTTGGGAAATTTTATCAAGGGATCACGGCACTAAAAGGTTGAGAACCACTGATGTAGAGCAACAATTTTTTTTTTTCAGATCCTCAGAGTTCTTTGCCAAGAGGTGCCATGTTAACTTCCATTGACCAGTATGAGAGTGGGAGTAATAACACCAAATTTAAAACACATGCTCCCCAATTACACCTGAGACCTTGTAACACCGAGTCACATGACACCTGGGAGGGGAAAAGGGCTAATTGGGCCCAATTTGGAAATTTTCACTTAGGGGTGTACTCGATTTTGTTGCCAGCGTTTTAGACATTAATGGCTGTGTGTTGAGTTATTTTGAGGGGACAGCAAATTTACACTGTTATACAAATTGAACACCCACTACATTACATTGTAGCAAAGTGTAATTTCTTCAGTTTTGTCACATGAAAAGATAATAAAATATTTACAAAAATGTGAGGGGTATATTCACTTCTGTGAGATACTGTACCTGTCCTAGAGTTCAGCAATGTTGGCACCGCAGCCTATGTTTATACCCGGGACATAGAGTCCGCTCGCGATCATTTCCCGCAGAGACAGAACAGGGATCTCCATTCTGTCAGGGGATTACACAGAGATCCTGTCTTTCTGCTATGCAGGAAGATGAATCCGTGTTGTCCCAGGCAGCCCACCCCCCATATAGATAAGCAGAAGTTCCACTATTGGATTACAGAACATGTAGATTTAAGAAAACATTTTGATGAGGGGCATGGCGTTGTGGTCATTCACTGCAGTATTCGGGTCACTTTTTGTTTTGTAAAGGGGTAAAAGCCTAGTTTTGCAGTGCTTTTAAGGCTGCCCATTAAATGCAATAGGCAGGGCGTTTTGGGAGCGTAATTTACAGTGCTCCCAAACCGACTCAAAGATGCTGCTTGCAGGACTTTACGTAATGTCCTGCAAGCGCACCAGCCCAGTGTGAAAAGACACACTAATGAATAGGAGGTGCTTTTCAGAGGCTATTCCTAGCACTAAAAAGGCCTGAAAACCATCCTAGATTGAAAGTAGCCTTAATGTAGATGTCTCTTTACAGAAACCGGTTATCGGCTGTCCTCACGCTGTCAGCATGAGGAATGGAATGCCGATAACCAGCTTTTCATTGCACACAGCTGATCGTCTGAGGACTGCTGTGTTTTAAGGACACATCGATCACAGAGCACGCCTCAGCGGGCACGATCGCGGAAAGACGTCTTAGGACGACCTTCCAGAACTTGAAGACAGCGATGTAGCTGTCATTTGGCTAGAGAGCAGCCAGGAAGTGGTTAATGCAGATAATGTATTAAGTAAAAAAAAAAAAATTCTGCCTTTAGAACTAATTTAAGCACTTTAAGTGTATACAGCTGCACCTCAAAAATTTGAATATCATCAAAAGTTAATTTCAGTAATTCAATCCAAAAAGTGAAACTTGTATAGATTCATTACACACCAGTAATGTAATGCACATAGGATGGGGATTGCTCACAGAGGGGTTTGGCACATTTTGGTCAATAGGGTGCAACAAACTTTCTCAGATTCTCTGAGAGCTGATCACTTAAGACTAGCCACTGAAGGGTAAAGGCAAATACAATGCAGATGCAAAAACCAGCTAGTGTGCTGTGTATACAGAAGGGACCAACTCACTGCTGGAATAGATACTGCAAAGGGAAGTGTGCGCTGGAGGCTGGAAACAGGAAAGACTGCTGGGTTTCGAATCCCTAAGCAACAAAAAGCCTCTTAGTCCTCGTACACACGATCGGACATATCCGATGAAAACGGTCCGTGGACCATTTCCATCGGATATGTCCGATCGGGAGTTTGATCCGATGGCGTGTACACACCATCGGATCAAATTCCCCGCCGCCGGACGGCAGGGTGACGAGGGGGTTACGTTGACGCCGCCACGTCACCGCACCAGGAAGTTAAACACTTCCGCGCATGCGCCGAATCCATTCGGCGGCGGCGGTGGGGGACGACATGTCTGCTGGTAAGTGTACTAACCAGCAGACATGTCGGGCGGACAGATTCCACCGGATGGATTTCAAAGCATGCTTTGAAATCTGTCGGGTGGAGAAATCTGTCTGCTAGCCCATACACACGAGCGGAGATGTCTGCTGAAACGGTCCATCGGACCGTTTTCAGCGGACATATCCCCTCGTGTGTACGAGGCCTCAGGCTTTAAAAGCATACAGTACGTATGTCAAGTGGAGAAGGATTAGACTCCCAGCCAAGATTTTTATTGTATGTCCCCACACTAGGAAGAATCAACCTCCGTTTTGTTGACCCCTATCAGCAACACAGTAGATGGAAATACACAACTCCAGTGCAGGAAAATCTTTCAACTGGGATGCCTGTTCTGAGGAAAACTGTCTAAGGCCAGCCATAGACTGAACAATTTTCTTTCCTGCAACCTAGAAGGTCGATCTGTTTCCTAATCAAAGTGTTGGCAGGGGAATCATTTCCACCAAGCCATTGTGTTCTACTGGCTAGCAAAAATCTCACGTAAAATCCGTCAGGCTGATTGTACCCAAGTTGATCAATGGATCAACTTGGGTACATTCAGCCTGCCCACATACATGGTTCGAATCTCAGCCGAATTCCTGCTGCACCACCTGGGATTCAAACAGTCTATGGCCGGCTTAAGAAGCAAAATTCCTTTCACTTCCTGTTGCATTACAAGGACAGAAATGAAGGGAATTCTTTCCAGAATGACCAAAAGGTGTTTTAACTGAAAAAGAAAAGAGAATGGAGGGCGCACCGACCTAGTGTGATACTGTAACAAGATTTTTATTAAAATGCTAAAATCAATGATCATACTCACAAAATTGAGTTAAAAACAAGCCTTGAAGGACAGTTCAACAGCACCAGCAGAACAGGACGGTTACTTCAGTCCAATGGTATCTGACCGATATTGAAGCTTCTGAACTGATATTGGTGCTGTTGAACTGTCTTTCAAGGCTTGTTTTTAACTCAATTTTGTGAGTATGATCATTGATTTTAGCATTTAAAAAAAAATCTTGTTACAGTATCACACTAGGTCGGTGTGCCCTCCATTCTCTTTTCTTTTTTCGTTTCCTTTGAATTCCCACGATTCTGAGGAGGGCTGCAAGATCCTGGAAGATACTTTGTAATTGAATTGCATGACCCCATAAGAAAAATACCGGAGCGCAGGAGAATTAATTTTTTTTGCCGGTGTTTTAACTGTGCATTTGTGCAGAACGCAGGGGAGCAAAAGTGATGCTTGACAGATATGACACTTTTCTGGTAACGGTGACATATTTATCCACCCTTTAAACACAAACTAATCCTAGTCCAGACAACCAACCAGCAACAGAAGAAGTTTGTGGTAGGTTGCCTTTAATCAGTTTGGTAATAGGCAACTGAAACGGGTTGAAATTACAACAACATCATGTTTATAGCGTGAAACGATTTGACATAGGTAAAGTAAATGGCAATAAATAATGTGGAAAATACATCTTTCATAAACAATGCATTTAATTATATATATATATATATATATATATATATAAATAATCACACAATCTAGTATATTTTTGATAGCACATGCACTGTGAACTCAGGCTGGTGAGCTTGATTTTTCAATTCAATCCATCTGAATCTTCTACATGTTCCCATAGCAAACAAGTGAGGTACCTAATTTGCAGCAATATGATTCTGAAAATGCCTTGAGGTTATGCAGCTGTCACACTGAGGTGAAAGGCAGCACAGAAAAACCAGCAAACCTCTCCCTTGCAAGATACAGATTCATGGCTCAGTTTTGTTGGCAACACGTGTTCTTGATGTGTCCATAGACTGCACTTTTATTTTCAGTTAACATTAGGTTTGCTATGAAACAAAATGTGAAGACTGCCATTATTGATCAATTATTGAAAATACTAAATTTTCAGTCTGTCACCATGAACCACTTTCCTTTAGTCTTTGATGAATAACAAGTATGGAAATAAAGACTTCTAACTTTTCTACCCAATTTTCCTGATCTGTCCTCTTATTCTAGGTCAGTGCCTCAGAAAATAAAGAAACCAGAAAGTCAACATAACATCTGGACCACCGGCATTTTCAGTAGGTGGTCATCAATGGGAGTTTATTTGTACTAATGAGGTTATAGGTTAAAGCTTAACCACTTAACCCCCGGACCATATTGCTGCCCAAAGACCAGAGCACTTTTTGCGATTCGGCACTGCGTCGCTTTAACTGACAATTGCGCGGTCGTGCGACGTGTCTCCCAAACAAAATTGGCGTCTTTTTTACCACAAATGGAGCTTTCTTTTGGTGGTATTTGATCACCTCTGCGGTTTGAATTTTTTGCACTATAAACAAAAATAGAGCGACAATTTTGAAAAAAAAAATATATTTTTTACTTTTTGCTATAATAAATATTACCCAAAAATATATAAAAATAAATAAATACATTTCCTCAGTTTAGGCCGATACGTATTCTTCTACATATTTTTCGTTTAAAAAAAAAAAACACAATAAGCGTTTATTGATTGGTTTACGCAAAGGTTATAGCGTTTACAAAATAGGGGGTATTTTTATTAATATTTTTTTTTTACTAGTAATGGCGGCAATCGTCGATTTTTTTCGGTACTGCGACATTATGGACACCTTTGACAAATTTTTTGGACCATTGGCATTTTTATAGCGATCAGTGCTATAAAAATGCATTGAATTACTATAAAAATGCCACTGGCAGTGAAAGGGTTAACACTAGGGGGCAGGGAAGGAATGAAGTATGTTCCTGGGTGTGTTCTAACTTTAAGGGGGTGGACAGACTGAGGGAAATCACTGATCTTCTGTTCATACATTGTATGAACAGAAGATTAGCGTTTCTCTCCCTGACAGGACGAGGAGCTGTGTGTTTACACACACAGCTCCCGGTCCCCGCTCTGTAACGAGCAATCATGGGTGCCCGGCGGCGATCACGCCCGCCGGGCACGGGACTCAGGGGCAAGCGCGCCTCTCGCGGCGTGCGCGTGCCCCCTAGTGGCCTGCGAGAGAGCCGACGTAGAGCTATGGGCTCTCGTGCAGGGGAGCCAGCCTGCTGCCGTAAAACAACGGCGGCAGGTCAGCAAGTAGTTAAAGGGGTTGTAAAGGTAAATAAATAAAAATTCCCTAAATAGCTTCCTTTACCTTAGTGCAGTCCTCCACTTACCTCATCCTTCCATTTTGCTTTTAAATGTCCTTATTTCTTCAGAGAAAGCCTCACTTCCTGTTCTTCTGTTCTGTAACTAAACACAGTAATGAGACACTTTCTCCCTGGTGTGGAGAAAGCCTCTTGAGGGGGGAAGGGGACAAGCAGGAGGGTAAGGACGCTATCTACTTTGCAGATAGAGAAAGGAGCTGTGCGTTAGTGGGTGTCCTGACACTTCTGCTCACCCCCTCCCCCTTCAAGAGGCTTTCTCCACACTAGGGAGAAAGCCTTGCATTACTGTGTTTAGTTACAGAACAGAAAGAGCAGGAAGTGAGGATTTCTCAGAAGAAATAAGGACATTTATAAGCAAAATCGAAGGATGAGGTAAGTGAAGGAGCACTGCATTAAGGTAAAGGAAGCTATTTAGGGAAGAAAAAAAAAAAAAATCGAAACAATAAATCGGCCAACAAATCGATTATAAAAAATAATCGTTAGTTGCAGCCCTACTTGGATTACAGAATGATTAACCTTTGGACTGCATTCACACTTGCCAATGGGGCTGTTGGCAAGTACATGCATGAGGCTGGATTCACACCTATGCTTTTATTGTGCTTTTTGCATTTTGCCCTACAGTCCATTTACCATGGTTTCCTATGGAACACGTTCTATAGTGCAAATCTTCAAAATGCAAAAAGCACAAAAAAATGCATAGGTGCAACTCCAGCCTGAGATCCAGCGGGGTTTCAAGAGATTAGCTGTAGAAGGCAGCTTCACTGAATGCAATGAGAGACTGACAGCTCCCAAAGCTAATCACAGCCACTAGCATGTAATCGCTCATGGAGCAATTCCCTGCGAAAGCTTTGGCCCCTAAAAAGGAGAGCACTACTTCAAACAGCCCAGCGTTTATAAGAATTATGTTCAGCCCACAAGTAATTTTACACAAGGCTCTGGATAACACCATAGTGCTAAAACAGGGCTTGACAAATTTGCTTGAAATCTAGGAGCCAGTTTTTTTCCAGCATGGGGGACAAGACACATGGCACAGTGTAGCCCATGCCGCTATTTCGTGACCTGGAGTTTGTTGAGCCCTGTGTGTAAATATCTCTATCTCTAGTTGTATCTGCAGATAAATGTATTTTATGCATTTGTAAAAAAATTGGCATTTTTCCAATAGTACTTGTTTTTTTAACCGACACTAAAAACAAAAAAACTAAATTAAAAATGAAAAAAAAAAAAAAAAAGTTCAAATATTTATGGCTAGAAAGAAATATATATTTAAAAAAAAAAAAAAAAAAACAATTTAATTAGGGTTTAAATAGGAACACATTTTATAAAAAATATCAGATTGCTTTTACTGACATCAGATGGAAGCACATCCCATTGATCTACAGATGAAAGAGTAGATCTAGAGTATCTACAAGTTACTTTGTACCTCAATTACCGGCCGGCGTGGCGGAGGGAGGTGCGTGCGCCCTCACCTCCACCGCCGATGGATCTTGGCGGGCCCGCGCCGGCCGGTAATTGAGGACTTGGCTTTGCCGCGTTCTGCAGGGCTAAGCTTCCCCGGGCGCCAGGTCACCATTTCTTGTCGCAATTGTGACCGGGCGCGCGGATTTTGACGAGCCCTGTGCTAAAAGATGCAGGTCTGAAACAAGTAACATGCACTTCAGTGCAATTTTGGTGCAATGCACAGAAAATGCACATGAAGGAAGGCATATTACAACAGCGCACGAGTGTCAACATAGGCTTAAAGTGGTTATATCCGTGATAGTTCATTCATTCTTCCTATTAGCATGTATCGGAGACATGCAGATCGCTGGTGCACTACTTTACAGGCCCATGCAACAAAAATAAATAAAACAAATGCACCTTGGATTTTTTTGTACTCACCGTAAAATCCTTTTCTCTGTCATCCATGGACAGACACAGCTCCTTAAATCTTGACAAGTGGGCTATGTTCTGTCTATTACTAGAGGACTAGGCAGACATGTTAGATATTTAAATACATGTAACTTTAACAGAGTTGAACAGCCCAGCCCAGGAAGCGGTCCCTTTGGTCATAACCCCTCACCCTGCAGCCAGCAGCTGAGTATGTCAAAAAGCAGTACAAAAAAGCAGTACAAACTTAAAAAGGTGAGGTGGGTGCAGTGTCCGTTCATGGACGACAGAAAAAACGCCTGCAAAACCTTATGGCCAAAGAAGGCATTCGAAGATTTATTCACATCAACCTTGTAAAATTTGGAAAAGGTGTGAACGGACGACCAAGTCGCTGCCTTACACACCTGTGAAACCGTCGCTTGATGTCTGAAAGCCCAGGAGGCACCAATTGCCCTGGTCGAATGCGCGGCGACAGGGAAGGGGAGGCGCCTGCCCCTTAAGGACGTAGGCTTGGATAACCGTCTGGTACTGCAAATTATAAATATACAATAAAGTGCAACAATATTATAACAACATTGAATAAATGGTATGTGTGAAAGGGGTAGTGGCGCTGTCCCACACCCTATAGGTCAAAAGGGTATAAGTGTCAGTGTATTGACTAGTGAGATAGGTACTGCAAATTATAAATATACAATCGAGTGCAACAATATTATAACATTAAATAATAAACATTTGGTGATAAAGTGCAAAGTGCAAACTTAGTAATACAAATAAAAAGTACAGTCCATGAAATTGCAAAAATCCAAACATATATAACGTTGATAGATGTGCAGTAATCTTAGATGTAGATTTCCATCAAAAAAGGTGTAAGTTCGTGGTAACGCTGTGGTCCGGTGCTCCCCCACAAGGTTCCCCACTCACCAGAACTAATCACCCCTGCAGGGGTATTAGGCGTGTAGTCACAGATGGGTCCCAGCTTACTCCAGTGGTGCTATCCGTCCAGGGAAGATGTGTCCTTTAGATTAGTCAGATCCTCATTCCACCGGAAAAAAGGAAGAAATAGGCTCCCATAGTGTAGTAAAAAAGGAGGTTTTTTTATTATGCACAATCCAGGTGCATTACATAAATGAAATGAGCCGCTCTTGAAAAAGTTCATTACGAAGCGTACGTCGAGCGTGAGCATAGTGACGCACGTCAGCACGCTAGAGACGCACCCGCAGGCTTCCGGTTTGCTGTCTGGGCTGTTTGGAACGCACGCTAGCGCTTCCACTCCCGACGGAGGAAACTGATGCAGCGTGCTGGGAGCTTCTGACAGGACACCTATTTTTGTTTTTATTTTTCATTTTATCATTTTTTACCTTGTTAGCAATGTGGTATGAAAGGGAACAAACGGCAAGGTAAAAAATGATAAAATGAAAAATAAAAACAAAAATAGGTGTCCTGTCAGAAGCTCCCAGCACGCTGCATCAGTTTCCTCCGTCGGGAGTGGAAGCGCTAGCGTGCGTTCCAAACAGCCCAGACAGCAAACCGGAAGCCTGCGGGTGCGTCTCTAGCGTGCTGACGTGCGTCACTATGCTCACGCTCGACGTACGCTTCGTAATGAACTTTTTCAAGAGCGGCTCATTTCATTTATGTAATGCACCTGGATTGTGCATAATAAAAAAACCTCCTTTTTTACTACACTATGGGAGCCTATTTCTTCCTTTTTTCCGGTGGAATGAGGATCTGACTAATCTAAAGGACACATCTTCCCTGGACGGATAGCACCACTGGAGGAAGCTGGGACCCATCTGTGACTACACGCCTAATACCCCTGCAGGGGTGATTAGTTCTGGTGAGTGGGGAACCTTGTGGGGGAGCACCGGACCACAGCGTTTCCACAAACTTACACCTTTTTTGATGGAAATCTACATCTAAGATTACTGCACATCTATCAACGTTATATATGTTTGGATTTTTGCAATTTCATGGACTGTACTTTTTATTTTTATTACTAAGTTTGCACTTTATCACCAAATGTTTATTATTTAATGTTGTTATAATATTGTTGCACTCGATTGTATATTTATAATTTGCAGTACCTATCTCACTAGTCAATACACTGACACTTATACCCTTTTGACCTATAGGGTGTGGGACAGCGCCACTACCCCTTTCACACATACCATTTATTCAGGTACTTCACTCGTGAGGTATCTTTTTCTGGGGGGCTGCAGTCCTTAATACATTTCTTCCTAAGTGCACTCACTTGTTCATTATTGGATAACCGTCTGCCTAATCTACAAGAAATGGTGGCCGGCGAGACCGCCAGGCACTTCTGCGGACCAGACACCGCCACAAACAGCGAGTCCGACCTCCGGAATGGAGCCATAGCTTACAGGAACACCCGCAGAGCATGTACCACATCCAAGGTATGTAGCGCAGCCTCCTTGGGATGGGACGGTCGAGGGCACAAGACGGAAGTACGATGTCCTCATTCAGGTGAAAAGCTGAAACTGCCTTCGAAAGGAAGGCTGCGAGTGTAGCACCGCGTTATCCTTGTGGAGGACCAAGTATGGTGACTTGCAAGACAAGGCTGTCAACTCAGAAACACATCTGACAGATGTAATGGCCACTAGAAAAGCCACCATCTGAGATATCGTCAGAGATAAATGTATCTGATGTCCTAAAAAGAAGGATCCTGAAGAACCGAGAGCACCAGGATTCAAATCTCATGGAGGAAGCAGTGGTCTAATCGGGGGAATCACATGTCGAACCCCCTGCACCAAAGTACCCACCAGTGAATGGGTCGCCAAGGGTGATTGAAAACAGCCAAGGCTGAAATATGTCCCTTAAATGGTGCTTAAGACAAGTTTCTGATCCACTCCACGCTGCAAAAACAGCAGGACTCTGGAAACCGAATATGCCCGTGGACGCCACTCCATCTCCTCACACAGAGTTGTAGGCCTTCCAAGTGCGATGGTAGATCTTCCAAGAAGATGACTTGCGTGCCCTCAGCATGGTTGAAATTACCGAATTCAACAGACCTTTGTCTCTTAGCGCCTGGCTTTTAATAGCCATGCCGTTAAAACCAGTAACTGTAAAGCAGGATGAAGTATGGGACCTTAAGATAGAAGGTCCTCCCGCATTGGCAGCCGCCAGGGTGCATCCGCCACCAGGCGCACAAGGTCGGCGTACCAGGGACGCCGGGGCCAATCTGGAGCAATACGAAATCACCGGTATCCCCTCGGTCTCCACTCTGCCGAGCAGACGAGGAAGCAACATCAGTGGGGGAAAGGCATAAATTAGCCGACACTGACCCCACAAGGCCACCAACGCGTCTGCCCAGGGATCTCTGGACCTGGCCACGAACCTCGACACCTTATGATTGATTCGAGAAGCCAGAAGATTCCCGACCGGTGTGTCCCGCCTTCAGGCAAAGGAGTTGAAACACATCCGGATGCAACGACCATTCCCCTTGGGCCAGCATCTGGCGACTTAGGTAGTCTGCCTGCCAGTTTTCTACACCCGGAAGGTAAATGGCTGATAGAGCCGGCACGCTTCTTTCTGCCCACCTGTGAGCAACCTTTGACGCCGCAGCCGAGCTCCTTGTTCCCCCGATGGTTGACATAAGCCAATCGCTGTGGAGTTGTCACACTGGATCCTGACAAGACGCCCTTGAAGCCCCTGCGACCACTCAAAGAGACACAGCCTGATTGCCCGAAGTTCCAGGACGTTGATCGGCAGTAGGGACTCTTCCGGGGCCCAGCAGCCTTGAGCCGACTGAATGTGTAAAGCAGCGACTTGGTCGTCCGTTTTTTTTCCCAAATTTAAAAGGTTGATGCGAGTGCATCTTCAGATGCTTCCTTCGGCCGCAAGGTTTTGCAGGTGGCTGTTTGAATTTTGCAACTCCATTGAGGAGCTTTGCTTGTTTGGGGTGAAGTTGGTTTTTGATTGTTGTTCCCAACCCTCGTTTTTCTGACACTGCTTGGGGACGTCCCAAATGTCAAGATTTAAAGGAGATGTGTCTGTCCATAGACGATAAAATAGGATTTTTTGTACTCAAGTCCGCCTGCCAGTTTTCTACGACCAGAATGTAAACCGCTGACAGAGCCGGCACGCTCCTTTCCCCTCTGCTGGCAGAAAAGAACTGAGCTGCAGGGTGAAAGAGTTGAACAGCCCTGCCATGGGGGCGGTCCCTCCGGTCATAACCTGTTAACGTTACATGTTTTAGGATAACTAAACATGTTCTGCCTAGTCCTCTCCTATGAACAGGAACATAACCCAAATGTCAAGATTTAAGGAGACGATAAGAGAAATCTGGTTACAATGTTTTACAATGTTAGTCATCTGCTCTTCATCTACTCATCAGCATACATGTGCTTCCATTGAGGAGGCTTTACATTTTAGAGTTAGGACTGCAGTACACAGGGAGCCTTGACGGGGCCTGCAGCTTACGCATGTATTTGAAAAATTCGTGCAACTAAACCCATGTTTTTAACACACTGCTAGACAGGTGAATTTGGTTGGTTGGTGAGTTGAGCTTAGTTATTCTGTGTTTGTTGACATGCGTCCGCTCTTCCAATGCTCCTTGCTGTGAAGACCAGTCATAGGTAGGAGCAGTGACAGTTGTTTTTTGTACAATGTTTCATATTGTTACAAACTTGGCAGACTGCCCAGATTTTTTTCTTTACGCACACACAGAAGTTTATCCCTTTGATCTGAGACGGAAGCGTTAGTTACAATGTTTCATGTTAAGAACTTGGCAGACTGCCCAGATAGACAGTCGAGTGAGCAGATGAAGTCTCTCCACTTGTTATATTAAAGAATCGGCAAACTCTGCATTGGAGATCGTCAGGGGTGCTGAATCTAGATCACGATTTTTTAACAATTGTGCAGCTCCAGTAGGTGTATGTGTGTCAACGTCATCAAGAGAAGACTTCACCAAAGTGAATACAGAGGGTTCATCACAAGATGTAAACCATTGGTGAGCCTCAAACAGCAAGGCAAACTACCATCAATGCATGTTGGGCTTGAAACTCTCCAAGCTAAACGAAGGATGGACTTTTTTGAACTAGACACAGAGGACTGGGAGGATATGTGGGAGTACCCTTTTCTCCAATTAGTGGCAGTCAAGGATCGCTTAATTCAATTCAGGATTCTACACCGGGTGCATTTAACGCCGCAACGGCTGAACACAATTTATCCTGGGGCCTATCCTAGCTGTTGGAAATGTGATATGTTGTGGTCCTGTCCCAAAGTGCACTCTTTCTGGGTAGAGGCGACAATTTATAGCCTTGCTGTTAACAATCCCAATGCCGCAGACTGTACCAGTCTGCTTGCTGGACCTGGTGAGCTCTTTAGCGCACCGCACAGCAACCAAGACCCTCAAGACTTCTGGTCTTTTACGCCCCGAAAAGCAATATTACTAAAATGGAAACAATCAGATGTGCCCTCTCTGAACTCTTGGAAAGCCTTGGTCAATTCTACAATACCATTATATAAGGCCACATATGACTCCCGTGGGTGTATTGATAAATTCGACAATGTGTGGAAATTATGGCTTGACTTTGCCTCCACGAATAGACTGTTTATCTGATACACATTAAAGCGTTTTTTTTTTTTTTAACCTGCAAGGCAAAAGGCATAATCAGCTAGTATGCACCGCATACTAGCCGATTATGAAATACTTACCTCGGAACGAGGTGAAGAACACTTACCTGGTCCACGCCGAGCGAGATGTCATCTTGCTCCGGCGTGTCTTCCAGGTATCGCCGATCCAGCGCTGCGATGACGTCACTCCCGCGCGTGCGATTTCAAATCGGAAAGGGTCGGTGGCTGCCGGTCCTTTCGCTGTGGATTCCCCCCTGCGCATGCGCCGCTGCAATCAGTGGCGCATTGCGAGGAGAATATGTCCTAAACCGTACAGGTTTAGGAGATATTGTTTATACCTACAGGTAAGCTTTATTATAGGCTTACCTGTAGGTAAAAGTACAACCACTTTAACTACCCCTTCCGTGCCAACACCTGCCAAGACCCTCCTGACACCCATATAGTTGAACCCTTAGTATTCTAGGCCTAGTACCAAAGTTCCCTCTTGGGATACCTCACCTCTTTCGAAGACGTGTAGCACATTCTCCTTTCGTAATTTCTCAAAATGGAGTGGCTGAGCAGTAAAGTTTTGTTGTTTGTATCTTGTTTTTTGTTTTTCTGTCGCTAACAGCACGGTTTTGGCAAATAACCTGTTAGGTACCGATTCACGTGGTACTTTTTGAGCTGGGGAATGCCCCAAGGCTCTGTTTTTGTAAATCTATTAAAAATCAATAAAGAGAATACAAATAAAAAACAGGAAGGGATTAGTTTGCCAAACATCTGAAAAAAGCCTTCACGATTCTGGAACAACATCCTATGGGCAGATGAGACCAAGATCAACTTGTACCAGAGTGATGGGAAGATAAGAGTATGGAGAAGGAAAGGAACTGCTCATGATCCAAAGCATACCATCTCATCAGTGAACCATGGTGGTATGGTGGTGGTAGTGTCATGGCGTGGGCATGTATGGCTGCCAATGGAACTTGGTTTTTTCTATTTATTGATGTGACTGCTGACAAAAGCAGCAGGATGAATTCTGAAGTGTTTCGGGGAAATAATATCTGCTAATTTTCAGCCAAATGCTTCGGAAAACACATTGGACAGCGCTTCACAGTGCAGATGGAAAATGATTTAAAGCATACTGCGAAATCAACCAAAGTGTTTAAGGGAAAGAAGTGGAATGTTATGCAATGGACAAGTCAATCACCTGACACGAATCTGATTAAGCATGAATTTCACTTGAAGACAAAACTGAAGGGAAAATGCCTCAAGAACAAGCAGGAACTGAAGACAGTTGGAGTAGAGGCCTGGCAGAGCATCACCAGGGATAAAACCCAGCATCTGGTGATGTCTATGCGTTCCAGACTTGAATGCATAGGATTTGCAACCAAGTATTAAAAAGTGAAAGTTTGATTTAGGATGGTTAATCTGTCCCATTACTTTTGATCCCTTAAAAAGTGGGAGGCACACATACAAACTGTTGTAATTCCTACAACGTTCACCTGATTTGGATGTAAATACCCTCAAATTAAAGCTGAGTGTAAGCAATTAAAGCACATCTTGTTTGTTTCAAATTCATTATGGTTGTGTATAGAGCCAAAAAGATTAGAATTGTGTCAATGTCCCAATATTTATGGACCTGACTGTACTTGCACATTATGAAAAAAGCTTCTGAAGGTTTGAAATTAATAAGTAGTTTAGTTTGTTAAAGATGAAGTTAAAAGTTTTTTTTGGGATACAGTCACATCCACTGGCTGTGTGTCATGTGTAAACGTTTCCCATTATCTGCAGGCTGCTGCTTCTGCTAAAAACTCAAATGAAGTGAGCTGGCCTATGCGTGACAAGTAAAAACGCTCCAATACACCCCCCAAAAAAATACATGTGGGAATATGAGTTTTCACTACATGGAGATGCAAATGAGGCCAGACAACTAAATGTTTCTTTCCACTCCCTCCCATGTACTGTACGTGTATAAAAATGGCCATACAACAGGCAATCTGATTATACAATCTCTGTACAATTTTAATTTATCAGAACTGTGGAACAGGAAGGCTCATCTGACCAAGCCATTCAATTTGTATCAAATCAGACAGGGAAACCATGGCTGTGGCTTTGCCGGAGAGGGGCATTTACATAGCTGAAGGCAGATCTAAGGGAGATTGTACAGGAAGAGGGTGGAAGGTGGTATTGTAATGAGAGAGGTGTGGTCCAGAGTGGTGAACACACCTTATTTCTCCTGCTCCGATGCAACAAGGAAATTAAGGCTTCTGGGAGATTACCTACAGGAAGTGAATGCTGAGAAACGATCTACAGGAAGTGGTGGAATCGGAAAATAATTTAAACAATTCTAATACTGACAACATTTTAAACTTTCTGTGGATGAGGTTAAGAATGAGAGAAAAGCACATTGGGATGGCTGGGCCAGAAATGACATTGGAAAAAAGCTTTTATTTATTATGAAAAGGGAAATTATCCTTTAATGCTCAAAGAGTCTCGGATGATAGCCTCTCAGGACATTATCTAGTGGCTCTGAGGAGGCACAGCAGAGATTTTTTTTTGCAGAAGCAGCAGCCTGCAGGTAATGAGATGCACCATATACCCACATACCCAACATGTACGATACTATATAACCCCCAAAAAAAGTCATAGTCTGAGCACATGTTCCCATCAACATTTTAAAACTGGAGTGGAAGGTGCTGCCATCATTCTTTTTAGATGCGAGTGAACAATTTAAACGCCTACTTAGATAAGCGATCAGGTCTGATAATGCTGCAAATGTCAAGGTCCTGAAACAAAAGACACTGAACACCAGTGATCTCATGCATCAGTAACATTACCAGCTTCGAAAACAGAACGCACATTAAAGACAGAGTATTAACTATTTTACTCGATTTACATTTCCAGACACATTGGGCCTGGTTTACTAAAGTATATGCACATATGCTGGTGCATCATTCATGCGCACAGAACATTTATATGCAGAATTTACTCACAAGTGTTCTTTGGAATGTACGCTTCAGTGTCCTTACATCAGCCAGCTAACCCGTGCGTGCCTAAAATAAACATGTAAACTTGTTTTTTTTTTTGCATCTCACCATTTTGAAAGCTGCATACAATAAAGCAATCAACAATGTACATCAATCATTAGAAGAAGCTAAAAACTCTTTAAGTGGTTCTAAAGTCAAAAGCAGGCCATACACAGTTTTAATCTCAGAAGATTTAGCAGGAATAGAAAGCAAATTGTAAAGTCAAATTTTTCTTTCTATAAAAAAACAACCATGTTATACTTACCTTCTTCTGTTGCAGTGGATTGCAGAGAACAACCCAATTCCTCCTCTTCTCTGGCCCCTCCCTCCCGTCGAGTTCCCCACAGCAAGGAGCTTGCTATGGAGGCACCCAAACCAAGCTGCAGCTTCGTGTGTCCATTCAGACATGGAGCTCCGGTTCGTCCCCACCCCTTGCTCCGATTGGCTGGCTGACAGCAGCGGGAGCCAATGGCGCCGCTGCTGTGTCTCAGCCAATTAGGAGGAGTGTCCCGGACAGCCGAGACATTCGTGGACATCGCTGGACAGAGATGGGGGCTCAGGTAAGTATAAGGGGGTGGTGGGGAGGCTGCTGCACACAGAAGGCGTTTTACCTTAATGCATAGCAAGTATTAAGATACAAGACTTCAGACTTTACAACCCTTTAACCACTTGCTTACTGGGCACTTAAACCCCCCTCCTGCCCAGACCAATTTTCAGTACTGATGCACTTTGAACGACAATTGCGCGGTTATACAACACTGTACCAAAATGACATTTTTATAATTTTGTTCACAAATAGAACTTTCTTTGGTGGTATTTAATCGCCACTGGGTTTTTTATTTTTTGCTAAACAAAAAAAAAAAAAAAAAAGATGGAACATGTTGAAAAAAATAAGAAATCATGTTTTATATTTTGTTTTTAAATTTTGCAAACAAGTAATTTTTCTCCTTTGATATGCAATGATGAGGCGGCACTGATTAGAGACTTTGATAGGCGGCACTGTGGGCACTGGAAGGCCGCACTGACAGGTGGCACACATGAGCTGGGCAGCTCTCCCTGTTCGGGATCGATGTCCCTCTGTCACCTGCTGGTGATCGGCTTTTATTTTTCTCCTCAGGCTGTCAGCTCGAGGAGAAAAAAAAAATAGATTACCGGCTCGGTTTACGTCACATGATCAGCCGCCATTGGCTGACAGCTGATTACGTGGTAAGGGGTTGGGATCGACCCCTTACTCCAACCTGTGATCCAGCATGTCTCAGACTTACTGATCACAGAGCGAGCAGTGGGCACGTAGGCGACTCGAGCACGGGGCGACGTCTATCGACAGCCTCCCGGCAAAGTAGGTCCGCGCTGTAGCCATCATTCGGCTATAGCGCGGACATGAAGTGGTTAATGTACCAAGCTGATTGATCAGCTTGGGTATAACCAGCATGCCAGGTTTAGGAGGTTTTTTACCTTAATGCAGGGAATGCATACCTGTCCCGTCGCCCCTTCCCCAGACACTTACCTGAGCCTCTCAGCAGTTCATCGCTGTGACTGGCTGCAGGTTCTCTCTCCACTTCCTTTTAAAATTTAGTTATTACAACTTTAAAGGCCAAATCACATGTCGTGTTTTGTCGAAATGGGCACGTTATATAGGTTGGTGCGATGCAGTGGCTTTACTTTTGAATGACTCATTAATGGACGTAAGCAAGGTAGCACATTAGTAAAGAGGATCGCCAGGCTCCTTCAGAATAAAATTAAAAGTTAGCAGCTACAAACACCAAAATGCGGGAAAAAAAAAATCCTTGTATGACAGAATACAACTTTCGGAAGGAAGATGATGTATTCCTTCGCTTTCAAGCATCCGCGGTCTTGCTCTTTATTTTTTTCCAGATAAATATTGTACCGATTAACCACTTAACCTCCAGAAGATAGGGATAGATAGATATGGATAATACATACACACACACACCGGAGTGTATTTTATATTCTAGTAATGGCGCCGATCATCGACTTAGTGGGACTGCGATATTGTGCACCGTCACTGTACTAATGACACTGGCTGGGAAGTTGTTAAACATCTAGGGCGATCAATGGGTTAAATGTGTGCCTAACCAGTGTTTGTGTGTACTGTAAGGTGCTTTCACAAATGGATGTGCCTGTTTTTATTCCCCTGCTGACAGGAAAGCACTATTTATGGTTTACATTAACAAGAGTTCTGTCCTGTCTCCCTTGCCGATCAGTGGGTGCCTACGTTCAATCACAGGCGGCGCAAGTGCCCCCCACCCAGAAGTGCCGGTTCGCGGTACTAGATATCTGATTTAGCACGAAAGCTGCTCTGCCGACTTGGCAAGTGGTTAACCACTTCAGCCCCGGAAGGATTACCCCCTTAAATGACCAGGCCATTTTTTGCGATGCAGCACTACGTTGCTTTAACTGACAATTGCTGACAATCGTGTGACACTGTACCCAAACAAAATTGATGTCCTTTCTTTTGGTAGTATTTGATCACCTCTACAGTTTTTTTTGTTTTTTATAGAACAAAAAATAAGGACAATTCGTAAAAAAAAAAAAAAAAATTATACATGTACTTCTGCAGTTTAGGCCAATATGTATTCTTTTACTTTCTTTTTTCTTTTTACCAAAAATAAAATTGCAATACGTGCATATCGATTGGTTTGCGCCAAAAAGTTAGTGTCTACAAAAATAGGGGATATATTCATGGCATTATAATATTTTTTTATTTTTTTAAAAGTAAAGGCAGTGAGCAGCGACTTTTAGCCGAACTGCCACATTGCAGAAAATAGATGACACTTTTGGAACATTAAAATACAACTAAAAATAGCCACTGATCACTGTATAAATGACACTGGCAGGTAAGGGGTTAACACTAGGGGCATTCAAGGGGTTAGGAGTACAGAGAGATTGCTGTCCCTGATCATTAGGAACAGCAGCTCCCTCTCTCTACTCTCCCGACACTCTAAAGCTGTGTAAGAATTATCAGATTATCGTACGATCGCTTTGAAAGCAGTACTTTTAGTCAGATTTTCTTATCGTGTGTACTAGGCTTAAGGGCTCATTCACACATGGCAGACTCAGTCGCAGTCCGTTTTTAGCAGATCGGATCAGGTCAGATGTCAGCGGACATGTCTCTGCTGACATCCGACACTCCATAGAGATGCATGGAGCGCCCGTTCAGGTCCGCCGTCGAAACTGACAGGCGGACCTGAATGGACTGAAGTGTGAATGAGGCCTAAGAGTTTACAACCACTTTAAATATTTTGTTATTTTACTTTCTATTAGAACTGCATGATTAATTGTTAAAGAATCAAAATTTCGATTTAAACCCCCCCCCCCCCCCCCCTCGCAATCTTAAAACAGCATTTACTCGATTCAGTGCAGAGTTCTCTGCTCACTGCTGACAGCAGCCTGCCTAGTTTATTAAAACACTGCTTAGGCAGAGAAAGAAAAAATGACATTTCGTTATTTTCGATTAAAAGGAAGGAACTTCGGTCTGTAAAGGTCAGTTTAACCACTTACAGGCTTAACCTTTTTCTAAAACTTGTTTACAAGTTAAAATCAGTATTTTTTGCTAGAAAATTACTTAGAATCCCCAAACATTTTTTTTTTTTTTTTAATAGCAGAGACCCTAGAGAATAAAATGGCGGTTAAAGCAATATTTTATGTCACACTGTATTTGCACAGTGGTCTTTCAAACACAATGTTTTGGGGAAAAAAAAAAAAACACTTTAAAAAAAAAAGTATGTTTTTTTTTTTTCCCTAGTAATACTTACCTAGGTGGATGCGGCATCTGTCCCCCCACTGCCTCTTCACTGAGAACCGAGCCATCGAACATCGCTGATTGTTTGGATCTGTGAGAACCGAGCCGAGAGCTTCTAACCGCCAGTCAGCACCTCCCCTGCTCTGTTCCTCCAAGCTCATTGGAGCGCTGAGCTGTGGAGGGGCGGGATCGGCCGTCTTAGCAGCTTTCTGAGAGACCCAACAGTCTAGGCATCAGAAGTCTGGATCCACCAGAAGTAGAGATGACACAGTGCCTGGACTCATCCTGGCGACGTGAGAGAGTGCACTACAGACCGCGCTCTGCTGAAAATGGGTCACAGGAGTGCAAAACAAATTGGACTTCTGTGACCCTTAGGAGAAGCCCAGCCAAAAGAGCTCAGGCTGGATTTCTTTAATTAATATAAAAAAAAAAAAAAAAAAAATTAGAAAGGTAGCAAGAATTGTGATCTTTTAGAGGCCTTTCACACTGGTGCGTTTTTGCGGTAAAAATATTGCTATTAAAAACGCTCCCCATGCCCCTCTCCATTGAAATCAATTAAAAACGCTGTAAAACCGGAGCGTTAAAAAAGCGGTAAAACACTGCTAATTTACGGCGCTTTTAATTAATTTCAATGGAGAGGGGCATGGGGAGCGTTTTATGAGCGTTTTAATAGCGCTATTTGTAGCGCGAAAACGCGGCAAAAACACACCAGTGTGAAAGGGCTATTATTCTAAGCCCAAAAAAATTGTAATGCTCATTTTAGCCAGAATCGTGTAGCTTTACTTTCTATTGGTGCAGAATCTTGCCTGTCTGCTAGCTCTCTGGCATAAACATACATCAGGTGGTTCTAAGAAACGGAGCGGAGCCCCGGCCGGCGCGTCGCTGGAACCATGGAGAAGGTAAGTATGTTTATTAAAAGCCAACAGCTACGCTTTTTGTAGCTGCTGACTTTTAATAAACATAAAAAAAAAGCCTGGAACACCCCTTTAATACAAGCAATTAGAGAGATTTTTTTCTAATGTATCTCTGGTTTAAGAATACAGGTAAGTAAATATTTTAACTAGTTGAGGACGTTGGACGTGCTAAACTACCCCCAAAAAATGTCATCTAAAGTACACAGGATGTGTGTAGCATGTCCACTCCTTTTACCCTGCTGCCAACCCCCTCCCCTCTTGCCCACGATTCTCTGCTCTTTCAATAAAAGCAGGGATTTGCTCAGTAAATACAGCAGCTCTAGAAGCAGCTAAACAATAAGGCTTTTTGGCCAGTATAAAAAAAAAAAAAAAAGATACAAAATAACACTTCTACACTGTTCCCTTCATCTGCACATCAATGGAATGAGCTCTGATGCGCAATGTGTACGAATTAAAAAAAAAAAAATAAGTAGAAGGGACACCATTTACTGTGACGTATGGATTCTCTTTTAGTAGAAAAAAAATTGCCAGACAATATTACAAAATTAAAGCCTTGTTTGTATTTAAAGTAAAGTGCCACCCACAGTTATCCGTACCCACTTCCGGGAGACCTCGCCGTTGAAATCCGGCCTCCTTCTCCTTCCACCACGCTGGGTCATTTAGAAAGCGCAGCATGCATCGCACATGTGCAGCAGGGAACTGGCTGCGAAGCCGCAAGGCTTCATTGCCGGTTTCGCTTTCAAGAAATGGCGGTGGCAGCACCCGAGATCCGATTAAAAAAAACACTGTGGAATCCCTGGACAACCTAAAAACAATGGGGTAGATTTACTAAAGGCAAATTGACCGTGCACCCAGCAAGTGCAGTTGCTCCAAAGCTTAGTAATCGAGACAAAGCTTCACTTTGCAAAAAGTACCCAATCACGTACAAGGAAAACCAAAAAAAAAAGTTTTGATTGCACATTATTGGATGATAGAAGGCAGCAGAGCTTTTGCTCTTTTACTAAGCTTTGGAGCAATTGCAGAGTTCACAGTCTATTTGCCTTTATTAAATCAACCCAAATGTATCTACTTTGAAAACTAAAGCAGCGACTGTTTGTGTAGATCATGGGTCTTCAAACTATGGCCCTCCAGTTGTTCAGGAACTACAATTTCCATCATTCCTAGTCATGTCTGTGAATGTCAGAGTTTTACAATGCCTCATGGGATGTGTAGTTCCGCCACAGCTGGAGGGCCGTAGTTTGAGGATCCCTGGTGTAGATCTATCTATCTAACAGCCCTGTAACAGCCCTTGCGTGTGGCAGATAGAAAGGTCGTGCCGGCATGCAGATATGAAGGCACAGCAAAGGAGCCCTTCAGATGTCCGTGATGTTACCGGATCTCCGACGGAACTCCCTGAAGGCTCATAAGCCGGCGGAGAGGTGAGTACCAATGAAAAGAACTTTGATCGATCAAAAAAATTAAAGATTAATCGATGAATTAAAAGTTAATTTGCACAGCCCTAATATACACACAATGCGGAAAATAAGTATTTGAACACCCTGCTATTTTGCAAGTTCTCCCACTTGGAAATCATGGAGGGGTCTGAAATTGTTATCGTAGGTGCATGTCCACTGTGAGAGACAATCCAAAAAAAAAAATTCCAGAAATCACAATGTATAATTTTTTTAACTATTTATTTGTATGATACAGCTGCAAAGAAGTATTTGAACACCTGAGAAAATCAATGTTAATATTTGGTACAGTAGCCTTTGTTTGCAATTACAGAGGTCAAACGTTTCTTGTAGTTTTTCACCAGGTTTGCACACACTGGAGGAGGGATTTTGGCCCACTCCTCCACACACATCTTCTCTAGATCAGTCAGGTTTCTGGGCTGTCGCTGAGAAACACAGAGTTTGAGCTCCCTCCAAAGATTCTCTATTGCAGGGATCCTCAAACTACGGCCCTCCAGCTGTTGCAGAACTACAAGTCCCATGGGGCATTGTAAAACTCTGACATTCACAGACATGACTAGGGCATGATGGGAATTGTAGTTCCTGAACAGCTGGAGGGCCGTAGTTTGAGGACCCATGCTCTATTGGGTTTAGGTCTGGAGACTGGCTAGGTCACGCCAGAACCTTGATATGCTTCTTACAGAGCCACTCCTTGGTTATCCTGGCTGTGTGCTTCGGGTCATTGTCATGTTGGAAGACCCAGCCTCGACCCATCTTCAAAGCTCTAACTGAGGGAAGGAGGTTGTTGCCCAAAATCTCGCAATACATGGCCCCGGTCATCCTCTCCTTAATACAGTGCAGTCGCCCTGTCCCATGTGCAGAAAAACACCCCCAAAGCATGATGCTACCACCCCCATGCTTCACAGTAGGGATGGTGTTCTTGGGATGGTACTCATTCTTCTTCCTCCAAACACGGTTAGTGGAATTATGACCAAAAAGTTCTATTTTGGTCTCATCTGACCACATGACTTTCTCCCATGACTCCTCTGGATCATCCAAATGGTCATTGGCAAACTTAAGACGGGCCTTGACATGTGCTGGTTTAAGCAGGGGAACCTTCCGTGCCATGCATGATTTCAAACCATGCCGTCTTAGTGTATTACCAACAGTAACCTTGGAAACGGTGGTCCCAGCTCTTTTCAGGTCATTGACCAGCTCCTCCCGTGTTGTCCTGGGCTGATTTCTCACCTTTCTTAGGATCATTGAGACCCCACGAGGTGAGATTTTGCATGGAGCCCCAGTCCGAGGGAGATTGACAGTCATGTTTAGCTTCTTCCATTTTCTAATGATTGCTCCAACAGTGGACCTTTTTTCACCAAGCTGCTTGGCAATTTCCCCGTAGCCCTTTCCAGCCTTGTGGAGGTGTACAATTTTGTCTCTAGTGTCTTTGGACAGCTCTTTGGTCTTGGCCATGTTAGTAGTTGGATTCTTACTGATTGTATGGGGTGGACAGGTGTCTTTATGCAGCTAATGACCTCAAACAGGTGGATCTAATTTAGGATAATAAATGGAGTGGAGGTGGACATTTTAAAGGCAGACTAACAGGTCTTTGAGGGTCAGAATTCTAGCTGATAGACAGGTGTTCAAATACTTCTTTGCAGCTGTATCTGTATACAAATAGTTAAAAAAAAATTTTTTTGATTATGTCTCTCACAGTGGACATGCACCTATGATAACAATTTCAGACCCCTCCATGATTTCCAAGTGGGAGAACTTGCAAAATAGCAGGGTGTTCAAATACTTATTTTCCGCACTGTATATAGCGCGCCCCCATACTTTCAGTACGGGCACTATGCTAAAGTTAGTGGGTGAATGGGAGAGTTATTTGCTCCCATTCATGATTTGTCAAATTGCAGGCTGCTGCTAATTCAGAACTGTCCTGTAGGTCAGTCTGCGACCCAGGGGTGTCATTACACCCCTGGGCGACAGCTGGCGCAAGAGGGGTTCTGGCGGAGCCACTTTTCCCCAGCAGCCAATTAGAGGAGTTTTTCCCCCCCGCTGGGCATGCTGTGGAGGGGTATATCTGAGGCAGCTGCCGCATGTTCTGGGTCGGCGGTTCTTTTTCTCTGCGCGGTGTCTAAGTTCCAGATGCGGCATCCACCTTCAGGGTGCGCGCATCCACGGACCCCGCCCGCATGGCCCACTTGGCCGGAGCTGCCTGCTCCATGGAGACCCATCCAGATGTTGATAGGGGCCCCAGTGACTTACTGGGTCCCCAACCTTACCGAGAAGATCCCAGGCTGAATGCCGTTCGGTGGGGGACCGGCTTGAGAACCCAGAGGCAGGTTATCCAGGTACGCCCATCGTGATCAGCTGATCTTTAGCAGGCTGTCAGTGCGGCTGGTGGGTGAGATCCGCTGGGATGAGACTCAGCTTAAATTTATTATCTTTATTATCTTTCTGGATAAGTAGTTTGGGACGCTGACCCGTGGAAACACAGAAAGGAAGTAACCTGCTCGAGGAAATAAAGAGCGAAAAAAATTTCCATCATCGTATCCACTATTTGCTGAAATATCCCCTAAGAAGAGACGGCACAGGTGCACTCTGATCCCTAGGTTCTTATGGTGAAGACCCTGGTAATATGACCAGAAGCTATCCAATTTGCTGAGGAGCGATATCCATCGATTGGAGTAGAGGTCGACCGATATATCGGCAGGCCGATATATCGGCCGATATTTGGCCGTTTTGGAGAAATCGGCATCGGCCGATTTTTCTCCAAATTAGGCCGATATTTCTACATGCCGCTAGCGCTGCCACGGCTCCGGAGCTAGGCCGAGGCCTTTCCTGATGCCTGTGTCTGTGGGTGTATACAGAGAGGAGGGGCCCGCTCGCTGCTATCTACTGACGCCTGTAACAGCCAATCGGCGGCCGCGGCTGCCGACATTCTACACTGTAAAGAAAAACATCCCCTGACGTGCAGCGTGCCCGGCTTCTGCCTACAAACCCCAGAATGTTACTGGCCCGCTCTGCATTCTGGGGTTTGTAGGTAGAGGCCGGGCGCGCAGCACATCAGGGGACTTTTTTTTTACAGTGTAGAATGTCGGCAGCGGCGGCCGCCGATTGGCTGTTGCGGACAGGGGTGGATGGCACAGGGGTGGATGGCACTGGTTGGCACAGGTGGTGCACTGGTTGGCGATGCACTGAGGTGATTGCACTGGTGGGCATTGATGAGGTGGCACTGGTGGTGGACACTGATGGGCTGCACTGGTGGGCATTGATGAGGTGGCACTGGTGGTGGACACTGATGGGCTGCACTGGTGGTGGACACTGATGGGCTGCACTGGTGGGCATTGATGAGGTGGGCACTGGTGGTGGGCATTGATGAGGTGGCACTGGTGGGCATTGATGAGGTGGCACTGGTGGTGGACACTGATGGGCTGCACTGGTGGGCATTGATGAGGTGGCACTGGTGGTGGACACTGGTGGGCATTGATGAGGTGGCACTGGTGGTGGACACTGGTGGGCATTGATGAGGTGGCACTGGTGGTGGACACTGGTGGGCATTGATGAGGTGGCACTGGTGGTGGACACTGGTGGGCTACACTGGTGGGCATTGATGAGGTGGCACTGGTGGTGGACACTGGTGGGCACTGACAGGCTGCACCCCACCTCTCCACCCTAAACAATTATCTCCTCCCCACCTCTCCACCCTAGGTTTTTTGAGTTGAGGAGAAAAAAAAAAAAAAAAAATCGGCCTAAAATATCGGCCGCAAAAATCGGCAACACATATCGGCCATCGGCCGCCCCGATTTCCAAATATCGGCATCGGCCAGAGAAAAACCCATATCGGTCGACCTCTAGATTGGAGCCAGAGGAAATCGCCTGTCTACATTGAGCCGATCTGACCCCTGTCACGGGGGTCCTTCTGTTCTGGTAAGCAGCCATCTATTTACCTTATTGCTAAGAAGTACCCAAGCTTTGAAGATCAGAATGACAACCTGCAAATCAGTTGCCACAGTGTCATAATGCTGTGAACTTTGTCCTATATTGTGTTTTTTTCACTCTGGGACACCTTCCATATGTTTTTCAATTGCCAGGAATCACAATCACAATTTTTTCTAATGTTTGGACTTGAATGACCTATATTACTCATGTGGTTTTTACGGACCTCTTGTTTGTGTTTTCCATTAGAATTCCTATATTGTTATCTGTGTCACAGCAGCTCATGATATATGATCCTATGGGTAGTGCAGTATTTATATTTTTCACAGGTTATCCAAAAGGGCTTGAACGAACCATCGGGGATCTGGTCACCGGGATTGACAGGTACATGTCAGCTGTCAACCAGTGACCCTGGGAGGATTCGCTCAATCCAAATTGTTCTCTTGAGTACTGAAGTACTAGGCCTGTGGCAGAGGCCCAAGCCAGGTCTGTCATAGAGACCTGTTCCTCCCAGCAACTTACAAGTGACACTTTGGCTGCCAGACTTATAAAACAAGGGTCTGTCCGGAGGCACTTCACCCACTCTGGCGAGAGGGGCGACAAACTGTCTACTACTACTGCGAACAGGACTGCTTTGTTTCATATGCAGCAGGCCCGATACCGAACTGTTCTCCATTGCTTCATCAACCTTTCCTATCCCCTGTTGATGGGCCTTGGAATAATGCATTTGATAACCCATCTGATGACTGGACATTCGCTCACTGCTACTACCCCTAGACACACTACAAGGTAACTTAAAGTGGTTGTAAACCCACTTTTTCGACTTTTACCTACAGGTAAGCCTATAATAAGGCTTACCTGTAGGTATAAAGAATATCTCCTAAACCTATACGGTTTAGGAGATATTACCCCCGCTGATTGCAGCGGCGCAGGGGGGAATCTACGGCCAAAGGACCTGCCACCGCCGTCCTGGCCGGATTTAAAACTCCCGCGCGGGAGTGACGTCATCGCCGCTCCAGCCAATTACAGCGCTGGAGCGGCGATACCCGGAAGACACGCCGAGTCAAGATGACATCTCGCTCGGCGTGCACCAGTAAGTTCCCTACACCTCGTTCCGAGGTAAGTATTTCATAATGAGCTAATATGCGGTGCATATTAGCTCATTATGGCTTTTCCCTTGCAGGTCTAAAAAAATATATATATTTTTTTGCGGTTTACAACCGCTTTAACACGCCAATCCCAAACAACAACCAGCGGCTCCTTCGGGGGTGAGCGCTATATATACACACACACACACACACACCCTATTGGGGGGGATACGGGTGTGAGCTGAAGTGGTTGGATTCTACAGTCTGCGTACAAGTGCATTTTAATTTGTGAAAAGTCTCTGAAATGCATTAAAAGCTTCTTCCCTGAAAGTAAGGTTTTAAAATGAAGAATTCCCTCAGAGAGGCTGGTTACAAGCGAAGGCTAAATTTAGCAGTGTGATGGGATCAACTGAAAAGCATGAATTTAATTTTCTTATAGCCACTTCCAAGCTGGCAGGCACTTGGTATCTGAACAGATCTCCCTTTACACAAAGGATAAGAAGCACCATTTGCTAAAACCAATCTTGCATTGTAAAAATACCAGAATATTGCATAAGAACACAAATGTAAAGTAAATCAAAGGGGTGTTATTTGCAAGCACTTAAATGCTTTAACCATTTAAGAACCTTAGGTGTTTTTCAGATTTGGCGTTTACAAGGCTAAAACTTTTTTTGCTAGAAAATTACTTAAAATCCCCAAACATTATATATATTTTTTCCTAACACCCTAGAGAATAAAATGGCGGTCATTGCAATACTTTGTCACACCGTATTTGCGCAAGCGGTCTTACCAGCGCACTTTTTTTTGGAAAAAATTCACTTTTTTAAATTAAAAAATAAGACAATAAATTTGGCCCAATTTGGCGAAAGATAATGTTACGCCAAATAAAATAACCAACATTAAAAATTGTGCCCGCTCGTGGAATGGCGTCAAACTTTTACCCTTAAAAATCTCGATAGGCGACGTTTAAAAAAATTCTATAGGTTACATTTTTTGAGCTACAGAGGAGGTCTAGGGATAGAATTATTGCTCTCGCTCTAACAACCGTGGGATACCTCACTTGTGTGGTTTGAACACCATTTTCATATGCGGGCGCTACTCACGAATGCGTTTGCTTCTGCGCGCAAGCTCGTCGGGACGGGGCGCTTTAAAAAAAAAAATATTTAGTTTTCTTATTTATATATTTTTTTACAATGAAAAAAAATAAAGATAAAATAATTGATCACTTGTATTCCTATTACAAGGAATGTAAACATCCCTTGTAATAGAAAAAAGCATGACAGGTCCTCTTAAATACGAGAAAAAGACCTCATATTTAGACCTAAATGCAATGTCACAATGTAGAATATAAGTTATCACAATTGTTTTTTATATTGTGAAAGATAATGTTCCCCTGAGTAAATTGATACCCAACATGTCACGCTTCAAAAATGCGTCCCCTCGGGGAATGCCGACAAACTTTTACCCTTTAAAATCTCCATAGGCGACATTTAAAAAAAAATCTATAGGTTGCATGTTTTGAGTTACAGAGCTAGAATTATTGCTCTCGCTCCAACCATCGTGGCAATACCTCACATGTGTGGCTTGAATACAGTTTACATATGCTGGCGCTACTCACGTATGCGTTTGCTTCTGCGCGCGAGCTCGTCGGGATGGGGGCGCATTTCTGGCTCCTAGATTCCAAGCAAATTTGTTAAACCCTGCTTCAGGGCATAGTGTTACCAATTGTTTTCTTGGTGACTATGGTCCCAGTTGCTTTGAGATCATCGACAGGATTCTCCCGTGTAGTTCTGTGCCGATTCCCTTACAGTTTTCATAGTCATTGAAAATCCACGAGGTGAGATCTTGCATGGAGCCCCAGACCGAGGGAAATGGACAGTTATTTTGTGTTTCTTCCATTTGCGAATAATCGTATCAACTGTTGTCATCCTCTCACCAAGCTGCTTGGTGATGGTCTTGTAGTCCATTCCAGCCTTGTGTAGGTCTACAATCTTGTCCCCGAAATCCTTTGACAGCTCTTTGGTCTTGGCCACGGAGGAGAGATTGGAATCTGATTGATTGCTTCTGTGGACAGGCGACTTATAGAAGTAACAAGCGGAGATTAGGAGCACTGCCTTTAAGGCTGGGTTCACACTGGTCCGACAAACGTTCCGACATTGGGAGCTCATGTTGCACGACGTGTGAAAATCAATGTTTCCCTATGAGAGCCGTCTTAACTGGTCCGACTTTGAAAATACTCCCTGTACTACTTTGATCCTACTTCAGCCCATTGAATATCATTGAAGTCAGATCAAAGTAAAAGCCTTGTCCTTAACATCCGACTTTTGACATCCTACATGTGATTACAGCAGCAGTAAAAGGAATTTATTTCACTCTGGGATTGTTTTGATTGGTCAAAGAACAAGTCAGACTATCACAAAGTCGGATCAAAGTAGTATCCTGTTCATGAAAGTCGGGTGGATATAGGATCAATTTAGGACCGATGTCGCAGAGCAAAGTAGGATGAAACTCGTACTGCTATCGTATAGTATGAACCCAGCCCGAGTCCTAATATCAGCTCGTTACCTGTATAAAAAAAAAAAGACACCTGGCAGCCAGAAATCTTGCCGATTGATAGGGGATCAAAAACTTCTTTCACTCATTAAAATGAAAATCAATTTATAACTTTTTTGAAATGCGTTTTCTGGATATTTGTTATTCTGTATCTCCCTGTTAAAATAAACCTACCATTAAAATTATAGACTAATCATTTGTCAGCAGACAAATAAAAGCAGCAGGGGATCAAATACCCTTTTCCCCTCACTGTACCAAACAGCAGGAACATGGCAATGGCTTCTTCCACCTTTATGATCCGACTACTTGTTTTTGAAGGTGCATGTTATAGGGCTGCGATTTTGTCCATTCTATACTTACTTGAAGCTACAGCTGGCAAATGCTCAAAGCAGGATAATTACAGATTGGAAAAATGTTACCTGGCCCAGGCAATCCCAATTCTGCCAAGAGGTGCAGAATTAAAAGGTCATATGGTCAGAATTCAGTGCACACACTGGGGAACACAACATTATGAGACACCACTTTACAGCTCTGATGGATGGCTTCCCACAGTATCCATCCATACACAGAGGCCACGAGTCACGTGACAGGCCTAAAGACCGCTCAAAAATCTATTTACAACACTTTTTTTTTTTAAATGACTTACATATTGTGCTATGCCAGCCTCTAAAAAGGGTCTGGAAGTGACAATTTAAAAAAAAAAAAGAATCGGGGGGTGGGGCCAGGTCAGACAGACAGAGAGGGGGCTGACAAATAAGAAGGGGTGAGGGGGAGAGAGAGGAGAGCAGAGGGGACAGCAGCATATGACTGAGGGACGCACTCTGACCACAGTAGTCAGGGCTCAGCAGCCCTGATTTTCATGGTCAGTATAGAGCAGGGATATGCAATTAGTGGACCTCCAGCTGTTGCAGAACTGCAAGTCCCATGAGGCATAGCAAGACTGACAGCCACAAGCATGACACCCAGAGGCATGATGGGAGTTGTAGTTTTTCAACAGCTGGAGGTCCGCTAATTGCATATCACTGGTATAGAGGGTATACAAGAAGTGGCAGGTTTAGGAAGGCAGATTACACAGCACAAGTACTGTGCCGTGCTGTTTAATCTGCTTTAAGGGACCAGGATCTTTTTTTTGTGGGTTAACACCAACACATTTGCAAGAATGCTGAAATTTCGTTTTATTTTTTCTTTCACACAAAAGCAGAAAATTATCACTTTACTAAACATTTGTAATCATGCCACTTTCTGCATGAGAGAAAAACAGAACGGCTCTAATATAGAGAGCAGACTAATAATTCAATATTGTCCTGCCCAAGCAAAGGCCAGGCATTCGGAAAATGTACTTCCCTACAAAAAAAAGGTACCAATTTATATTTAAGGTTTAGCGAGATAGCAGCTTGCTGCAGTCCCCTATATTTAGCCAATGTTTTTTTTTTTGTTTTTTTTTACAGAAGCCATGCTAGCATTTGGGCCAGGATGTCCCAAACAAACTAATTAAAGTGAAAGTGCCAGGGCCATGTGTGCCTTATCAGGAATGCACAGGTGTTGTGTTCATCCCCATGCAGGCCATCCCATTCTTGTCAACTGACATGCAGCAGCTGCATGAACAATAATAATGGAAATCCTTTGCACAAGGAGAGCAAGTAACTAGCTTTAGTATATAAAACACACTGGTAGAGACTGGGCATTAAAAAAAAAAAAAAACAGCCCACAACGTCAAAAAAATTCAACAGCCCATAGCTATTAGAAAGCACATTGTGCACCGGCTGCTGCCATCCTTGGAGTATTGGCCACCTCTGTATCAAGATATAAGAACAGGAAAGTGCCACCCAAGTGCAGTGAAAAAAATAAACACCTAATTCAAGGATTAAAGTAGTTGCAAACCCTTACAATCCACTTTTTACTACAGGTAAGCCTATAATAGGACATGCGCACTGAAGCAACAGCATGTTCGTGTCATTTCTTCAGCTAGTGTGCCCTTATTAGGGGGGGGGGGCGACGTCAATCACAGCTCCGGAGCCCGCGATACCTGTAGTAACTCTGGAAGAGACGTTGCCAGTCAGAGCTGTGCACTGGGGCCAATGCAGGGGCTTCAGTGTGATCCAAGGTGAGCATTTCATAATGGGCTAATATGCTATGCAGTTTTTTTAACCCCATTAGGTTACTAAACATCTTAGGCCTAGTTCGCACCTATGTTTTTTGGTGCTTTTTTGCAGAGATGCACTAGAGTCCATTTAACATGGTTTCCTATGGGACATGATCACATCTAAGCTTTTTTCAGCTGCTGCTATTTGGAAAGGGTCAAGGACAGCAATTTGTGTTTTTTAACCCCTTGCCGACCAGCCACCGTCATTATACTGCAGCAGGTTGGCACGTTTCTGTGGGCTGTCGTACAGTCCCTTTAAGCGGGATAGCACGCCAGCTGCACAGTGGGGGAGACGATCCGATCGCAGGCACGAGAGGCAGAACAGGGACGTGTGTGTGTGTAAACACACACATCCCTGTTCTGCGAGGAGATGCAGATCGCAAGTTCATACAAGCTGGGAAGCCATCATCTCCTATAGCCTCCCACCCCCCCCCCCCCCCCATACCCTTTAGAACACACTTTAAAGTGGAGCTCCTCCATAAAAAATAAAAACTGCAGTTGCTGACTTTTAATATATGGACACTTACCTGTCCTTGAGTCCAGCGACATCTGCAGGAGAAGACGAGCGATCGCTCGTCTATCTGCTGCCCCCAATGCCATCCTCGGTGAGGGAATCAGGAAGTGAAGTGTTCCGGCTTCACTGCCCAACTCCCTACAACACATGCGCGAGCCGCGCAGCACCGTCCTCACTGGTCCCGGCTGTGTTCTGGGAGCCGTGTGTTTACCAGAACACAACGGGCGGGAAGTGATGCACTACCCGCAGAGAGGACTCCCAGAAGTGGGTGCAAATACCTGCTTTTCGCAACTCTCCCCCTCCGTTGTCACATTTGGCACATTTCAGGGGGGTGCAGATACAACAATTCACTTCCCGATTCCCTCACCAAGGTTGGTGGTGGGGGAAGCCGAGAGAGGAGCGATTGCTCAACCTCAGCTGCCGACATTGCGGGTGTGCTGGACAGGTAAGTGTCCATTTTTTTAAAATCAGCAGCTGCAGTATTTTTGGACCTTCGCTTTATGAATAGGATTAGACTATTTCGTTGATCATGTCAGTGATCTGATAGAAAAACAGCAGGGGCCTGCCCACTGTCTGTTATGGGGATACCAGTCTTGCATCAGTGAGTGCAATATATTTTACAGAATATATATTAACTTGCATAAAAGAGTGAATCAGTCATTAAAATAAAATTGTGATTGGTAACCTGCTGTTCAATCCTTTAAAGAGCCTGCTTTAGGGGGAAAAGGTTGCATTTCCTCCCTTTGACAGTTTTTTTTTTTCTAAGCAACTTAAAAATAGCAGTACTTGGCAGCTGCAAAGTATTTTTCATCAAGAAGCTGAATTAGCACTATAAGTCAAGCTGTATAAATGTGTCAGCTACAAAGAGCGTTAGATTTTTAGTACACGTGCCCTCTGTCAGGCCATCATTCTACACTGACTAGCTCCTCACAACTCTCACGCAGCAATTGGGCTCATAATGTGCCCCGCTTGTGAAAGATGCTGCAGGCAAAGAACTGGAGAGCCTCCAAGGTATTTCTTACAACCTGCTCTGGTGGGACTAGAGCAGAGCTTAATTAAAATGGTAAGACTGTGGATACTGAACATTCTTTAAACACCAAGAAGGTGGGAACTAAAATATGGAGAGTAATAAGGAGTATAAGATAATAAACACAATCTTTGGTGCTAATGAAAAAGGAAGGACATTAGCATTTTTAAACAATGTACAATATTCCAAAGTATGAATATACAGATTAGTATCTTGCAGCTTTGCTCTTTCCACAGGTATGAGACCAGGAATTGACAGTTTCACAGGCCTGTCATTTTGCGGTAGAGATTGTCTGCAATCTTGGATCATTCTTGCTTGTGATGCGAGAACACCCTGCTGCCTCTTACATACTAAAAAGCCTCAGCACAAGGGGCCATACTTACATTGAACTAGAAGCGTCCCCTGGTCCATTCATACAAGTTGTACTAATAACTTCCTGTAATAAAAAGTGCTCTATGAATGGAGGAGGCGGAAGTGATAGTACGGCTTCTATGAATGGCGCTGGAAAGGGCAGCGACACCATCCTCCTAGCGAGATCCCATCGAACGCTGAGAATCCCAAATCTCACAGAATTACACTTCAGCACGGTGCAGAAACATCTTGCAAGATTTTGGCCAATTGGTATTCTCCAGGATCTCTCTGGGTGAGATCCTCGCCCTTCGCAGCACAGAAGGCAAGGGTAAGATAAGTATATATACTTAACTTGTTTTTAATAAGGGGCACAGAATCAGGTTTTGTAGCCATCCTCTATTCCAGTGGTTTCCAAACTATGGCATGAAGGCCAGATGTGGTCCTTTGCCAGCCTTCATCCAGGCCCTTGGGGCACTATTCCTCCCAATAGTGGGGCATAATTCTCGCCACTGATACCAATGATGGGACTACTTACAAGCTCTATATAAAATGTTTACTCCCACTGACCACCAACTCTAAGACCTTTGCTACTCCAACTGACCACAATCCGGACCCGCTAAAGTCTGAAAGACGGTAAACTAGCCCTTTGTTTCTAAAGTTTGGAGACCCCCACTCTATTCTATTTAGGAAAGGCATCTTTTATTTTTAATCTGTGTTGGAAAGTTATACTAACCTGTCTGCAAAACCATGTCATGTCGGCTGAGCCCATTCAGCATAATGACAGCCGTATTATTCTTCAGCCTACAGCCTGCAATTGACATGAATAGTCATGTGCTGCTGTACTCAAGCGTACAACAGTGCGAACGCAAACAGGAGTACAGCAGTATGCCAAAAATAGAACATGGTCCATATTTTGCATAGCCTTCCTTTTTTTACTTATGTTACACCAAGACCACTGAAAAAAAAAAATAATATATAAAATGACGTTTACTAGCACACATGTAAATGATGGTACATATGTACCGTTATACAAGCAGAATGCATTTCCCAGGATAAACAGGTCTAGAAGATCTTCTAAAATCTGAAGGTTTCATTTTTCACAGTATTCTGATACACCAGTGCAACACCCACTGGATACACTGACTCATCACTCTGTTCTATTAACAAATCCAGGTTACATGCAACTAGAATGGAAAGGATTCCTTGCTTTAAAAATATATTTAAAGATTTTCACCACCCAAGAAAAATAGGTGCAGCAAATACAACAAAACAAATCTCTATGCCGTTTGTTTGATAAACTCTGATAATTGGATAATATGCCTAATCTAAGAAGGAGCAAATTCTATTAGTCAGGTAACAAAGACTACTACTGAAGCATGCCTTTCTAATTATAACAAACGCAAATCTTGGAGAAATCATGATCTAGTGGTTACTGTAATGTACCATGGTTTTATAAGTCTACAACGTGACAGCAGCTGACCAAAAACATCTGTTTCCAAAAATCTAATCTTAAAGTGACATTAAAGTCTCTCTTTCTTTTAAATAAAAGGTCATACTTGCCTGCTCTGTGCAGTGGTTTTGCACAGAGCAGCCCAGATCCTCCTTTTCTTGGGTCCCCCATCCGTACTCTTTGCGCCCCTCTCCTGCCGAGTGCACCCTGGGGGCACCCAAGCAGGATCATTCCCGAGCCGCACCACTGCGCGTCCATTCACAAACAGAGCTGAGGCTTGGCCCACACCCTCTCTCTCCTGACTCACTGGCTGTGATTGAGAGAAGCGGCTTCACTTCTCAGGTACCCCGCCTGTGCTCCTGGCAAGTGCTCCCATGCCACTACTCTCTATGTCCATCCAGATACAGCATGACTTAGCCCCGCCCCCCTCCTCATTGGCTGAGATTCATGAGGAGGTGGCAGAGTCCCCGGAGAACCAAGGTTCTTGTGCTCATCACTGGATTGAGATGGGGAATAGACAAGTATTGGGGGAGGCTGCTACGCAGAGGTGTTTTTTTTTTAACATATACTGCATGAAACTAAAAAAAAATCAAAAAACTGGAGCCCTTAGAACCACTTTAAAGATCCCAGTGTGTATACATTCATTGTTTAAGTGATGCTAAAGCATATTTTTTTTATTTTATAAAACTTATCTTAAATAGACTATGAGGACCTTGCTAGAGAGAGAAAAATGTGTTATATATAACAAACAGCTGCTTGCACTAGTCGCATCAAAAAAGCCTAAAGGCAGGGTACTCACATGGATTAGGTGTGTTAGTACACTGCTCTATTAGTTGCCTTAAGCCGCTGGGTTTTAGATGAGATTGTATGTGCTTTCTCTCTGAAGCAGTTTAACTACCTCCTACCCTCTCCCCTACGCATGACAATACAAGGGAAAATTTGTATCTTCCTCAGGGGGATACTTTCTCAGTGAGTATCCCCCCAAGGAAGATACAAAATTTCCCTTGTATCGTCACATGTAGGGGAGAGGACAGTAAAGGGGAGCTTCCTTTGCTGGCCCATGATGTCTGCATAGCATGTCTACATCACTGAAAACAGTTTTAAAAACCATTAAGTTGTTGTGAGTGAAGTCTGCATACAACAGGTAGTCCGAGACCTATTCCGTCTATATTGTCATGACAATCTACTGAAACGCTAACAGTTCACTCCAAAGTGGGTGAGCTGGTTTTCACAGAAATTCTCAAATCTGCTGCCTGCAATCATTAACAAAACACTCATTCCCTACACCGAGTAGTCATCTCCTAGAAAGTCTTAAAAATGGACCTTGACTCCAGCAACCTTATCCTCTAAGCAATGTTAGTTACAAATAACAAAGCACATTCAACTCTGTTGTGTCCGTTTTTCCCAGGCCAATTTTTTGATCCTTGGCAGTAACTAGGTGGAAGAGTTCTCCTAGCTCCTAGACCCTGCCCACTGATGGCACTGATCAATGCAATAAATGACCAAGGCAGGAGCGGGCTGGAAATGCCAAACTTTGGTTAGGCTCCTGAAAGGCTTAAAAAGGACAGAGTGTGTCTAGGCCCTGTCACTTAGGTAAGCACTCAGCGTGCTCTCCTCCAATGATCAGACTTGTCCTGACACACCCCTGCTGCACAGCCATCCACTGGGAAGCTCAGTGTTCTGCTGTTTCTCCCCCAGCTCCTATGCAGCTGAGAACAGAGGCTAACTATTGAGAAAAAAAAAAAAAAAGTGGTTTATTATTTTTATTTTTTTTAATCAACACAAAATGTTCTGCCTTTCATTTATAATGTAAACAGAGTGGGTTGTTTTACAAGGCAAGGCTATATATACACACTGAGACACATTGTTTTCACATAGTCACCATTATAAGGACTGTACACAATCTGCGTTTTATTTAATCAGGACGTCACCGTTTTAATGCACTGCAGCACTTTACGATTCACGTTTGTGGCACCATATATATTTTTATTAATTATTTGTTAGATGGATATATATCTATATTGTACATATATGTAGTAGCACTGCACGATCCTGGCTAAAATGAGAAAAACTATTTTTTTTTTCTTAGAAGATCACAATTCTCGTGCCGTAACCTCACATTATACAAAACAGTTGGGCTAACTTAAAGGATCACTAAAGGATTTTTTTTTTAGCTAAATAGCTTCCTTTACCTTACTGCAGTACTGGTTTCATGTCCTTATTGTTCATTTTTGCCTTGAAGTTGCTGTAATCCTGCTCTGTTCTCCACACTTCCTGCTTGTCTGTTTCCTTATAACCACCATACTGGGAGCTTTCTCACAATGGTTTAAGCTGTCATTACTGTGTGTCTAAAACTTTTCAGAACCAATCAGATTCATCTTAAAAACAAAACACTGCCCTGGATTTGTTTGTTTTTGTTCTGTGTGTCTATTTCTACTTTGCAGAAACATGAAGCCAGTTCAAAAGTGAAACTAACCTGCAGGCACAATTATATGATTGATTTTTATCTATTTTTAATCATTTTGAAAAGGAATCAGTTAACTTTTATGTCTCTATACCCTATAAACAGTCATTTCAGCACACCCACAAATGATGCAAATCCGAGGTGAAGTATGAAGGGCGGAACAAAGATGAACCCCTCTAACACCTCATAACCCTGGGATAAGCCTGATGTGGAAAAAAAAAAACAGTCATTTCAGCAAAAAAAAACTTTTCCTTTAGCGACCCTTTAACTGTTTAGTTGTTTTTTTTTTCCCCCATCCATTAAAGTATGTATTTCTTCTGTGCAAATACAGCGAGACAAAATATAGCAACTGCCATTTTATTCTCAAGGGTCTCTGCTTAAAATATATATATATAATAATAATAATAATGCAAGTCTTATATAGCGCTGTCTTACCCTAACTTGCCAGGCAAGCTTCTGAAGCCACAGCCGAAGCTGTAGCTCATCGGGTCTCGAGGCGCTTATATAGTAACATAGTCACTATTACCCAAATCAATGGTACTCATTTTACCGACCTCGGAAGGATTGAAGGCTGAGTGGACCCCGCCAGGATCGAACCTGCGACCCTGAGGGCTCAGGTGATCACAGATTGCTGCAACGGAGCATTAGCCCGCTGAGCCATCTTACCAGAATATAATTATATATATATACACACACACATACATACACACACACACACATATATATATATACACACACACACACACACACGTTTGTATATACACACACACAGACGTTTGGAGGTCCAAGTAATTTTCTAGCAAAAAAAAATAAAAATAACTTGTAAGCAACAAGGCTTAGAAAAAGGCTTAGTCTTTAACCACTTAACCCCCGGACCATATTGCTGTCCAATGACCAGAGCACTTTTTGCGATTCAGCACTGCGTCGCTTTAACTGACAATTGCGCGGTCGTGCGACGTGGCTCCCAAACAAAATTGGCGCCTTTTTTCCCCACAAATAGAGCTTTCTTTTGGTGGTATTTGATAACCTCTGCGGTTTTTAATTTTTTGTGCTACAAACAAAAATAGAGCGACTACTTACTTTTTGCTATAATAAATATCCCCCAGAAATATATATAAAAAAAATGGTTTTCCTCAGTTTAGACCGATACGTATTCTTTTACATATTTTTCATAAAAAAATAATAAAAATCGCAATAAGCGTTTATTGATTGGTTTGCGCAAAAGTTATAGCGTTTACAAAATAGGGGGTAGTTTTATATCATTGTTATTAATATTTTAATTTCTATTACTAGTAATGGCGGCGATCAGCAACTATTGGCATTTTTATAGCGATCAGTGCTAAAAAAAATGCATTGGATTACTATAAAAATGCCACTGGCAGTGAAGGAGTTAACACTAGGGGACGGGGAAGGGGTTAAGCATGTTCCATGGTGTGTTCTAACTGTATGGGGGGGGTGGACTCACTAGGGGAAATAACTGATCTTTTCATACATTGTATGAACAGACGGTCAGGCATTTCGCCCCTGACAGGACCGGGAGCTATGTGTTTACACACACACAGCTCCCGGTCCTCGCTCTGTACGGAGCAATTGCGAGTGCCCGGCGGCGAAGCGCACAGGACTCGGGGGCGAGCGCGCGGGCCGAGGGCGCGCTCCCCCTAGTGGTCGCTTAAAGAACCGACGTAGAGCTACGGGCTCTCGCGCAGGAGAGCCAACCTGCCCCTGTAAACCGACAGGGTGTGATCGGCAAGTAGTTAAGTGATTAAGTGATTAAACTGCCCTCATTTACAGACTGAAGTTCATCTCTTTCATCCAAAAGAATTAAATGTTACAATGTTTCTCTTTATCTCTGCCTCAGTGATGTGATAAAAAAAAAAAAAAACAGGCAGTCTGACAAGTTTGACAGCTGTCAGCAGTGAGCAGAGACCTTCCTGCATTAAATCAAGGAAATTTATAGAGATTATGGAGGGGGCGGGTCGAATCGCGATCTCAATTTAACGATTCAGCCAATTCCCCTAAAATGCAGAACACAGAAATTACACACTGACTCTATCTAAAATTGTATGCTATTTGGTGGGCTGAGCATATTTATACTTCACAAAGTTTTATATGAATGTAAATATAATTGGCAAACAAGTTCAGCCTTGACATATTCAGGCAGGTAAACATCTGGACACACATGCTGTGTCATGATACAAACATGAATGCGGTCACTGCAAACATGCAAGCTCTCATTCCCTCTAATGTTTTAATTTGCTGGAATGTATGTAGATAACATCTGATTTTCTCAATCAGTATGCTCATTCCTGGCCCGGGATTAATAAATAAAACTGGCTCATCGAGATAACAGCCATTCAACTAGTATTTTCAGGAGGAATAGGAAGTGTCCTTATTATGCTCATACAATGTTTACTAGCCAGAGTTTCCAAAATGTTAAAGTGGATGTTTTTTATTTATTGACGTCACAATGTAGAGTATAAGATTTCCTATCATCTGTGCCCAGTCTTGGCACACAGAGTTAATCCAGTATTGAGCAATCCTCTTATTGTTCAGTGAAATAAAAACGGACTTACAGAGAAAAACCTTAGTCCGTTCCGTCCCCTTGCTGTGAGAAAAAGGTTATTTACATATCTCAAGCACTAGCCTGAGAGAGAGACATCATGTGTAAAAAGTTCACAATTCACATCCCTCTCCCCTCCAGCTCTCCCAGGATTGGCTGCATTTACTGTGTTTTTACTGGATGTTTCTCATCATGGGGTGTGATCCACAGTTCAGTGTGACAAGGAAATGCATGTATATTGCAGTGAAAACACAGAACAGAAAGCAAAATATACACAGACAAGTGATCTGATTTAGGTTAGATCAGGGGTCTCAAACTGGTGGCCTTCCAGATGTTGCGAAACTACAAGTCCCATCACACCGCTGCCTGTGGGAGACATGTTTGCAATGGTCAGCCTTGCAATGCCTCATGGGACTTGTAGTTTTGAAACAGCTGGAGGGCCGCCAGTTTGAGACTCCTGGGTTAGATGTATCTAGTGAGAGCTGGACAGAGGAGAAGCTCGAGTGATCTGATTGTTATATTGCAGTGTGTGTGTGTGTGTGTGTGTGTGTGTGTGTGTGTGTGTCTCAAGTCACCTGATCACAGTTGCAACATCAGGTTATTTACATATCTCATGCACTAGCCTAGAGACAGGCATTATTTTTTAATTCCGACCCCTACTCCTTTTCTGAAGTCATGTGGTTACTTTTCTGGATTTTGACTGGATGTTAGTAATCGTAACAGAATTTAGTGTAAGGAATACACAAGAGAAAATGCATGTTGACAAGGGGATTGTAGAGGAGGGCAGGGAGTCTCCTGACATCATGACTCCACCCAACAGACCCACCCACAGAATCCACAGTTTTTTGGGTCTCATTGGAGACAGAGAGACATTTGACAGGTAATGATACATGCAGGAGGTATCTATATCAGCAATATGGCAGTAGTTTAAAAAGGATGAGAGTGGCTTTACATCCACTTTAAGGGTTGGCTAACTAGGAGGTACAACATGGTGCCTGCACGTCCTTTTATTAAAAGGTAAACTAAATACACATTCAAAATACATTCTGTATATAGTAGCTGTCATATGCGACAAGAGATTTCTATCTACCTAGGTTTTGATGTACAGTATACAAAGCTAGGGTTGTCCCGATACCACTTTTTTAGGACCGAGAACAAGTACCGATACTTTTTTCCATGTACTCGCCGATACCGATTTTTTTTTAAATGTGTCCCCAAATGCAGCCATGTCCCCCACATATGCAGCCATGTCCCTCCAGCCATGTCCCCCACATATGCAGCCATGTCCCTCCAGCCATGTCCCCCACATATGCAGCCATGTCCCTCCAGCCATGTCCCCCACATATGCAGCCATGTCCCTCCAGCCATGTCCCCCACATATGCAGCCATGTCCCTCCAGCCATGTCCCCCACATATGCAGCCATGTCCCTCACATATGCAGCCATGTCCCTCCAGCCATGTCCCCCACATATGCAGCCATGTCCCTCCAGCCATGTCCCCCACATATGCAGCCATGTCCCTCCAGCCATGTCCCCCACATATGCAGCCATGTCCCCCACATATGCAGCCATGTCCCTCCAGCCATGTCCCCCACATATGCAGCCATGTCCCTCCAGCCATGTCCCCCACATATGCAGCCATGTCCCTCCAGCCATGTCCCTCCAGCCATGTCCCCCACATATGCAGCCATGTCCCTCCAGCCATGTCCCTCCAGCCATGTCCCCCACATATGCAGCCATGTCCCTCCAGCCATGTCCCCCACATATGCAGCCATGTCCCTCCAGCCATGTCCCCCACATATGCAGCCATGTCCCTCCAGCCATGTCCCCCACATATGCAGCCATGTCCCTCCAGCCATGTCCCCCACATATGCAGCCATGTCCCTCCAGCCATGTCCCCCACATATGCAGCCATGTCCCTCCAGCCATGTCTCCCACATATGCAGCCATGTCCCTCCAGCCATGTCTCCCACATATGCAGCCATTTCCCCCCCATACCTAGCCGCCACCGCATGGTTAAACAGCGTGCGGGGAACATCACAGCTTTCATTTAAATAGCTGTTTTCCCCGCCGCGCATAGACACTCCCCCTTGCTCGGGATTGGATGGGTGATCATTTGATTTGCTTTCACATAGACTATTTGGAACCCAAGAGAGACTGCCGAGATACATTTACTAGTCATTTTTTTCTTCCTTTCTAGAGATATAAAACACACACACACACACATTGTGTTTGAATTGCGTTGTTTATATTTTTTTGATTATGCACCTACAGTTTTAGGAAATGTTGCTTATACACACACGTGTTGCAGGTCAATCTAGACCGTACACTTGTTTCCAATGTACCCATTGTGGTCACATTGGGCAACATTATTGTGCATTATATTTTATTATTTATTATTTTATATTTTCCACCATCAATGTTTTATATACTCTAATACAAGAAATGCGTTACTGACCAGATCACCAGGTGAGAACAGAAGGAATAAAAGAAAATGATTGACCGCTGGCACCCATCTACAAAGCTATCAAAATACACTTATTGTAGCAGAATACATATTGGTCTAAATTTATGAAGAGATTTGATTTTTTTTCCCAGAATTGTCATTCCTTTTTTTGTTTATAGCGCAAAAATTACACCAAAAAAAGGCTCTATTTGTGGGGAAAAAATATATAAAATCTAAATTTCTGTACAGCATTGCATGACTGCGCAACTGTCAGCTAAAGTAACAGTGCCAAATAGAAACCAATGGCCTGGTCAGGAGGGGGGGGGGGTAAATCGTCGGGAGGTCAAGTGGTTAATAACACTTCAAGTGTGAATGTGTTCTGACCCTCCCCCACTCTAACCAAAACAAAAGGCTTTGCCTAGAGATCCCAAAAGTAAATAGTGCCCTACATCTGGCTGTGCAGAGCTGTATGAATGTCATGTCTGGATTGACAGGTATAGCGGCATCTTTCCAATGTACTAAGCAGTCCCTTATTTTCACCCCCCCCCCCCCAATAGTTCTCCACAGGTCCCTTACCTTCACAACCCCCCCAATAGTTCCACAGGTCCCTTCACAACCCCCCCAATAGTTCCACAGGTCCCTTCACAACCCCCCCAATAGTTCCACAGGTCCCTTGCCCCCCACCCCCCAATAGTTCTCCACGGGTCCCTTACCTTCACCCCCCCTCCCCCAATAGTTCTCCACAAGTCCCTTACCTTCACCCCCCCTCCCCCAATAGTTCTCCACAAGTCCCTTACCTTCACCCGCCCCCCCAATAGTTCTCCACAAGTCCCTTACCTTCACCCGCCCCCCCAATAGTTCTCCACAAGTCCCTTACCTTCACCCCCCCCCCCCCAATAGTTCTCCACAGGTCCCTTACCTTCACCCCCTCCCCCAATAGTTCTCCACAGGTCCCTTACCTTCACCCCCTCCCCCAATAGTTCTCCACAGGTCCCTTACCTTCACCCCCTCCCCCAATAGTTCTCCACAGGTCCCTTACCTTCACCCCCTCCCCCAATAGTTCTCCACAGGTCCCTTACCTTCACCCCCTCCCCCAATAGTTCTCCACAGGTCACTTACCTTCACCCCCTCCCCCAATAGTTCTCCACAGGTAACTTACCTTCACCCCCTCCCCCAATAGTTCTCCACAGGTAACTTACCTTCACCCCCTCCCCCAATAGTTCTCCACAGGTAACTTACCTTCACCCCCTCCCCCAATAGTTCTCCACAGGTCCCTTACATTCACCCCCCCCCCCAATAGTTCTGCACAAGTCCCTTACCTTCACCCCCCCCCCCCCCAATAGTTCTGCACAGGTCCCTTACCTTCACCCCCCCCCCCCAATAGTTCTGCACAGGTCCCTTGCCTTCACCCCCCCCCCAATAGTTCTGCACAGGTCCCTTGCCTTCACCCCCCCCCCAATAGTTCTGCACAGGTCCCTTACCTTCACCCCCCCCCCCCAATAGTTCTCCACAGGTCCCTTACCTTCACCCCCCCCCCCCCCCAATATTCTCCACAGGTCCCTTACCTTCACCCCCCCCCCAATATTCTCCACAGGTCCCTTACCTTCACCCCCCCCAATATTCTCCACAGGACCCTTACCTTCACCCCCCTCCCCCCCCCCATAGTTCTCCACAGGTCCCTTACCTTCACCACCCCCCCCCCCCCAATATTCTCCACGGGTCCCTTACCTTCACCCTATCCCCCCAATAGTTCTCCACAGGTCCCTTACCTTCACCAACACCCCTCCCCCATAGTCCTCAGGCACAGGTGTCTTACCTGCTCCTTCCTTGCCGGCAGTGTCACCTGAGGCAGGGCCCCTATCACAGCTGGACACTCAGAACTAAAGGCGATGAGGAGAAGTGGAGCTGCTGTGCTGCGATGATGGGAAGCCGTGGTAGAATGACATGGATGCCTCTCTCCCTCCAGCCCCGGTTCAGCCCCGGCAGTGTGAGAGAAGGAGAGGAGGAGGAGGGGAACCCGCCGGAGACACACGCGGGGGGCTGGGGGGCATCACAAGCGACAAGAGCGGAGAAAACGAGGGATGGGGGAAGGGAGAAAAGATAAACGGATGGAGAAAGGAGAAATAAAGAGAAAGAAAAGAAAAAGGAAATGAAGGAAGGAAAAAAAAATGTCCAAACCCCTCCTCCTCCTCCTAGCGAGCGACGTGAGGACGCCTTGACGTCTCGCAGTAGTTGCTCACGTGATGCTGCGTTACGTGCAATGCTAGCCAGCTTAGCACTAGAGGTCAACACAGGAAGTGTGGGGTGGTCTCTGAGGTAGCCATTGTCTCGAAGCCTACTGGGGGGTTGGGGAGTGAGGGTGGCTTCCAGTGCCATTTTCTCTTCTCTCCGGAAGTTGCCTAGACAATTTTTCTGCAACCTTTCTGCCTGCTGCAAGCTATATAATGACTCACAAATGAGGATTGAGGAACAATATGTATAGCAGCTTTAGCATTCTTAAAAGGCAATTGCACAGCCTTGGGTGCTGTGGTACTACAAATTCCAGCGTGGCCCGTCATATATATCTATATATATATCTATATATAGATATATATATAGATATATATGAAGTACTGTCCACTCATAAATTCCTATACAAAAATGGTAAGTGAAAGTAATAAAGAGATACAGAAGCAGAAATCCCCTGCACTGTGCTGACTTAAAGCGGAGTTCCACCCAAAAGTGGAAGCACTCCTCACCCCATTACATGCCACATTTGGCATGTCATTTTTTTTTGGCTTTGGTAGGAGCAGTAGTGTATTTAGGTCTTGTGCCGCCCTAGGTCTGACTAAACTTGTGCACCCCCTAATTTAAATTTGACCCACCCCTTTCCGTTTAACCACTTTAGGACCACCTCCTGCACATTTACGTCAGCAGAATGGCACGGCTGGGCTCATGCACGTACAGGTATGTGCTGTGCTAGTACCCAGACGCGTGTCGTGGGCGTGCAAAGCTCCGGGACCGCAAGACTCGCGGACCCGATTGCCGCTGGAGTGCGGCGATCGGTCCCCGGAGCTGAAGAACGGGGAGAGCCGTGTGTAAACATGGCTTCCCCGTTCTTCACTGTGGCGGCGTCATCAATCGTGTAATCCCTTTTATAGGGATACACAATCGATTATGTCACACCTACAGCCACACCCCCCTACAGTTGTAAACACACATTAGGTCACACATAACCCCTTCAGCGCCCCCTTGTGGTTAACTCCCAAACTGCACTGTCATTTTCACAATAAACAATGCATTTTAACCACTTGTCATCTGCCCACCGTCAAATGACGGCGGGCAGACGGCTCCATTATCCTGACATCACGTCATATGACGTGATGTCCCTTTAAAGCCGCGGGCGCGCGCGTGTCAGCGGCGGCGCGCGCGCGCACCCGCCGCTCTGCGGGGATCCCGTGCGAGTGCCCGGCGGCAACGATCGCCGCCGGGCACACGCGATTGCTCAGTAACTGAGCTGGGACGTGCAGCTCTGTGTGTAAACACAGAGCTGCACGTCCCTGTCCGGGAGAGAGGAGAGCGGTTGTGTCCCTTGTACATAGGGACACAATCGGTCACCTCCCCCAGTCACCCCCCCCTCCCCCCACAGTTAGAACACTCATAGGACACACATTTAACCCCTTCCCCGCCCCCTAGTGGTTAACCCCTTCACTGCCAGTCACATTTATACAGTAATCAATGCATATTTATAGCATTTTTCACTGTATAAATGTAAATGGTCCCAAAAATGTCAGAAAAGTGTCCGAAATGTCCGCCATAACGTCGCAGTCCCAATAAAAAAATCGCAGATCGCCGCCATTAATAGTAAAAAAACAAAAAAAAAATGCCATAAACTATCCCCTATTTTGTAAACGCTATAAATTTTGCGCAAACCAATCGATAAACGCTTATTGCATTTTTTTTTTTTACCAAAAATATGTAGAAGAATACGTATCGGCCTAAACTGAGGGAAAAAATATTTTTTTTATATATTTTTGGGGTTATTTATTATAGCAAAAAGGAAAAAAATATTGAATTTTTTTAAAAATTGACGCTCTATTTTTGTTTATAGCGCAAAAAATAAAAACCGCAGAGGTGATCAAATACCACCAAAAGAAAGCTCTATTTGTGGGAAAAAAAGGACGCCAATTTTGTTTGGGAGCCACGTCGCACGACCGCGCAATTGTCAGTTAAAGCGACGCAGTGCCGGAAGCTTATATTTTGTCTGGGTGCACAGTAGGCAAGTGGTTAAATGCTTTTTTTGCTGTGAAAATGACAATGGTCTTAAAAATGTGTCAAAATTGTCCGAAGTGTCCGCCATAATGTCGCAGTCACAAAAAAATTTGCTGATCGCCGCCATTAGTAGTAAAAAAAAATATTAATAAAAATGCAATAAAACTATCCCCTATTTTTTAAATGCTATAAATCTTGCGCAAACCAACCGATAAATGCTTATTGCGTTTTTTTTTTACCAAAAATATGTAGAAGAATACGTATCGGCCTAAACTGAGGAAAAAAAATATTTTTTTATACATTTTTGGGGGATATTTATTATAGCAAAAAGTAAAAAATATAGATTTTTTTTTCAAAATTGTCGCTCTATTTTTGTTTATAGCGCAAAAAAAAAACGCAGAGGTGATCAAATACAACCAAAAGAAAGCTCTAATTGTGGAAAAAAAAGGACGCCAATTTTGTTTGGGAGCCACATCGCACGACCGCGCAATTGTCTGTTAAAGCGACGCAGTGCCGAATCGCAGAACCTGGCCGGGTCCTTTAGCTGCCTAAAGGTCCGGGTCTTAAGTGGTTAAGACCTGCCCTTAAATTTTCGAGTGGGGACACTAGTTCTGAGGTCGGGGGGCAATGAATTTCCTTAATTTACATATATTTCCTCTCACTTCCTGTTTGGCTATGGGGCAGGAAGTGAAGGGAAACATTGGGACAGGGATAGTAAAAAATAAACTGACAGGGGCTATAACCCTCCCTTACTCTATCCAAAATGAAAAGTGTTGCCTATAGTTATACTTTAAGCACAAATTTCTGATAATTTTATGGAAGTTATAACCATGTCAATGGTGCAGCAGAAAACATATAGCACAGTGAGGAAGGTTTGTGGTCCAGGATAATTAGACCGTCAAAATTAGAAGCAATGCCGCCAGCATACAGCGTTGGGTAGGAGTGGGACTTCTTGTCCTACTTCCACCTACGGGCTGCCTAGGCAACTCCTTATCTTCCTCTAGGTGATCTCCTGGGACACGTGATAGGTCCCAGGAGATCGCCTGTCCACTCCTAGAGCACAGTGCGACTCACGCAGGCTTTCACAGCTGGGTGCCCACAGTGTGAATGGAGGCGCCAGCGGAAAGCGGGTAGACGCATCACTGGACCATGGAACAGGTAAGTGTCTGTTTATTAAAATTCAGCAGCCACGCAGGTGCGCGCTGCGTGGTGTGAATGGTCAGACAATCTTCTGGGACCGGTGATGTATCCCAGAAGACTGCAGGGAGGGGAGAGGTAACCTTCCTTCCAGTGCTGAGGAAGTGCTATTTTTTTCTTTAAGTTTTGTTTATAGGTGTCCCTTGTTCCTATCTCAAAACCTGGGAAGCATGCTATCGCCCGGATTACCCCCCACCTTAGCCTGCAGCCTTCTTGGACTCATCACAGGTCCCAGACAGCTGCAGGACCATTCACAAGGCGCAATGCAGGTCGTGCATGTGTACTTCGAAGCTAAAGCCAGCTATGAAGCAGCAAGGACTCACAGCCAGCTTCTCTTGGTAAACATGCCGACGCCAGAGACCCAAAGAGCAGCAAAGAATCAGAATTAGCCTGAAAGAGGACAGTGCTGGATCCCATGACAGGTAAGTGTCCCTTTATTCAAAGTCAGCAGCTACAGGATTTTGAATTTTTGGAGGGGACTGGGATCCTCTTTAAAGTGATATTTAAGGAAATTATATATATATATTTTTTGAATAACAAACATGTTTTACTTTCCTTCTCAGCGTTTTGCACAAAGCAGCCCCAATCCTTATCTCCGGTCCCCTGACGGAACTCCTGGCTTCTCCCTCCTGCCGAGTGCCCCCAGAGCAAGCAGCTTGATATTGATGCACCCAAGCAGGCTGGCTCCCGAGCCACTGCTCTGCTTGTCCATTCACACACAGAGCCACAGCTTGGCCCCACCCCCTTTTCTCCTCATTGGCTCACTGGCTGTGATTGACAGTAGCATAAAGCCAATGGCTCCCGCTGCTGTCTCAGCCAATGAGGAGGGAGAATCCCCAGAGAGCCAAGGTTCTCATGCACATCGCTGAATCACAATGGGACCCAGGTAAGTATTAGGAGGGCTTCTGCACTGAGAAGGTTTCTTACTTTCATGCATATGCATGAAGGTAAAAAACCTTGAGCCTTTAGAGTCACTTTAAATATTGTATAGCTCCCTTCAATTCCGCTTTAATAAAAAATCCCGCTTTGTCTAAAAAACAAAATAAAAATAACAGGCCTTCAGGAAGCAGTATCACCTCCTTAATGCTTGGAAACCACTGAAAAGTGATTCACTACAGATTACTTTTCAGAGGAGTGGTAAAGTTGACGCCCATCTGAACAAGGCCTAACAATGGGCATAAATGCTTCAGTTTTATTATGTCATTGATGTGTGATTTGATCAAGATGATCAAATCCACAAAAAATAATCGAATAGCTTATTAATTTAGACTCAAATAGATCAAACTGAGTCAATAGGCCATGGCAGAATATTATCAACTGTTTTGCATCAGTTGGTGGCACCGAGACAAGTACAGCCATAATTCCATTGATCAGATTACATGGTGGAAACAAAGATGCAATGGATAACTTATGATCAAAATTTACGATTTTATATTAACATATCAATCAAAATGCACTTCCCTGAGTGTGGCATATAGTTCGAATGGATTGTCAATTATAGATTAATCATTCCTATTGGAAGAGATCAATCAGAAAAGAAAAAGAGCACTTTTGTGAAGAATTTACAATCCAACCAGCTTTAAAGCAGAACTAAACCCTCTGATTTAAAGCAGAGCTTTACCCTTAAAGGATCACTAAAGGAAAAACATTTTTTTCTTTAAAATAACAAACATGTTATACTTACCTCCACTATGCAGTTCGTTTTGCACACAGTGCCCCCGATCCTCGTCTTCTGGGGTCCCTCGGTGGCTGTCTCTGGTCCTCCTCACAGGAACTCATCATTTTCATGCGAGAGAGCTTGCATGGTGATGAGTCCTTGCAGGCGCGCTCCCGTGATACAGCGAGTGGCCATAGCCGCTCACTGTATCACACGGCCACGCCCCTCGGCGTGCCGCGTCACTGGATTTGATTGACATGCATAGATTGCTTTAAGGTGAAAAAATGTTTTATTTTACAACTCCTTTAACAACTTGATAAAAAATAATGTTCTTTAGCAAGGAACATGCATTCCACATTAATAATTATCAGGGCTTTTTTTCTGGGGGAACTTGGGGGAACTCAGTTCCACCACCTTTGGCTCAGACCCTTTGGTGCCTGCTCACCACAATCACTTGTAAACACAGAAGTCTGGTTTCTGTGTTTACAAGTGACAGCTTTGTAACCCCCTGAACTCTGCACTCTGTATGTAATGCAATTCTGGTATTTAGTTCATTCTGATTTTATTATGTTATAACAATACATTATAGAATATAATACAGACATTGATGTGTTCAGATAAGTAATATAGTTATTTCATCTAATCAATTTCTGATATATTTTTGTTTCCATATATTGTTCAAAAAGACTATACAAAACCGGACTGGACAAGACAAGACTAGACATGACAAGACAGGTCAAGACAAACAAAACTGGACTAGACAAGACAAGACAAGACAACATACCCAAATACAAAAAAAAAAAATATATATATATACAAAAATACAAAAAAAAAAAAAAATTAGGGCAAGGTTAAGGATTGGTAGCAACAACCCCCACCACTCACCACTAATTTGTTCTTTTCCTACAAGTAATTTCTAAATTCTTGTTGTTTCTCTATATACTCTCCAGTGGACCCAAGTCTGAAGGTGTTCCTCATATGTATCCAATTCAAGTGCTAAAAGTGATTCCATCTTTTCTATACCATCCATTTCACTGGCCCATTCCTTAACTGATGGAGTTTGTATTGAGCGCCAGTGCCGTGGTATAACTAATCTTGCTGCTGTCAACCAGTGTCTCAAAAGACCCCTTTTAATATTCTTATATGATCCTGGTAGTATTGATAGCAAAGTGATTTGTGGTATATTTAATATTGGTTCCCCAGTAACTAAAGTGTATAGCTGCATAATTTTTTCCCAGAAATTTAAGATTGGGGGACATTCCCACCAAATGTGTAGCAATGAACCTTTAAATATATGGCATCGCCAACATATGTCTGATTTATCTGGGTATATACGCTTTAATGATATTGGGCTCCAATACCACCTGGAAAGAAGTTTGTAATTTGTCTCTTGTGCTTTAATTGTTAGTGACATACAATGTGTTAAATTAAATGCTTTCTTCCACTCTGCATCTTCAATTTGAACATTTAACTCATTCGCCCATTTCCTTATGTATTCAGGAAGTTCAGGGTGTTTTTTTATAGCTAATATCTTATAGATTGAAGATAAGACATGTTTTGGTTTTGAGTCTTGTAGCAATAGAAGTTCAAACTGAGTTGTGTCTCTATACAAAAATGTATTTGAGGGAAGAGAGGACAAGAAAGATAATAGTTGCCGATATTCCAACCATTGCGTAAGTGAGGGCTTCGATGTAAAGATTAGGTTTAGTATAGGTGGAAATGCTGCCTGGCAAGTAATCTGGCACACTCTACGATGAGATTCTTTGTTCCAAATGAGGAAATCTTTACGTTTTAAAGCCGGCGGAAATCGTGGGTTACCAAATAAAGGTGTCATAGGTCCCACTAATGAGGAAAGTTCTAATTGTAGAATTGTTTTGGTCCAAATTTTTAATAGGTGGGATGTTAGGGAGGGCATAGTAGAAGATAAATCTCGATAGATATCACTATTCTCAAGGTCTAACCAAGGGAGGGCGGTAAGATCAAATTGATTTAGCCATTGCTCTATTAGTACCCATTGTTTAGTATTGGAGGAGTGGAACCAGTTCACTATCCTTGTTAATACTGCCGCTACATAATAATGGTAAAGATCAGGTGCACCCGCTCCTCCGTTCACTTTGGGTAGTGATAGTAATTTCTTTTTCAATCTATGTTTTTTATGGCCCCAAATAAATTTTGTAAAGGCCGACTGTAGAGTAGAAAAATAAGATCTAGGGATAGAGACAGGCATGGTTTGGAAGAGATACAAAAACCGCGGTATTATATCCATTTTTAGAATATTAATCCTCCCAAACCACGAATATTGATTGTGATCATATTTTTTTAAATCCTGTAAGGTTCGTTGCATAAGAGGAATATAATTTGTTAGATATAAGTGGTTCAGGTCAGAGGGGATAAAAATACCTAAATATTTTAATACCGAAGAACAGATTTTGAGTGGAAAACTATTTTTCAATACCGCCACTTGTTGTGGACTGAGTGACACATTGAGAATAACTGATTTTGATATATTTACTTTAAAGTTACTAAGGGTCCCAAAACGTTTAAATTCTGATAAAATAGCCGGTATGGAAACCTGTGGATTAGTGACATATAGCAATAGATCGTCAGCAAACAAGGCTAATTTTATTTCCGTTTGGTTTATCTGTATGCCCCCAATCAAAGGGTTCTGTCTAATTGCTATTGCTAGATGCTCCATTACCAGGACATAAAGTAAAGGTGATAGTGGGCATCCTTGTCGGGTACCATTTTGTATGGTGAAACTTGTTGATAACGATCCATTGATCTTTATCCTAGCCTCAGGTTTAGTATATAATGCCAGGATCTTGTGCAGTAAATTTGGGCCCAGACCTATTTGCATTAATGCTTGTTTTAAGAAGGGCCATCCAATTCGGTCAAAGGCCTTCTCTGCATCAACTGAAAGGAGACATACTGGTATTTTTGCTGTTTGAGCATAGTTCATTAATAAAAAAGTTTTTATAGTATTGTCCCGTGCTTCTCTACCTTGTACAAAACCCGTCTGGTCTAAGTGTACCAGGTTTGGAAGGAGAGGTTGGAGACGTAATGCAATTAATTTAGCAAAGATTTTTAAATCTATCCCAATTAATGAGATCGGGCGAAAACTGGAACATAAAGTTAGGTCCTTTTCCGGTTTCGGAATCAGAGTGATATGCGCTTCTAATGTCTGAGTTGAGAATTGATTCCTAGGGGAGATAGAATTTAATACTTGGAGCAAAAATGGAGATAGATATTCCTTGTAGGTTTTAATGCCCCTTTAAGACCCTTCTACTGTTTGTGAAATCTGAACGGGTCGTGGTTGAGTTCCTGCACCTATTTTCTGAGAAAAAAAGCTCTGATAATTATGCTACCGAAATCAGTGTGTGCTGTAAATTGCCTCCAGCATTGTTTCTATCTCTTCTTGCCGGAGACTGCCAGTTTGCTGAAGCCCAGAGCCCCTGAACAGCAGTAAGTCATAAAGCAGAACTAAACCCGTCAATTTAACGGTTTCAAAAAACATTTACATTTCTGGAAAGCCGGGATTGCCACCTTGTGTTCTCAACCAACTGTCAATATATAAAATTGTCGGTGTCATAACTGATCACATGTTCAGCACCATGGCAGTAAAGGATAGGCAGATGTAAATATGCTTTAACCACTTAATCACTGCCCACCGCCGAATAACGGCGGCAGGGTGGTTCCTTAACTCTGGGAGGACGTTATATAACATCCTCCCAGAATCGCGATCCTGTGCGCCCCCTGGAGTGCGCACAAGGGAGTCTCTGTGACGGCATCACGGTAAATCGCTCCTGATAGCGGTCGTTTACCACGTGATCGCTCCGTCCAATGACGGAGCGATCACTTGTAAATAAACCGGCGTCATGTGATGACGCCGGTTCCTCTCTCCCCTCTCTGTACCGATTGGTACAGTGTGAGAGGGAGAGAGAGCGGAGGCAGCAGCGCTGTGGGCTGGATCTGTGACAACTGCAGTCACAGATCTAGCCATCCATCCCTCAATGCTCAGCCATCCCTGCCCATACTGTGCAATACTCTACCCATACTGTGCAATACTCTGCAATACCCTGCCCATACTGTGCAATACTCTGCAATACCCTGCCCATACTGTGCAATACTCTGAAATACCCTGCCCATACTGTACAATACTCTGCAATACCCTGCCCATACTCCGCAATACCCTGCAATACCCAGCAATACTCTGCAATACCCTGCCATACTGTGCAATACCCTGCAATACTCATCAATACCCCGCAATACTCATCAATACTCTTCAGTACCCTGCAATACACCGCAATACTCCTCAATACCCTGCAATACTCCACAATACTCCACAATACCCAGCAATACTCCACAATACCCTGCAATACTAACTTCCTGCCCGCCGTCCCTCTTATCACATCCTTGACTTTGTGCAGGGATATCTGAATGATGCCTGCAGCTACAGGCATCATTCAGATATTAGCTTTATCAGCCGGAGATTCCCTACACCATAGGGAACAATCATAGCGGCTGTTCCGCTGCTTCATCTTTCTTACGGGAGGTGAGAGGGGACATCCCCCACCCTCCTGCAGTCCCCCGATGCTTCTACCGACTCACCGCTAAGTTCAAAGCCAGGATTGTTTTTTTATTTTTTTTTATTTCAGGCTTCCCAGCCTAGAGGTGAGATGTTGGGTCTTATTGACCCCATATTTCACTGTAAAGAGGACCTGTCATTCCATATTCCTATTACAAGGGATGTTTACGTTCCTTGTAAAAGGAATAAAAGTGATCAAAAAAAAATAATTCTGCGGAAAAACGTGTCAAACTAAAATAAATTAAGTAAAATTAACAATAAAATATATATTTTTTAAAGTGCCCCTGTCCCCGTGAGCTCGCATACAGAAGCGAACGCATACGTAAGTCCCGACCACATATGAAACGGTGTTCAAACCACACATGGGAGGTATCTCTGCAAACGTTAGAGCGAGAGCAATAATTTTGGCCCTAGACCTCCTCTGTAACTTAAAAAATGTAACCAGTAATATTTAAAGCGTTGTCTATGGGGATTTTTAAGTAACAAAGTTTGGCGCAATTCTACGAGCGTGTGCAATTTTGAAGAGTGACATGTTAGGTCATCTTTCACATTATGCAAAAACATTGGACTAACTTTACTGTTTTTTTGTAAGCACAAAATATTCTTTCCCGTAAAAAACGCGTTAGAAAAATTGCTGTGCAAATACCATGCAAGATACAAAGTTGCAACGACCACCATTGTATTCTCTAGGGTCTTTGCTAAAAAAAAAAAAACATATATATAATGTTTTGGGGTTCTATGATATTTTCTAGCAAATAAATGATGATTTTTACATCACTAAAAAAAATGATTAGCTTACAGTCTTGTTTATACTTGCTTTTGCTTTTCTTTGGCTTTGCTTAAAAAAATATACCCCACGTAGCTTCAGTGGTGCTTCAACAGCCTCCATAGAAGCCCCACCGAAACTTAATCGAAGCTCCACCAAAGCCTCGTCGAAACCCCATCGAAGCTCCACCAAAGCCTCATCGAAGCCCCACTGAAGCCTAATCGAAGCACCAAGTAAAAACAAGGGGCCAGATTCAGGTACACGTACATTTGCGCAGCGTATCCGAGATCCGCTACGCAGCTGTATTTTACCAGGCTCTAGGACAAATTCTGGTAGATTTTTGCCCGTACGATACGGCGGCGTAGTCTATTTCTCGCCGCGTAATCGAAATACGCGATTAGGGGGCGTCAAGCATTTAAATTAGGCGCGTCCCCGCTGCGATCGAACTGCGCATGCTCCGTTCAGAAATTTCCCGCCGTGCATTGCGCGAAATAACGTTGATACGTCATTCGTTGTTTGAGTAGCGTCGTTTACAGACATTCCTATTCCCGGACGTTTTACGTCAAAAATAAAAAAAGACGTCGGAAAACGTTGATTTTCGACGCGGGAACGACGGCCATACTTAACATGGGCTGTCTAATATTAGACCAGCAAAAAGCTGGTATAGTTTTACGCAGCAAAAAGATGACTAAAGATGCCGTAAGAGATTGCGATAGACGTTCGTAATTTCGTGGATAGTCGGCAAAAGCTCATTTGCATACCCCGACGCGGAAAATGACGACTAGTGTTGCTCACGAATATCCTTATTGCGAATATTCGGCTCGAATATGGCATATTCGAGTATTCGCGATATATATTCCAAATTTTGCGGTGAATATTCGCTATTTCGAATATTCGTATTTTTTCAATTTTTTTTTAGAACAGATCACATCCTAGAGATCCCCATCGACGTGTAAAAGCATTGCTGGTATGATTAGAGACCTTGGGCCGAGTAGCTGCAGCGATCCTTTTATATTGCCGAAAAATCGCAATGCGATTATTCGGCAATAGCGATATCGCGCGATTATTTTCTCCGCCCTATCTGCCGCCTCAGAGCGATTATTTCAGGTTCATTTTTAAAACAGATCACATCCTAGTGATCTCCTTCGACGTCTAAAAGCATTGCTGTTATGATTAGAGACCTTGGTCCGAGTAGCTGAAGCGATCTTTTTATATTGCCGAATATTCGCAATGCGAATATTCGGCAATCGGAATATTGCGCGATTTTTTACTCCGCCCTTTTGCATCAGAGCCAATCAGAGTTCTCCTTCCACACTCGTCATAGGTTAGCAACCAATAGGAACCTGCCTGCACGGGCATTATATAAGGTCACTCCCAGCAGCATTTCATTGCAGATTCAGAAGTTGGCTTGATAGTGTGGAGACTGTGTCTGTGTTGCTGTTATCTTGCTGGTATCTTGCATCTTGCATCATCAGCATTGTGCTTCATCGTTGCTATTTGCTACTTAGTGATTTCAGTGGATATTTTCCAGTTTATAAACTGCTTTTTTCAAAGCAATATACCCAAGAGCTTTTTTAAAAGCTAAGTTTTGTGCTGTCTTGTTCAGCTTGTGTTACTGTAGTATCTTGCAGCTTAGCTTTTGATTGCTTCTTATTGATTTAAGTGCATATTTTCCTGATTAGCTTTTGCTAATTTTCAAAGCAAAAGGCCCAAGAGCTTTTGTAAAAGCAAAGTTTTGTGTTGTTCAGTTTAGTTTGATTTCTGTATAGTAAGTGTACATACTGTTAGTGTACATTTATTTCAGCTAGCTTACTTTAGTGTGTGTTTAGTTTCTGTGTTTAAAAAAAAAAAAAAAAAAGTTATTAGTTAGTGTTTCTTTAGTGAATTTTTTTTTGTAGTTGTAGTCCTTATCAGTTAGTGTGTAAAAAAAAAAAAATAAAAAAAAAAATTGCTTTAGTTTATAGTCATATACGTTTGTGTTTTCAAAGCAAAAGGCCCAAGAGCTTTTGTAAAAGCGAAGTTTTGTGTTGTTCAGTTTAGTTTGATTTCTGTATTGTAAGTGTACATACTGTTAGTGTACATTTATTTCAGCTAGCTTACTTTAGTGTGTGTTTAGTGTCTGTGTTTAAAAAAAAAAAAGTTATTAGTTAGTGTTTCTTTAGTGAATTTTTTTTTTGTAGTTGTAGTCCTTGTCAGTTAGTGTGTAAAAAAAAAAAAATTAGCTTTAGTTTATAGTCATATACGTTTGTGTAAGCAGTTAGTGTTTGTTTAGTGCATTTTTTTTTTTTTTTGTAGTCCTTGTCTTTGGTGTACTAGTTTTATTATAGTTTAGTAGCTGTCTGTGTACGTCTTTGTCTGCGTGCCTGTCTTTAAAAAAAACACAAAAAAATATTTTTCCACACATTTTCCCCCCCCAATAAAGTGTACCCCCCACACACACATCAGCAATCATGAGCGGCATCCGTGGCCGTGGCAGCAGGGGTAGGGGAGTTACTCCCAGTGCGGGGTCGCTGCCAGCACGGGGTACCTCTCGTGCCCCTACTAGTGGTAGAGGATCGGGTGGAAGGGGACTCCGCCTCATGCGGGATTTTTTTACATCGGGCAGCCGCCCGATATTGCCATCTCAGGCTCAAGTAGTGGTGGACTACATGGGGCACAGCAGTGCCACTGAGTCGTCGGTCCCGACTCCCAGTAGTTCCACCATTACACCGGTGCCTGTAGTACCCCCCCCCCCAGCCCCCAAGAGTCCAGCATCTTACTGTTCGACAGCGACAGTGAGAGGGATCTCTTGGGGGAGGCCATGCATCGGGCAGACCTCCAGCTCTGTCCTGATGCTCAGGACCTTTTTGAAGGGATGGACGAGGAGGATGGGATACCTGCTGTCAGTATACCAGAGACATCCCTTCAAAGTGGTGCTGCTGTTTTGGTGCAGGAAACAGCAGCACCTAGTCAGACCCAGGCGTGGGTGAGGGGACAGCGGAGCCAGGCTATCGGCTCCATGTCAGCTGAGTCCTCTGGATCAGTCAAGACACCTATGTCACAAGTTATTTGCCACTCTATACTACTATTACCACTGCTGCTGCTGCTGTTCATGGCACCTCTTTCCCGAGTGATTTGACACTATATTGTCTACTGTTACTAATACTGCTGCTGCTCACGACACCTATGTCACTAGTTATTTGACACTATTGACTACTATGGTCACTACTGATGCTGTAAAGTCCTGCCCACGTGTTTAGATGCTATCTAGTAATATTACCAATACTGCTTGTAAATGCTGCCTGTGTGATAGTTAAGTGGTCTTGCATAGCAAGAGCACTTATTGTTATCTCACATATATATTATTCTTATTATAGCCAAATTTTAAACGGTATCTCCTCCCACATTTTTTACACTACATTCACTGTGAGATTTCTAGTTTTTAAGATAGAACAATTTTAAGGACAATTATTAAAAAATAAATCCAGGATCTGAGAATCTGCCAAGAGTGTGTTTGCATTTGTTTACATTGGTTTCCTTGGAGGCGCTGAGGTAATTAAAAGTCCTCACAGCTGTAAGGGGATTATATAGCTCATCCCACACAGTTGTGAGGTGTTTTCTGTGAGGTAAATACCTTCATACACACAGCTGTGCGGTAGTTGTGAGGTGTTTTCTGTGAGGTAAATAGCTTCATTTGAAGGACAAGTATTCAAAAAACATTCCTCAATTTCTGTTGTGTTTACAGAGAGCCTGCAAACCCAAAAATTGGTTTCCTAGGAAACGCTAAAGAGTTTAATAACACCTCACAAACAGTTCATTCCTATGTTGCAAGGGTCTCAAACTGGTGGCCCTCCAGCTGTTGTAAAACTACAGTTACCATCATGCCTCTGCCTGAGGGAGTCATGCTGGTAACTGTCATTCTTGCAATGCCTCATTGGTCTTGTAGTTTTGCAACAGCTGGAGGGCCGCCAGTTTGAGATGCCTGGAGTGTGTTTGCATATGTTTTACATTGGTTTCCTAGGAGACGCTGAGGTAAAATCCTTCATACACACATCTGTGAGGGCTTTCTATAGCTCCTCCCACACACTGTGAGGAGATATGGCTAATTTTTTTTGACTATGCGTAACTTCTGCATGCTCTGCATATAGCAACCATGCATAGCAACCACTCCATAGCAACCCTCCATAGCGACCCTCCATATGAAACCTCCATAGCAACCCTCCATAGCAACCACTCCATAGCAACCGTCTATAGCAACCAGTCCATAGCCATCAGTCCATAGCAACCCTCCATAGCAACCATTTTTTGATGGGGCTAATAGCATGGTGCAGTTTTGTGGTGCTGTTTTGATGGGCTAGTTTTTGATGGAGCAGTTTTTGATGGGGCAATGGACCGAACTGGATTGACACACGGTTGGATCACATTTACATCTCTAGGGGCACCGTCTCCAGTCAGTAGTATTGGTGGAGGCAAGACCACGCCGCACAATTTACCCTGAAATTGTATCTTTTCTAGTTACATTAGATTTTAATACTACTGCTCCTGCCTCCATGCTGAGTAATGCTTCATGACCTCTCTGGCACAGCGGAGCCACCAACAGCCTCCGCTACAAGCTACCAGACCGGATCGTAACAGCAAGTGTAACTAAAACAATGAAGTTTATGTTAAACCCTGGTTTGCGGCCTTTATACTGCAACCATTATACTGCAACCATTAGCCTGTATGCAAGAGCAAATCTGCACTCTCTCTCTCTTTCTTGCTCTCTCTCTCTATATCTATATATATCTATTGTTGCTTTTGTTATGTTCATTTTTCAACAGTTTAGTTTGTGTTCGTCGTGACTGTGTCTGTGTACTTTAGTTTGTCCTAGTTTTGTGTTAAATAAAATAATAGTATAAAATGATTTTGCTTATTATGAAGTTAGATGTGTTGATGTTGATGTTGATGTGTTAGATGTGAAGTTAGATGTGTTGACAAACCTAAAAATCTATCTCAAAAAGAAAGGAAACATTTCAAAAACATAACACTTTTTAATTAAAATATCAAAATCCAAGGTACTTGTTCATAAGCTTCTGCTTTTTTTCCAATTGTAACAAAACTTTCATCTGTTCATCCTCCACCTGCTCATTCTGCTTGACAAGGTAGCTGATTTGTCTCTGATTAGCCCGGATTTTTTTTGAATTTTTTGCCAGAGTTGCTTGGAGCAGCATAATCTCTTTTGCAGCTGTTAGGATATAAGAAAAAACAATTTGTTTTCAAAGACCCTTAAGAAATACATAAAATATTTCTGTTGCTTATTAATCAATCATTATCATGTCTATACACTTGTTATGTGTCTAGCACAGACCGGGAGTGCAGAATTATTAGGCAAATGAGTAATTGGACCACATCATCCTCTTTATGCATGTTGTCTTACTCCAAGCTGTATAGGCTCGAAAGCCTACTACCAATTAGGCATATTAGGTAATGTACAACTCTGTAATGAGAAGGTGTGTGGTCTAATGACATCAACACTCTATATCAGGTGTGCATAATTATTAGTCAACTTCCTTTCCTTTGGCAAAATGGGTCAAAAGAAGGACTTGACAGTCTCTGAAAAGTCAAAAATAGAGAGGTATCTAGCAGAGGGATGCAGCACTCTTAAAATTGAAAAGCTTCTGAAGCGTGATCATCGAACAATCAAGCATTTCAATCAAAATAGTCAACAGGGTCGCAAGAAGCGTGTGGAAATACCAAGGCGCAAAATAACTGCCCATGAACTGAGAAAAGTCAAGCGTGCAGCTGCCAAGATGCCACTTGCCACCAGTTTGGCCATATTTCAGAGCTGCAACATCACTGGAGTGCCCAAAAGCACAAGGTGTGCAATACTCAGAGACATGGCCAAGGTAAGAAAGGCTGAGAGACGACGACCACTGAACAAGACACACAAGCTGAAACGTCAAGAATGGGCCAAGAAATATCTCAAGAATGATTTTTCTACCGTTGTATGGACTGCTGAAATGAGAGTGAGTCTTGATGGGCCAGACTGATGGGCCAGTGGCTGGATTGGTAAAGGGCAGAGAGCTCCAGTCCGACTCAGACGCCAGCAAGGTGGAGGTGGAGTACTGGTTTGGGCTGGTATCATCAAAGATGAGCTTGTGGGGCCTTTTCGGGTTGAGGATGGAGTGAAGCTCAACTCCCAGTCCTACTGCCAGTTTCTGGAAGACCCCTTCTTCAAGCAGTGGTACAGGAAGAAGTCTGCATCCTTCAAGAAAAACATGATTTTCATGCAGGACAATGCTCCAGCACACGTGTCCAAGTACTCCACAGCGTGGCTGGCAAGAAAGTGTATTAAAGAAAAAAAACTAATGACATGGCCTCCTTGTTCACCTGATCTGAACCCCATTGAGAAGAACCTGTGGTCCATCATCAAATGTGAGATTTACAAGGAGGGAAAAGAGTACACCTCTCTGAACATTGTCTGGGAGGCTGCGGTTGCTGCTGCACGCAATGTTGATGGTGAACAGATCAAAACACTGACAGAATCCATGGATGGCAGGCTTTTGAGTGTCCTTGCAAAGAAAGGTGGCTATATTGGTCACTGATTTGTTTTTGAATGTCAGAAATGTATATTTGTGAATGTTGAGATGTTATATTGGTTTCACTGTTAAAAATAAATAATTGAAATGGGTATATTTTTTTTTTTGTTAAGTTGCCTAATAATTCAGCACAGTAATAGTACTCACCTGCACACACAGATATCCCCCTAAAATAGGTAACACTAAAAACAAAATAAAAACTACTTCCAAAAATATTCAGCTTTGATATTATTGAGTTTTTGGGGTTCATTGAGAACATGGTTGTTGTTCAATAATACAATGAATCCTCAAAAATACAACTTGCCTAATAATTCTGCACTACCTGTATACTTCTATCATAAATACCATATTATGGTTCTGCAATCTGACGGGTGCGCTTTATATGTTGTCCATTTTTATATCTACATTTTATTGTTGAAATGTTATTAATCTTTGTGCACATATTTACCTTCCTGAGCGAGGCTCACCGGAAGTTGATCTTCAACGACCTCCACCTCTCCAGCGACCATCATATCCTCATCCTCAGGATTTTCTTGGGGGGGGACATGCTCCACAACAGGAGCTGTGGCTGGCGAGTGGGAGGGCCCTGGCTGCTCCTCCTCATCCCTCTCCTCCTCTGCCTCATCCTCCTCTGCCGCATCCTCCTCTGCAGCATCCTCCTCTGCAGCATCCTCCTCTTCATCCTCCTCCTCAGTGGCCTGGCGCCTTGCGCGCTTGGTGCGCACAGCTGGTAGCGGAGCTCCTATAATAACACAATGTTCATATATTAGAAAAATATTTTCTAATGACGTATGCAAATTCGGTGTACTCTGCTGTATTGTATATGAATACAAATTAATTTATATAGACAGTTAACCAATGGGAAAATGTTATATTAAAGGGTCTTGTGGGCACTACAGGGGACTGAGCGTGAGCTGGGCTGCCACCATGGGAAAATGAGCTGTTTTTGTCTCCTTTGTTTTGTTCAGACGATCTCATGTTAAAAAAAGGGCCTGATGGATCACACGGGATTACTATGAAAACCCCACGCCTAACACAGGAATTGAGTGTGAATCTATATATATAAAACTCAACGTGTCTGTGTATGTATGTATGTATGTATGTACCAGCATCACGTCCAAACGGCGAAAGATATTTACATGAAACTTGGCACACAGGTTACTTATATGTCAGCCACAAACATAGGATAGGTGATTTAAGCCTTACCCTCCCCCATTTGCCATGGTCGGGGTTTTTCTTTAAAGTCCCATTCAACTCTATGGGAAATACATGTTACTTCATAACAGCTGTAGATATTTCGATAACACTTGGTCACATGTTACTTATACGTCCACTTAAAGTATAGGATCGTTAATTTATCCATTAACTACCCCCATTTGTGATGGTCGTGGTTTTTGTTTAAAGTCCCATGCAAAGCAATGGGAAATGTATGTTCCCACATAACTTCTGTGTTGCTGTCTGCTGTCCCATGTCTTTTTTCAACAGTACTATGAATACCTTGGCTGGTGGTGATATATGTTACCACAACATGGCGTCTGGGTTAACAACATCTGCCCTTACATTAATTACATATGACCTTAAATAACTGTCACCAAAGGAGCTGCGGTGGGTCAACGCGATTGCCACTGCGCTGACAAGCCATTCACCTCTGCAGCTAGGGGTTCTGATCCCGCTCTCGGCTACATGTTAATTGAGTTTGGTGGTCTCAGCCCGGCCCCCGGTGGGAGTGCTATGCGAGGTAAGCCTGCGCTTAGTACGCCCACCCCCCTCCCACAAAAACCACCACACTTACACACGCACTCGAAATTGGGTTAACATGCACGCACTCTGACCACGCGGTCTCTAAAAAGAGAGGCAAAGGACTAACGGGGCTGGTTGAGCAGGCAAATCCTCTCACTCCCTTATAGGGAGTCCCTCTGCCACGTTGGGCTTCAAAGCGGAGCAGGTAGGACGGGCTGTATGGGAGGACCCCCTCACACCCGCCATTGTCACCCGGGGCATGGAGAAAGGTGGCAGATTGCCTCTGGGGGAGGCCTGCCTACTCCCAACTCCTGCAGTCCGGCTCCTCTCTCGAGTACACGCACGAAATACACTTTAGAAAAAAAAACATAACTGTCAGCAATAACTTACCTGGGTGATATTTAAGACGGAGACGCTTGACCCGGTCCATATGGCGCCTCTTTAGGTCGGACCATTTTTTAAGGATCGCCATGCGATCTGGTGGGCCGCCATGGTGATCGCTCAATTTCTCGATTATGGAGCGTACCACTTCCTTTTTTTGCGCCTGCCTCGGCAGCTGGTCATACCCTGTTTCCAGGAACGTCTGCAAGATGAAGAACAAAGTATATTATAATACTTTTGTTTAAAGCCTTATGGATATATGACGGAAATCTATGGTATTCAACATTGGGAGCATTCTCGCCTTATTAATCAATGACAGGGGTAACATGACAGATTTTATATCTTGCCATTTTTTTGACATTTTGATGAATTAATTTAGAATAAATAATGGAGTTGATGTTATTTAAAAACTACAACTACCAGCATGCTCTGATACACCATGTAGCTCACCGTCACCAGCTGTACAACAATTATACTTTAACTCGGAGCATGCCTGGACAGTTAATGGCTGTCCGGTAATAACGGGGAGTTGTTTTGCAACAGCTGTAGGCTCTGTTTAGGAAACAGTGCCGCATACGCGAGTAGCGCCCGCATATGAAAACGGTGTTCAAACAACACAAGTGAGGTATCGCCGCGATCGTTAGAGCGAGAGCAATAATTCTAGCCCTAGAGCTACTCTGTAGCTCAAAAAATGCAACCTGTAGAATTTTTTAAACGTCACCTATCGAGATTTTTAAGGGTGAAAGTTTGACGCCATGCCACGAGCGGGCACAATTTTTGAGCGTGACATGTTGGGTATCATTTTACTCGGCGTAAATTTATCTTTCACAAAATATAAAAAAATTGGGCAAAATTTATTGTTGTGTTATTTTCCAATTCAAAAAAGTGTTTTTTTTCCAAAAAAAGTGCGCTTGTAAGACCGCTGCGCAAATACGGTGTGACAAAAAGTATTGCAATGACTACCATTTCATTCTCTAGGGTGTTAGAAAAAAATATATATATAATGTTTGGGGGTTTTAAGTAATTTTCTAGCAAAAAAAAATGTTTTAGTCTCGTAAACACCAAATCTGAAAAATTAGCCCGGTGTCCACTTGTTAAATTCATTATGCAAAATAGCAAGGAAAGTGCCTAAATACACATTTACCAACCAGGGTGTCTGCAGCTGTACAGGCATGCTGGGAGTTGTAGTTTTGTAACACCAGGAGACAAATTGTTTGGGAAATACTAATATCTGATCTTATATACTAACTTTTAAACTAGTCTAAAATGCAGTTAAAGATAATGCAAATACTTACACAGATCAGCATCTTTTCCTCGCTTCGTGACAGATTGCTCCCGACCATCAGAGTGCTCCATTCCGCATTTCTCGAAATTTCGCAATTATTTGGTATTATAAAATATCACGAATATTCTGAGCCAATCAGAGTGCTCCTTCCGCATTTCTCGAAATTTCGCATTCGCATTCGCAATAGCGAAATTTCGCAATCATTTCATTTCCAAAAAATATCACGAATATTCGTATTTAGCGAATATATCTCGAATATTCGACTATATATTCGAGATATATCGCGAAATCGAATATGGCATATTCTGCTCAACACTAATGACGACCCAGCGGCCGCAATTTTATTGCAGCGTAGACCCGAAGGCGTACAAACACGTAAGCCAGTCGGATTGAAGCGCAAAGCCGTCTTTTCATGGTTTGAGGATTCAAACTAGTGAAAAAACGTGCGTAATTAGAAAGTACTCCAGTCTGACACCAGTTAGACAGGAGTTACGGCTCTCTGAATCTGGCTCCAGGTGTAAACAGGACTGTAAGCTAACCATTTTATTTAGTGACAGGGGCTTTGACTGGCGTTAAGAGAGATTTAATAAATGTCCGAAACCTTGTTTTGAAGAAACTGTAAACTAAACCTAAATTGCCTCCTTCATTGCTCCCAATTTTTCTTGCCGGAGGCTAACATTTTGTTGAAGCCCAGAGCCTCAGCAGTTCAGCATGTAGAAAAAAAAACGTTTTTAAAAACGTCATTTAAAATGATCGTGTGTGGGCTTCACAACGTTTTAAACCCGCGCATGCTCAGAAGCAAGTTATGAGACGGGAGTGTGAATGGAACTTCCCCTTTAGAGTGCCGTTGTACGCGTTGTACGTCACCACGCTTTGCTCATCATTTTTTTTAAACAATGGTGTGTGGGCAACATTGTTTTTAACGTTGAAGTTAAACTTGGAAAAATACTAGTTTTTTTCCCCACCTAATTAGTAAATAGAGTCCATCTGTGTGTTATTTAATCCCCTATGATACAGCTGTTCTGTGAAGCCTTCTGAGGTTTGTTAGAGAACCTTAGTAAACAAACAGTATCATGAAGCCCTGGTTCACACTGATGCTACTTTAAAATCGTGCTACTTTACTTGAAGTAGCGCGATTTCAAAGTAGCAAGGTCAGCGCGATTTCAGGTGCTACTTGATAAGACATTTGTGTGGCTTCATACACAGATGTCTATAGAAATCGCACCTGAAATCTGCAAAAGTAGTGCAGGAACTACTTTTGCAAATCGGTGCGGCGCTGCAAAATCGGTGTCGCACTGATTGGAACAGTGCCATTGCCGCCAATAGGCTGCGACTTGTCATGCGATTTGATCTCTCAAATCGCATGACAAATCGCTCCAGTGTGAACCTAGGCTAAGTCCAAGGAACACACCAGACAGGTCAGGGATAAAGTTGTGGATAAGTTTAATGCAGGGTTAGGTTATAAAAAAAATATCCAAAGCTTTGAACATCTCATGGAGCACTGTTTAATCCATCGTCCGAAAATGGAAAGAGTATGGCACAACTGTAAACCTGACAATAAATGGCTCTCCACCTAAACTGACAGGCTGGGCAAGGAGAGCATTAATCAGAGGCCCATGGTAACTCTGGAAGAGCTGCTGAGATCCACAGTTCAGGTGGGAGAATCTGTCCACAGGACAACTACAGTGCCTTGAAAAAGTATTCATACCCCTTGAAATTTTCCACATTTTGTCATGTTACAACCAAAAAGGTAAATGTATTTTATTGGGATTCTATGTGATAGATCAACACAAAGTGGCACATAATTGTGAAGTGGAACGAAAATGATAAATGGTTTTCCAAATTATTTACAAATAAATATCTGAAAAGTATGGCGTGCATTTGTATTCAGCCCCCATTACTCTGATACCACTAACTAAAATCTAGTGAAACCAATTGCCTTCAGAAGTCACCCAATTAGTAAATAGAGTTCATCTGTGTGTTATTTAATCTCAGTATAAATGCAGCAGTTCTGTGAAGCCCTCAGAGGTTTGTTATAGAACCTTAATGAACAAAAAGCATAATGAAGGGCAGGGAACTGTAAAAGGCGCACCTCGCCTGTTGCTTGTAATGCGTTCCACGCTGGAACGCATTACGGCAACCACGCGATGATGTCATCACTCGGCGCCGTGTGCATTCCAGCTTGGAACGTGGAAGTGCCGAGTGCACTCGGCGCTGGATTCGGCACACTTGCCTTCCATCCGTCTCCTGCCTATAAAGGCAATTACCTTACATACAAGCCCCGTTCTGTTATTGTTAGCCATAGCTCGGCCACGCTACACATTATGGTGCCATCGCTCCCCATACTGCAACAACGGACCAGTCTGCAACTTATACATAAGTGCTGTTGCATTTACTGCAACAGAGTGCCATTGCCAGGGACACCATAAAGAGATCTTCCTACATGACAACCTACACTACGGAATCCCTTGTTGTCTACACTGCGAAAGAGAAAGGACACATATTGAGAACGTAGTTAAGCTGCTCGCCCCGAAATTGCAAAAAAGAGAGAGAGAAGGGTTCCCCAAATGGGCTTTTAGGCAGCAATATAAAAAAATATAGAAGTATTGTATAGGTTATATAAAACAGTATTTATTGCCAAAATCCCCGATACCCACATGAGTTAGAACAAGTTGGAACATTTGTATAAATAAAATAAAGGTCAACATTCCTGAATACAGTATGCATAGATAATACATATACAGTTTTGTATCGTTGAGCCCCGACGCGTTTCGACCAATCCGGTCTCTTCAGGGGGCAAAAATGTTTCTAGAAAATAATAATATTATGGTATAAGTTCAAAGTAAGTACATGACAGCATATAAAACAATAGAATGGCATAATGATATAGTTACCACTGAATCAGGAAATGGATAACGTAAAAAGCCGCTGTGAGGTCCGGAGCGGCCTGGACTGCCCCCGCCCACCCAAAGTGGCGGAGGGGCCCACCCCAGGGAACCTGCAAGGAGCCACACAGAGAGCACCCGCCAGGAGCAGCGGAGGGGCAGCCACCTGCAGAGGAACACCCATAAAGCCCATGATTAGTGGAAAGAATTATTTCGGGTAGGTTGGTTAAAAAGTTAATTGCTGAAATACAGCCAATAAATTGAATGGGTACATATATTAGGGTAATATAATGGTACAAGGGCTAAGGGCAAATGCCAATTGCCAACATATATAGGGAGAGTAAAGGCATACTTAGGGGACCAATATGAGTAAGATAATTGGGAGTATAAATATAGGTGAAAAATTGCTGTAATGAGAATCAGTGAATACAAGTGAATGAGATAGTGAGTGTGAACTGATTAGGTGGGTGATTGCCAAAATAGGACAAACCAATGGTGAAATAAGTGTGTGAAATAAGAGTGAAAGTTGAAGTGAGAAACAATATGGTGAGTGAAATAAAAATAGGAAGGTGGATGATTAGTCCCTCAATGAAATGGGGGATGGTGTGAGTGAGTGTGGTGAAGAGTGAAAGGATCTTAAAATGCATGAATAAGTGAGATATTTACCTGATAAAATCAAGGGTTGAGGTTGGATAAAATATAGTTATGGAACCCAGACTGCAGTTATGCATTCTAGGAGAGGACACAATGCCAGAAAATAGGGACAGAGATGCATTAGCATCCAATCTGGCCTACATGGAACCTTGTGATGGTTCCCTGATGAGCTGCTCCTTATATATGCCCCTTTGTGGGTGTGGTGATCAAATGATCACATGCAGGTGGACTGCCTCCCTCCATTGAGCCATGGGGAGGCTTATGGCCGCCGAAATGGCAGCCCACGTGTGGCTTCCTCGGCGTTCCCGGAGAGCTAACCAGCCCTGACAAAGTTGTCAACCCCGACACGGCAGCGCCGCGTCCAAACGATGCGCGCACGCCCAGGAGCGCGCTCGCGCGCTGCGCCGCGGCTGGAAAGGGGAGGATCCAAGGAACACCACCAGCTGGGAGAAGCGACCAGATTGGTCAAAACGCGTCGGGGCTCAACGATACAAAACTGTATATGTATTATCTATGCATACTGTATTCAGGAATGTTGACCTTTATTTTATTTATACAAATGTTCCAACTTGTTCTAACTCATGTGGGTATCGGGGATTTTGGCAATAAATACTGTTTTATATAACCTATACAATACTTCTATATTTTTTTATATTGCTGCCTAAAAGCCCATTTGGGGAACCCTTATCTCTCTCTTTTTTGTTGTCTACACTGAAGCCCTGCAAACGGATAAGTAGCAATTGTGTCACTTGTAGTTCTATAGAAACATCTGCTGCACACTTTGCACCTAAAACAATTGCTGTTATTCATTATGACTTGTGGCTATTAACTTACTACTTGGGATAGACTGTTGTGCCTATGATTGTTTGCTAAGGAATATCTTAAAGAGACATCTACACTTAAATTACCTGAGCTATATTTGCCTCTCATATGCAACTATTAGTTGTCTCTATTACTCCTATTTACTATGGATACTCTCAAAGTACCTGAGTTATATTGGCCTCTCATATGCAACTATTAGTTGTCTCTATAACTCCTATTTACTATGTGTACTCTCAAAGTACCTGAGATATAATTGCCTCTCATATGTAACTATTAGTTGTGTCTACAAACTCCAATTTACTACGTGCTTGACATAAGTGTAATTTGCTTATGGGCCTTGTCCTAGCTTGCTGAACATGTTCGCTCAAACTTTTCTATGCTAAGGCCCTGTACACACGATCGAATTTATCTTCTGAAACTGGTCCGACGGACTGTTTCAGCAGACAAATCCGATCGTGTGTACGGGCGAGCAGACAGGTTTGTCCGTCGGACAAATTTCAAAGCATTCTTTGAAATTTGTCCGCTACAAACCTGTCCGTCGGATCTGTCCGCTGGTTAGTACACTAACCAGCGGACAAAACTGTCTGTGCATGCGTCAAATGCATTCGACGCATGCGCGGAAGCATTTTATTTCCGGGTTTGGTGACGTGGCGGCGTCAACGTCACCGCCACGTCACCGCGTTTCCTGGCCGAGGGGATTTTCATCCGATGTTGTGTACGGACGAAAATCCGGAGGAGACATGTCCGCTGGAAATGGTCCGTCGGACATGTTTCAGCGAATCAGCGGACATGTCCCTCCGTGTGTATGCGGCCTAAGAGTTGACGTATTTCATACCTTCTCCCTTAGTGGCCTAATGCACGATGCTATGTAATACTAATAATCACTTGCATACAGTTGTGCATTTGAATCTTCAGGTGTATAATATAATTTTAAACGCTAAGCTCTGGTCGCATGTTGTAATGCGTCCAGGCTCAGTAGCTCAACGCCTTTCCTTATGTGAGAGAGAGATGATGTAGAGAACCCCCAAACTCCTGTTTGTGTGGAGTGAAGCCTGGAGTCTAATACTGAATTCTCACAGAAAGAAGAGCATCGAAATCCTTGCTCCCACAGTTGTGGTTTACTCCGTTCACCAGTGCTGATACAGGAACACACCAGACAGGTCAGGGATTAAGTTGTGGAGACGTTTAAAGCAGGTGTTACGTTATAAACAAAAATCCCAAGCTATGAACGTTTCACGGAGCACTGTTCATCATTCAAAAATGGAAAGAGTATGGCACAACTGCAAACCTACCAAGACGCGGCCGTTCACCTAAACTGAGAAAGAAGCCAAGAGGCCCCTGGTAACTCTGGAGGAGCTGCAGCGATCCACAGCTCAGGTGGTTGAATCTATCCTCAGGACAATCATTAGTGGCACACTCCACAAATCTGGCCTTTATGGAAGAGTGGCAGGAAGAAAGCCATTGTTGAAAGAAAACCATAAGAAGTCCCATTTCCAGTTTGCGAGAAGCCAAGTAGTAGACACAGCAAACATGTGGAAGAAGGTGCTCTGGTCAGATGAGAACAAAATTGAACTTGGTAGCCTAAAAGAAAAATGCTATGTGTGGCAGAAAACTAACACTGCACATCACCCTAAACACAGCATCTCTACCGTGAAACATGGTGGTGGTAACATCATGTTGTGGGAATGCTTTGCTTTGACAGGAAAGCTGGTCAGAGTTAATAGAGAGATGGATGGAGCCAAAAGCAGGGCGGGAGAAGAGACTGGGGCGGAGGTTCATCTTCCAGCATGACAATGACCCTAAAAAATACAGCCAGAGCTACAATGGAATCGTTTAGATCAAAGCATATTCATGTGTTAGAATGGCCCAGTAAAAGTCCAGACCTAAATCCAATTGAGGATCTGTGGCAAGATTTGAAAATTGAAAAAGAAAGTAATTGCTCAGTAGTAGTCAAAGAACCTCCTCACCAAAACCAAACCACGGGTATCGGAAATGCAATGCAATGCAATAGCAATGCAAAAATACGAAAGAAGCTTGGACAGCCGCACTCCAAAAATGTTCCTTTAATTAAAAACGATCATAAAATAAACATGCCACAGCAAAAATTGGGACAGAAGCTAACGTTTCGCACTGTAGCTTCAGTGCTTAGTGAATGAATGAATGAATGAAAAACTTATATAGCGCGGCACATGCAAACCAAATCGCTTCTGGGCGCTTGTTGTTTCTGTCTCTCTTGACATCAAAAGAGTAGAGTTTTAATCTGTCTTCTGAAGGTCAGGTGGTTTTCCTCCAACAGAATGCTGGTTGGTAAAGCGTTCCATAGTCTGGGACCTTGGAAAGCAAACCTTCTTTCTCCTTTGGACTTGTATCTGGCTTTGGGTACCTTGACCAGATTTTGGTCGGTGGATCGCAGAACGCGATTGGAATTGTGTCATTGACGTGGTCGACCACCAGGTGGCGCTAGCGGCACTACGGCGCGCACGGGGGCGCCGGGAGCGCGATTTTGCGGCAAATTGGCGTGCACGTGCACGCGCACGGGCACGCGCAATCGCGGGAGCGGCGCGCGGGCACGTGTTGACGCCATTTTGGCGCCAGTCCAGGCTATTTAATGGGGCTCATCCTACAGCCTCTTGCTGCCCGATCGTTAGCGTTCCTGTTGCCCACCTGAGACCCGTTACCTGTTGACGTCTGTTCCCGTGATCCCGGCTCGTCTCTGACCCTTCTGATCTCTGCCTGCCCTGACCTCCGGCCTGTCTGACGCTGCCTCTGCCTTAACCCTTTAACTGATTGTTGCCCGCCTGCTGCCGACCCGGCCTGGACTACGACTCCGCTATTGCTCTATCCACGAACCTGATCCGTCTGACTGTATCCGACCCAGCCTGCCTGACCCTGCCTGCATCCGTACTACAGTACACCTCCCTCCTGCCGACGGCTCCAGTCATCCGCACTAGCTCCTGTTACCTGTCAGCACTGGAACTACAGCACACCTTCCTCTGGCTAACTACACCAGCGATCAGCGCCCAGCACTACAGAACACCTCCCTCCTGCCGCCTGTTCCAGTCAGCTGCACCAAGCGCCTGAACCCAGTCTACCTGCTGATCCGGGTCACCTGTATCCAGCTCCCACTGTCTACGGACCTGCTGTTCCAGCTCCTCTGACACCTTCCTGAGACTACAGGAGACCTCCGCAGTTCCTGCACAGCATCCCCGCCAGGCGCTAGTGCGACTCTGAACTCCAGCGCTTCCTGTCCACACTACCAGGGGTTCCGGAGTCAGAGGAGCAAGAGTGGCCACTCCCGCACGTCAGGCTCTGCTCTGTACCAGGTACGTGACAAATTGTGGGCTTCTATCTTTTCGCATAGATATTGCGGGGCCTTCCCATGGATGCACTTATGTGTCAGACAGAGTGCTTTGAAAGCAATTCTGTCCTTTACTGGCAACCAATGAAGGGATCTCAGTGAAGGTGAGATGGATTCCCAGGGTTTTTTCCCAGTCACAAGTCTGGCGGCCGTATTTTGAACGACTTGCAGACGAGCGATTTGGTACTTTGGGAGTCCGAGGTAAAGGGCATTTGCATAGTCCAATCTGGAGTTTACAATTGTTCCTACCACGACTGCTACATCTTCTTTGGGAATAAATGGAGTAAGTCTGCGTAGTAGGCGCAGCAGATGGTGAGATCCGCTGACTACTGACCCTATTTGTGCATCCATAGTCATGTAGGTGTTGAAGATGACACCGAGACTTTTGACTTTGGAGCTAGGGGTGATGATCTGGCCCAAAATGGGCGGGGGTTTCCAAGTAGTTGCCAGTTGACTCTTGCGACTGGCGTGAAACAGAAGAAGTTCTGTTTTGGAACTGTTGAGTTTAAGATAACTCTTATGCCCCGTACACACGATCACTTTTTGTGATGAAAAAAAATGACATTTTTAAAAATGTCATTTAAAATGATGGTGTGTGGGCAAAATGTCATTTTATGTCTTCTGAAAAATGACCAAAAAAAAATTCGAACATGCTCGAATTTTTTATGTCATTTTTTAAAATGTCATTTTTTGTGTCATAAAAAATGATCGTGTGTGGGCAAAACTACGTAAAAAATGACGTTTTAAACCCGCACATGCCCAGAAGCAAGTTAGGAGATGGGAGGTAAAACTACCATTCATAATGGAGTAAGCACATTCATCACGCTGTAACAGACAAAAAAGCAGGAATCATCTTTTACTAACAAGTAACCAGCTAAAAGCAGCCTCACGGCAAATAGAACTTCCCCTTTAGAGTGCCGTCATTTTGTTCATCATTTTCCAAAAATGATGGTGTGTACACAACGTCATTTTTTAAAATGAAGTTTGAAAAATGTCATTTTTTTTCATGAAGGAAAATTACATTTTTTTTCATCACAAAAAGTGATCGTGTGTACGGGGCATAAGTCATCCAGTTTTCTATCAAAGAGAGACATTTCTCTAAACTGAGATGATGATCCTTTTTGTTGCAGATGCGAAAATACAGTTGCGTGTCGTCTGCATATGAGTGATAAAGTAGATCTTGGCTACTGATAATTTCAAAGAGAGGGCGAAGATAGATGTTGAAGAGCACCGGTGACAAAGGGGATCCTTGAGGGACTCCACATGACACTGTGCGTTTTTCAGAGGTGAAAGGTCCCAATTTCACTGTTTGTGATCGGTTTTCCAAAAAGGAGGAAAACCATGGTAGATCACCTTCTGCGACTCTGGCTACCTCAGCCAGCCGAGTCAATAAAAGTTTGTGGTCTACCGTGTCAAAGGTTGCGCTTAGGTCCAGCAGAACCAGGGGAGAGGATTCTCCTTCGTCTGTGGCCTCGAGGGCGTCATCCCATATTTTGAGTAATGCTGTTTCTGTTCCGTGTCCGGGACGGAAGCCTGATTGAAATGGATCAAGTAGGTTGTGGGTATCCAGATGCTGTTGTAGCTGTTTTACCACTACTTTTTTCATTACCTTGGAGAGAACGTTAAGGCCTGTTATGGGACGGCGGTGAGCTGGGTCCTTGGGATCCAGGGTAGGCTTTTTCAAGATGGGCTTGATTGTGCCCTCTTTCAGCAGGGAGGGCACTATGCCTTCCTTAAATGACTGGTTTATAAGCTGCGTGATAGGTGGTGCCAAGATGTCGGCACATTCCTTCAGCAGTTTAGTGGGGATAATATCATTAGGCGCTGTGCTGTTTCGCAAAGTACCGATGATATTTTTAGTGGCATCGATGGAGATGGGTTCCAGAGTGAACATCGTTGATTGTCAATGGTTTCTGTGGATGTTATGTGGTTGGTTGGGAAGGGGGTTGAGAGGGGTATTGATTTGCCGAATGCTTTCCCGGATTCCCTCAATTTTATTAATGAAGAAATCCGATAGTTAATCGCAAAATTCTTAGGTATCTAAATTGGGGGCTTCCAGGCAACCTGGGTTCATGGTCTGAGTGACCAAATTGAAGAGTTCGCGGGGGCGATTTAAAGCGCTGTTGATAGCCACAGAAAAATGATGTTTCTTGGCTTTAAAGATTTCTTTATGGTATTTTCTTGTTAATTTCTTGTAGATGATGAGGTTCTCCTCTGAAGCGCTTCTTTTCCAGGCGGCTTCCACCCTTCTGCGCTCTTGCTTCAGTAGTGACAGTTGGTTGTTGAACCAGCCGGACTTGTTTTTCTGGATGCGGGTTTTGCGTTTCGGTGCTACTAAGTCGGCTGACTGTAGTAGGGCTGCATTTATGGCATCCAGTGTTTCTGAGGCTGTTAGAAGTGGTTGGATTATTTTTATTTTATTTCCCAAGGTAGATTTGAAGAGTTCCGAATGGAGCTTCTTATGAGATCTAGTCCCTGTGTATTATCACCGGCTTGGGTGTTTTTCTCAATGGGGGGATTTTGGGAATTATGAATTTAATTGCATGGTGATCTGTCCATGGCAATGGTTCATTTTCCATAATGCTTATTTTCAGATTTTGTCTGAAAATTAAGTCAAGCGTGTGACCTGTGGAAAAAGATGTGTATAATTTGCGCCACAGGAAAAACAATATTAATTCTCCCAACAAGAGGGTAGAATTACTTGTAATTAAACCTAAATAAATAAAAATATACCAGTTTAAAAAGCTGCCACCTAAAAAATTTTCAGAGAGTGAAAATACAAATAGAATCGGAAGTGAAGGGGCGCTAATGAAAAACACAATACAAATTATGTGTATATATATACATAAACATGTGAAATCTCTACGAAAAACATATATTATTGGTGAAAAAGTCCATACAGTGAAAACCAAAAAATTGATATTAAATAATAAATAGAGTCCAAATAGTGCTAAAAAATATAAGCACCCAATAGTGATTCTCAGTTCAAACAAAGACGTAAATATTGCAGTTCTGGAACCTCCACCATATGTTTGCACCCGGTGAGATCAATAGAAATGGCTCCTTACCAATATTAGTAGACTCTTTTAATTAAAAAAGAAGTCATAAACCGCTTGTGTCAATAGGATGACTCAGAGTGATCCAGATAGGCACGTTCAGATGATCCAGCATTCATATAAATAGGAACAGAAGAGCAATCATAGTGAAGTACTGTTTATTAAAACAAAAATTAAAAAGTAACATGCCAAATGGCTGCTTACTCAGGTTGTGCCCTGATCCCGGCACTGAGGCTTAATAGCGTTATTCGATATCCAATCGAACTCGGATATGGTACGATAGTCCGTCGCGCCGGTCGTCTCACTGGCCGGCGTACGTTCCACCGTCGAAGTACCGTAGATTCGGAGATAGATCGAAAGTCCGTCGCACTGCTGGTTTCGATAGCCGGCGTGCGTTCCACCGTCGAAAACCAACGGACCCGGAAATCGGAAGTGGTAGGGAAAAAGCGTGATTTGGTTAGCGCCTCGACGTACGTTTCGTGGATTACGTCATCAGGAAGCGATCTATCTCCGAATCTACGGTACTTCGACGGTGGAACGTACGCCGGCCAGTGAGACGACCGGCGCGACGGACTATCGTACCATATCCGAGTTCGATTGGATATCGAATAACGCTATTAAGCCTCAGTGCCGGGATCAGGGCACAACCTGAGTAAGCAGCCATTTGGCATGTTACTTTTTAATTTTTGTTTTAATAAACAGTACTTCACTATGATTGCTCTTCTGTTCCTATTTATATGAATGCTGGATCATCTGAACGTGCCTATCTGGATCACTCTGAGTCATCCTATTGACACAAGCGGTTTATGACTTCTTTTTTAATTAAAAGAGTCTACTAATATTGGTAAGGAGCCATTTCTATTGATCTCACCGGGTGCAAACATATGGTGGAGGTTCCAGAACTGCAATATTTACGTCTTTGTTTGAACTGAGAATCACTATTGGGTGCTTATATTTTTTAGCACTATTTGGACTCTATTTATTATTTAATATCAATTTTTTGGTTTTCACTGTATGGACTTTTTCACCAATAATATATGTTTTTCGTAGAGATTTCACATGTTTATGTATATATATACACATAATTTGTATTGTGTTTTTCATTAGCGCCCCTTCACTTCCGATTCTAAGCGTGTGACCTGAAACATGTGTGTGCCCACATACTAGTTGCTGTAGCCCTAATCCTTCCAGGTGGTCAATACAGGCGTCGGCAACAGGATCCTGAGAGGAGTTCGCCCAGAGATTGAAGTCCCCGAGCAGCAAAAGGTGTTTGCTGTTAAGGGTATAAGTGGACATAAACTCTGTCAATGATGTGAGTAGCTGCGATTTTGGCCCGGGTGGCCTATAGCAGAGAAGAATGTGGACGGTCTCCTGGGGGTTTGCTTGCAGTTGCAGGGTAAGGGTTTCCATAAATGGAAGAGGATTTTGAAGGACTGGTTTGGTGATCGCAAGATGAATCCTGTGGATCACCGCCAGGCCTCCACCTCTTTGCCCTATTCTGTTTTCCATTATAATGCGGTAGTTTTCTGGCACCAGTTCTCCTAGAATGGTGTTACAGTCGGCTGTGAACCAGCTTTCTGTAATAAAAAGGCAGTCTAAATCATATTGTAGAATGAAATCATGGATTTCTGATCGGTGTTTTACTGCCGATCTTGCGTTGATCAGAGCACATGATATGTGCTTAAGCTGGGGTAAATGGCTGAAACTCATGATAGTCGATCGTTGATCGGTTCTCAATAGTTGCTCTAATTTTAAGGCCTTTTTGGTGACGGCTGGTAAGACTGTGGCGAATCGCCTCAGACCCGAAATGGTTTCTGCAGAATATTGCAAAAGAGCCATAGTTGCAGTCATTGGGGGGGGAGGCTATGATGTTTAAATGGCGATGGAGGGAGGATTCATTGGATCCTCACTCCCGGCTTGGTCCAGAGGAAGGCAAAAAAAAACCCCTGGCCGTGCTGAGCCAATGTGCGGAGGCCAGGGAAAAAAAAAAATCCTTCCTGATCCCTGGGAGGCGATCGGACAAGAACCCTGGATCAAGCAGTATTGGTTGTGAAGGAGGAAGGGGGAGGGTGAGAGGTGTCTCTGTTTCTGGGGTGTACCAATATGGCCACCGACCAAGACACAGGGCATATGCTGGGGGGCTGTCAGCTGGGTGGATGGATGGCCATGGTGAACTGGATGGTTCACTGGGGGGTGGATGGGATCCTCCAGGGGTAGGGGGGGTATTTTGGGCTGTTTACAGGTTATTTCCTGGGCGTAGGAGCGGCGCGCCGCTAGGCCACGGCTGAAGCCGCGGTCTTTCCTAAGCCGCGGCGGCCGCGAATGTGAGCAGGCCGGCGCGGAAGCCTGGCGGGATCGGGGAGAAGCCGCAGTACTGAGCCAGAGAGGCGGCGGGGGGGGGGGTGCCTTGATTGTGGATGGCAGTGTGGGTGGCGATGAGGGGTAGAGGAGAGGGGGCGGCCGCCTACGGTTGCAGTGGAGGTAGAGGTAGAGTACCCTAAAAAAGACAGGGTCCTACCTGGAGAAGAGGGAGTCCAAGGGGAGGAAGGAGCTGTTCCTAGGGGCTGCAGATTGTATCATGCAGCAAGGGGTTTGCAGGAGCCTGCCTGCCTAGCAGCCTAATCTGTGCTATCCCTGGGAGAGAGCCGACTCGTTTGAGAGCGTCCTGCTCTCTTAAGCTCTAACACTGACTGAGGTAGTAGAATAGCTTTCGTCCAAAAATCCAATAATACTTGGTTTCTGTCGAATGGTCAAAAGAATGTTCGACGGAACGTCGAATCTTTACGTCGAATCGTACATTTCTGTTCGAATATTCCGCCTACAAGAATTCTAATGTTGTATGACTAGTAATAATGTTGAATCTATTTTCTCATAAATCAAAATCTAATCTCTGTAATGTCGAATCTATTATTTCTATTGTGGCGAATCTTTTCTCTATAATGTCGAATCTTTTCCCTATAATGTCGAAACTTTTCCCTATAATGTCGAATCTCTCTATATCGAATTTTTACCGCAACGAAAATGAAAATAAAGCATTTTTTATGTCGGATCTTTTCGGTTTTCATCTCTTGTACTTTCGTTATCGTTTGTTAAAACGATAACGAAAAAAACAGATTTTCGGACAAAAATGCATTCTAACGAAAACGAATGCACATGTCTAGTGCTTAATCATAGCAAGCACTAAGCACTGAAGCTACAGTGCGAAACGTTAGCTTTTGTCTCAATTTTTGCTGTGGTATGTTTATTTTGTGATCGTTTTTAATTAAAGGAACATTTTTGGAGTGCGGCTGTCTAAGCTTCTTTCGTATTTTTGCAAGACTTGAATTTTGCTGTTCACAGATGCTCTCCAGCCAATCTGACAGAGCTTGAGCTATTTTGCAAAGAAGAATGGGCAAAAATGGCACTCTAGGGGCCGGATTCAGATACATCGGCGTATATTTATGCCGGCGTAGCGTATCTTTTTTACACTATGCCGGCACAGCGCGGAGAGGCAAGCATGGTATTCAAAAAGCAAATGCTCCCAACGATGCGCCGGCGTAACGTAAATTCGTAGGCGTAAGCCAGCGTAATTCAAAGTAGGAAGGAATTGGGCGTGATCCATGTTAATGAAGTGTGACCCCATGCAAATGAAGGGCCGAACGAACGGCGCATGCGCCATGACGTGAATGTATGTCCTGCGCCCATCTGCGCAAGCTCACTGCCTACGCCAGTGCATAAATACGCCCAGACATGCGCCCGTCAAGTGCAAAAGTACACCAGAAATTTCTGGTGTTAGTACTTTTGTATTTGGAGCCATGTCTGCACCAGTGAAGGTGGAAGGATCGGAGGAAGACATTTTTTAGCCCTGAGGAGAAGGCAATTATTATCGATGCCTCCATGGGGCACAGAGTGGCCTGACCAGCAAGGCCCAGAAGGAGAAGATCCTGGAGGAGATTACAACGCAGGTGAATTCCATTGGCCATGAGGTTCGGATCCCCAAGGACATATCTAAAAAAAATTATAATATGCAGCGTCTGCTCAAAGACAAGCTGGCCACGATAAGGAGGCCCGCCAGGGGCACAGGAGGTGGACCAGCCACTAAGATCACCCTCACTCCTGATGAGCAGGTCATTGCCAGGTGCCTGGAGAGGGAGCAGGTGGAGGGCCTGGAGGACTATGACTCCGTGGATCAGGCCTTGAGGGCAGGTAAGTGTGTTTTATCTTCTCTCCGGTGTGTAGCATGTGAGGGGGTGCAAGGGAACATGTGACAAGTGTGTGGGTCCACCAACATGTGAATGTTTTGTGTCATCCACAGATGTGCTGGAGGGAGCTGGGCCATCGTCGACTGCTGTGCGACCCACGCCACCCCCAGAGGAGAGTGCCCACACCTCACCTCTAGAGGAAATAGAGGAGGAGCACGGTACTCTGGAGGAAGTTACACCCCAGTAGATGTCTAATGAGACGAAACCGGTCGGGTCCTTTGCTCCCCAACTCTATGCGCAATTGTTATTCACTGTGATCTTTGCTCTTTCTGCTTGCATTCGTGTGTTATGGAACATTGAAGTGACGTTCTTTTGAATTTTTTCTTTCAAACCATTTGTGGTTTCATATGCAAGTTTGGATTTTTGATTGTATTACTTATTTTTAATTGATTGGTTTTGATGTGTTTTTTGCAAACATTAAAACATTTTTACACTATGAGGAGATCCCTCTCTCTTTTATCATTTTTATGATCGGATATTTTGAGAATCAAACCCTATAATCATCCCTGGAGTTTCCTGGCCATATGTTGGATTGCTGAATTCACGCTTTTTGCCTGACTGCTGATTGCTGCATTCAAGACATTCATCCAGCCATCCATTCGGAGAAACAGAGTTCCAGGAGGGCGGTTGGCCCATTAATGCCCATTGGACCCCCCACCGTAAGGTGAGCTGTGGGTTTACACCAGTTGGTAAGAAGTACCCAACCTATTTTTCAAGATCTGTTTAAATGTAGCTATCTGAAATATACAATTCACATACCATATATGGACTTCCTCTTTGGAGAATATGTCACCATTACACTGAGCTGATTTGTTTGAATGCATTGTTTTTCCAGCTATCATTATATGTGTATGGACTCATATATGGGATACATTTGCCAATGCTCCATATGAATGGACTCACATGTGGGTTATATTGGAATTATATTTCACCATTCTTTGATTTGATTTGATTTGTTTGAATGCACATATGTTACTAATCACTCCATGGTCACTATACATAGATTAAGTTTTATGTGATACATCTGGAATTTTCTTGCTTCACTTAGTTGATTTGACTTGCTTTTTTAACTCACCTTGTTACACATGGGTCATATATGACCTAATTGCGTTTAAGGTTCATTAGTCCCTTCTCTCAAAGGGATTATTTTTCCCTGGCGCTACACTTTTATTCACACTCTGGAGGAAGGTTTCTACTTCGTGGAGGAGACCCCCATCCCAGGATACTCCCAAACCTCCTCCCCCATCAGGGATATCCCCTCAAGGATCTCCTCCCCCATCAGGGATAGCCCCTCAAGGGCCTCCCCATACAGCCAGCCCCAATCCTCTCCTGCCCCCAGGTAGGCTACACGCAAAACCAGGGGTGATCCGGATGGCTTGGAGGAGAATCTGGGGAGGGACCAGACCCGGCAGACCCGCCATATGGGTGCTTTAGTGGGTGACCTGCACCGTGTGGCAGAGAGCCTGGCCTCCTCGGCCCAGATCCAGGCTGCCTGCACCTTGGCTGTCTAGCAGGCACTCACCCAGCAGGCTGATCAGACTACCTCCATCAATGACAGCCTGCAGGATGTGAGTTCCAACTGCACAGCTATTGTGACCTGTCTGGGGGAGCTGCAGGCCACAACATCAGGCCTTGTGTCAGAGGTCCGGAGCCTGGCAGTGGCTGTTGAGGCAAATACAGCTGCCATGCAGGTGGAGGGGAGGAGCCTGGCAGCGGCTATACAGGAGGAGGGGAGGCAGAAAAGGCGACACCAGCGCACCACCACAACCCGCCAGCTGCGGATGCAGGCGGAGACCAATAACTTCCTGCACCACATTGCCCTGGCATTGGAGGGCAGGCAGTCAGCCAGGGAGAGACCGGGGGAAGTTCCTCCACCAGATGCCCCACCCCCCCACCTGAGGCTCCCCCCAGGCAACTGAGGAACAGGAGCCTTGGCACCAGGTGTAGCCCATGACAGGGCAGATGAGTGCCTTTTTTGCTTCTTCTTTTTTGCTCACGTGATAAGTTTTTTTGTTTCTTTGTATACTCAGGTTATGAGCTTATAATTCTATTTTTGATAGTCAGGTTATAAGTTTATTTATTTTGTAGTGTATTCACACGGTGAGTGCAGGCTACAGTGTGACTGGTGTGTGAATGTGGGGATGACATACCTGCCAGCAAGGTGTGTCACCCTGGGTCGTCGGGGGGAAGTTATCCTCACGACCGTGTGAATGTAGTATGAATGGTCAGCAACATGATTGGGGCCTTGGCGCGGTGTTGCTGCTCCAAGTCCTGCATGGTGGACTTGGGCTAATCCAATGTGAAGTGGATGTGGTGTGTGTGAGCTAGGGACCACAGTGGTGTGCATGCGTGCATTGTCCGTGTGCCATGATGAATGTGTGTGTTTAACGTGCAAAGATGCCTACCACGAGGACCCTCCTGACTGCTCTTCCCTCAGCAGACGGGGTAGCCTCGGGCAGGGGGGGACTGTGTGGTTGGGGGGTCAAGTCATCACATATGTCAATCTGCAGGCCCTTTTTCATGGCATAGTTGTACAGCACACAACATGCACCGATGATCTGGCACACAAAGTTTGGGGAATACAACAGGGCTCCCCGGACTTATCCAGGCATCGGAAACGGGACTTTAGGATGCCAAATGTGTGCTCCACCACTGCACGGGTGCGTATGTGTGCTTCATTGTATTTTCTCTCTTCTCTGGTTTGGGGATTCCGGAATGGAGTCATGAGATGGGGCCCAAGTGTATATGCCGAGTCACCTGGAAAGGAAAAGACAGGAGGATGTTAGTCGTGCATGTGCCCCTCGTGATGTCTGCATCATGGGGTCGGACAGTCATGCCTGACACCCATGTCACTCACCAACCAGCCAGCTGTTCCCGTACACGTTCTGCTCGAATTCTCTTGGGATGTTGCTTTGACGGTATATGTAACTGTCGTGGCTGGTCCCTGGGTGTTTGGCAAGGACGTGCCATATGAGGCATTTGGCATCGGCTATCACCTGTACGTTGATGGAATGCCAATGCTTACGATTACGGTATATGTGCTCTGTGGCACGGGGGGCTGTAGTGCCACATGTGTGCAATCAATGGCCCCAATGGTGCGTGGGAATCCGGCAATCCTGTAGAAAACCTGCATTGCCTACTGCCGCAGATGCTCATGGGTGGGTCTGATGATGTGGTGGGACATGCGTCTGAGGATTTTAGGGACAACCTGGTGCACACATCTGCTCATACTGGATTGTGACATCCCAACCACGACTCCACTTGTACACTGAAAAGATCCACTGGCAAGGAAATGGAGTGTTGCCAGTACCTTACGCAATCTGTCTGGCTGGTGATGTCATCATGCAGGGTTGTAGCTAATTCCAGGATGGCATCAGTGCTGAATCTGAAGATGTGATACACCTCCGATTCCCCCATGCCAAAGAAGTTGATGCGCGTTCGGTATATCCTCTCCCGTGACCTCCTACGTGCCTGTAGACGCAGTAGTGCTATGACCACGGCTGCCCCTGGCATGTTGGCATATGTGTTGTCCTGCAAGTGTGGTTGCTCAGCTCGTCCGTTATGGTGCTGCTGTAGCTGCTCTCCAGCTGAGCTGTGCAAGTCTGGTGCAAAGTTACCCCTGCTTTATGAGGGGTAACTTTAGACCGGACGTATAGCTTACACGCACCGCGCGTAGCCTGCGCCGGCCAAACGTAAGTTTCTGAATCGCCGTATCTCCCTCATTTGCATATTTTAGTAGGAAATCAATGGGTGCGCGGGTGCGCAGGTGCACCCGGCGTAAATATGCACCCACGATACGCCAGCGTAGGAAAGTTACGTCGGTCGGAAGCCTATTTTCAGGTGTATCTAGTTTTCTGGGTACGGCGCATAGATACGACGGCGCATATTGACACTTACACAGCGTATCTCGAGATACGTCGGCGTAAGTTCTTTCTGAATCTGGCCCTAGATGTGCAAAGCTGGTAGAGACATCCCCAAAAAGACTTGCACTGAATGGTGGTTCTACAAAGTATTGACTCAGGGGGGCGGAATACAAATGCATGCCACACTTTTCACATTTATCATCTTCTTTCCACCTTACAATTACAGTTGAAATAAAAAGTATGTGAACCCTTTTTGTATGATATGGATTTCTGCACAAATTGGTCATAAAATGTGATCTGATCTTCATCTAAGTCACAACAATAGACAATCACAGTCTGCTTAAACTAATAACACACAAAGAATTAAATGTTACCATGTTTTTACTGAACACACCATGTAAACATTCACAGTGCAGGTGGGAAAAGTATGTAAACCCTTGGATATAATAACTGGTTGAACCATCTTTGGCAGCAATAACTTCAACCAAACTTTTCCTGTAGTTGCAGATCAGACGTGCACAACAGTCAGGAGTAATTCTTGACTATTCCTCTTTACAGAACTGTGTCAGTTCAGCAATATTCTTGGGATGTCTGGTGTGAATCACTTTCTTGAGGTCATGCCACAGCATCTTAATCAGGTTAAGGTTAGGACTCTGACTGGGCCACTCCAGAAGGCGAATTTTCTTCTGTTTAAGCCATTCTGTTGTTGATTTACTTCTATGCTTTGGGTCGTTGTCCTGTTGCAACACCATCTTCTGTTGAGCTTCAGTTGGTGGACAGATGGCCTTAAAGTGGAGGTTCACCTAAAAATAACGTTGGTGCGGCTCTATACGGCGCCTGCGCACCAACGTTCGGCTTCTTTCGGCATCTCGTGACGCGCTGTATGTGTCGGTCGGATGCTGTCAATCAATTAGGAACGCCCAACCCCGACCATCATACCCGGAAGCGGCTGTGAGAATACATATAGGAAACTGTATGTACGGACGTATTTTTTTTAAAAAACAGCCGATTCTAATTGTTATTAATCTCATAAATGCAATGTTAAATGTATGCAATGTTTTAGGTGAACCTCCCCTTTAAGTTCTTCTTCAAAATGTATTGATAAACTTGGGAATTCATTTTTCCTTCGATGATAGCAATCCGTCCAGGCCCTGATGCAGTAAAGCAGCCCCAAACCATGATGCCCCTACCACCATACTTCACAGTTGGGATGAGGTTTTGATGTTGGTGTGCTGTGCCTCTTTTTCTCCACACATAGTGGTGTGTGTTTCTTCCAAACAACTCAAATTTGGTTTCATCTGTCCACAGAATATTTTGCCAGTACTGCTGTGGAACATCCAGGTGCTCTTATGCAAACTGTAAATGTGCAGCAATGTTTTTTTTGGACAGCAGTGGCTTCCTTTGTGGTATCCTCCCATGAAATCCATTCTTGTTTAGTGTTTTACATATCGTAGGTTAGCATATGCCAGTGACTTTTAGCTGACGCTCTAGGATTCTTCTTCACCTCATTAAGCAGTCTGCGCTGTGCTCTTGCAGTCATCTTTACAGGATGGCCACTCCTATGGAGAGTAGCAGCAGTGCTGAAAGTTCTGCATTTATAGACAATTACGGTGGACTGATGAACAGCAAGGCTTTTGGAGATACTTTCATAACCCTTTCCAGCTTTATGCAAGTCAACAATTCTTAAACGTAGGTCTTTTGAAAACTCTTTTGTGTGAGGCATCATTCACATTAGGCATTGCTTCTTGTGAAAAGCAAACCCAGAACTGGTGTGTTTTTTTATAGGGCAGGGCAGCTGTAACCAACACCTCCAATCTCATCTCATTGACTACAGTTGGCTGACACCTCACTCCAATTAGCTCTTGGAGAAGTCATTAGTCTAGGGGTTCACATACTTTTTTCCACCTGCACTGTAAATGTTTACATGGTGTGTTCAATAAAAACATGGTAACATTTAATTCTTTGTGTGTTATTAGTTTAACCACTTCATTACTGGGCACTTAAACCCCCTTCCTGCCCAGACCAATTTTCAGCTTTCAGCGCTGACGCATTTTGAATGACAATTGCGCGGTCATACAACACTGTACCCAAATTAAATTTTTATTATTTTTCTCCCACAAAAAGAGCTTTCTTTTGGTGGTATTTGATCATCTCTGCGATTTTTATTTATTGTGCTATAAACAAAAAAAGACAGAAAATTTTGAAAAAAAAACACAATATTTTTTACTTTTTGTTATAATATCCCAATTTTTTTTTTTTTTATAAAATGTTTCCTCGGTTTAGGCTGATATACGTATTCGTCTACATATTTTTGTTAAAAAAAAAATCGCAGCCCCTGGCTATCCTGATTAGGGGGTCTCCGGACGTTGGTGGGATTTTGGTTGGTCCGCTGACTGAGAAGCTTTCGCTCTATGCAGATGATGCATTGCTATACCTCCCGGATGACTCTACCTCTTTGGCGGCGGCTCTGGAGATTATCGATCATTATGGCTCCTTCTCAGGCATTCGGATCAATTGGACCAAGTCCACCCTGTTCTCCCTGTTTCCCATTTCTCCTCCATTGGACCCGCAGGCTCCACTGACCCTGGTTCCCAGGTTCAGATACCTTGGGATTGAGGTGCAGAGGGACCATTCTCTCTATCTTGTTGACAATGTATATCCACTTCTCAACCAAATGACCACCGAGTTGCAGGCCTGGAGGTCTCTCCCCTGTCGGGAGGATCAACTTCCTTAAAATGACATTCCTCCCTAAATTTCTTTATGCATTTCGTAACCCCCCCTGGTCCCCATCCCTTTCCAGAAGATAAACCAGGCAGTAAACACGTTTGTGTGGGGAGGTCGGGCCCCCAGGGTAGCCCGTTCTGCCCTCCAGCTCCCTCTGTCTTCGGCGGGCTTGGCTCTCCCCTGTTTTAAACTATACTATTGGGCAGCAGTGGTTGTGACGGTTCGCTGGTGGTTCTCTCGGCCACGGTCCAGCCCTGTGGTTGACTTGGAGGCGGCTGTGCTTGGCTCCCACTCAGCACTAAGTGACTTGGTGTTCCGGGGTCTTAAGGCGCACCCTGACATGACGACCCCCATGCGGACCACCGTCAAAGTCTAGGAGCAGATTACAACAAAACTCAGTGGCCCCAATACTATCTCCCCGCGCACACTGTTGTGGGGCAATCCCAGGCTGGCTCATTTGCAGTCGGTCCCTGATCCGACTCTGTGGGCCAGATATGGGATCACGGCTCTGCGCCAGATTATGTCTGGGAGTGGAATCCTTCCCTATGATGTGTTGAAAAGCACTTTCCAGTTACCCTCCACAATGTTTTTCCGCTACTTGCAGTTGAGGCAAGCTGTATGGGCCCAGTTTCCTGGGAGGGTTGGGTTGCGGTCGCGCGGGGTTGAGACCTTTTTGGTATCCAGAGGGGTGGGTCACATTCTCTCCTCCCTGTACCTTAGATTGTCCTGTGGGGAATCGGTTGTTGGGTCTAAGCTCTATGACAGATGGAGGGCGGATCTGTCTGCCCTTGCGGCTGATGATTGGGAGGAGGGAATTCAGCAATATATTCCTTTGATGGTCTCTGCGAGGGACAGGTACATACAACTTAAATTTATACACATAGCATATTATACACCTGTGAGGCTCTCTAGGATCTACCCATCCCAAACGGACAGATGTCCCAAATGTGCTACAGACTTGGGTACCTTTATACATGTTGTGTGGGCCTGCCCTGTTATTCAACGATTCTGGTCAGAGGTGGTGAGTGTCATAAATTCAGTGGGCAATCTGCAGATAGGCCTGAACCCAATTATACTGCTTCTAGGGGTTTGTGATAACGTCATACCCAACACACACAAAAGGCTGTTTGTATTTTATGCATCCTTCTATGCTAGGAAGGCTATCCTGCTCAAGTGGAAGCAGTCGGAACCCCCAACGGTCTCCCAGTGGAAGGCCCTGGTGGATGCCATGATGCCCCTATATAAACTCACATATATGTACCGTAAGTGCCCCCAAAAATTTGACAAGATATGGGGCGCCTGGACTAACAGGTGACCTGGTGGCTTCACACGCTACCACGGTGAGGGTTCTCTATCTCTCCCTTTTCCCTCGCCTGGTTTCCTGCACCCCTTGTTCTTCTCCTCCCCTCCCTCCTCTTTCTTCTTCCCCCGTCCCTTTCCCTTCTCCTCGCTATTGTTCCCACTGGATCTTTAGATCTTGCTCCTTGCGGTACATCTTGTTCCTCTCTGCGTCCATGCCTATTGCGTAATGATGTAAATCTTTGGTGTCGCTAGATGTTTTACCAGGTTTCCAACTGATTTATATGTAATTATGTATATGCCTTTGTTTATTCTGTAATGTATGGCTGCAATGTGTTCTCTTTCCTTTGTTCTTATTGCTTATTGTTTGTCATTTGTTTTCTTTTTACTTTTCCTCTTGAAGACAAATAAAAAAGTTTCTGTTAAAAAAAAACAAAAACAAAAAAATGCAATAAGTGTATATTGATTGGTTTGCGCAAAAGTTATAGCATTTACAAAATAGGGGATAGATATATGATTTTTATTTATTTTTATTTTTTTTACTAGTAATGGCGGCGATCTGCGTTTTTTTTGTCAGGCCTGCGATATTGCGGCGGACGTATCGGACACTTTTGACACAATTTTGGGTCCATTCACATTTATACAGCGATCAGTGCTATAAAAATGCACTAATTACTGTATAAATGTGACTGGCAGTGAAGAGGTTAACACTAGGGGGGGCATGGAAGAGGTTAAATGTATTCCCTGGGTGTGTTCTTACTGTGGGGGAGGGGGACTGACTAGGGAAGGTGACCGATGCTGTGTCCCTATGTACAAGGGACACAGCATCTGTCTCCTCTCCCTGACAGGACGTGGAGCTCTGTGTTTACTTACAAAGCTCCACGTCCCTGCTGTGTCACCGCCGTATGTGTTCACATACTTTTTATGGCAACTGTATATTGCAGCTTACCAATCATTTGATGTGATTGGCTGCATTTGTTTTTCTTTCTTTGGCTTCTTCTCCTCTCTTTTTACTTGGTGATCTGGGTAGTAACACATCTCCTGTATTAGGCTGGATACACACCTATGCAGTTTTAGTGCTTTTTGCATTTTGCAGATTTGCACTACAGTCCATTTAACATGGTTTCCTATGGAACACGTTCTGTAGTGCAAATCTGCAAAATGCATAAAGCGCTGAAAATGCATAGGTGTGAATCCCAGCCTTAGTGAGACACAACGCTGGAATGAATGGATGAAAACTTATATAGCGTGGCACATGCAAACTGAATCGCCTCTGGGCGCTTGTTGTTCCTGTCTCCTTTGGTATCAAAAGAGATGAGTCTTGATCTTTCTCCTGAATGCTAGGTGGTTCTCCTCCAACCGAATGCTGGTTGGTAAAGCATTCCATAGTCTGGGACCTTGGACCGCGAATCTTCTATCTCCTTTGGACTTGTAGTTGGCCAGAAGAAGAGGAGGCACAGCAGGCAGCTGCATTACCTGTAAGTAAAATGAATATCTCCTAAATGTGCACCATTTAGAAGATATTCATGGAAGATGTAGCCACTGAAGGGATCTGTTTGACAGGTATGTGTAATGCATACTAGCACATTATGTCATTAACTTGCAGGGAGGAGCGTTTTTTTTTTAAGAGTTTACCACTGCTTTAAGCCCAGCTTTTATAAGGTTGCAAAAATCATATATTCACAAGGGAACTATGCATCATGGCAAATAAATTAGCAAAGATCCAAAGCTTTTTTTATTTTATTTTTATTTTATTTTACTTTTACGATATTTTAAATGATTGTTTGACTACTGTATATCCTAAAAGGACTTTGAAGTTCGCAAATATTTTGGTACATCTGTGTCACCCTGTCATCCAGCAGATTTGTTTCAAAGGTCATAGACAGAAAAAATAATCTGCACGCAGACACACTTTCACAGACCAGGGTGCTTACAGCACGTTTTTATGTACAAAAATTCTAGCAATATAACTCTCAATATCCAAAGGGGAAAAGAATAGCTCTGCCAAACACTACTTGCATCCAAAGTAATCATATATCGCCATCACCAGCACAAAGCTACAATCCTTTTTCATAAAAAAATATTATTCTACACAATTTACAAAATCTTTCATCTTGTTTAGGATTTAATCCCCATGATTAGGTCAAATCCTAAAAACCTACATTGACTGCCCAGTAGTTTATTCTGGTCAAATAAATCTCCCCGGTAAATTCTCTTCAGTAATATTAGGCAGGCTCAGGTGTCCCTTTTTTGAAAATATTATAAAGCATGCTATTGAACCCCTTGCTGCCAGAATATACATGAATACTAAAATCCATGTGATTACTATTAAAGACTCTCAATATAAAATGTAATTTCCCTTTTTGCAGATGATGTCCAACCTTCAAATTTTTTCCCTAATCTGCACAAAGAATTACATGTATATGACTTATTTTCTGGCTATAAAGAGAATGAAGTTGTAGACCCTACTTTTACAGTACATGTGGTAGTATCCCAACTCTACCAATACAAATCTAACTTTCTCTTTAAATGGCAAGGAGACTCCATCAGATATCTATATATTTTTACCATGACTTTTTATCCTACTCTGCATGATCATAATGTTTATCCTTTGCTAAAATCCACCTTTTCCAGTCTTTTCCAATACTATTTCTTGGGTCAGAACGATGATCTCTTTCAAAATGAATATATCGGCCCAAAATTGTTATTTTTAATTTTTTTTACTCTTCCAGTCAAGGTACGTTCAACTGACCCACAGTCATTGAAACAATCAATATGTAAATTTAGGCACCATACAAGACCTAGAATTCTCTAAGCTCATGTTTTGCAGGAAGGATAATTTATTATTGTGCAACTCACCTGCGGCATGTCTTTTAGGGGTGGTGATCCGATATGGTGCACATCAAGGACAAATACTTCTGTGCAAGATGTGAGAACTTGGAACAACTTGAAAGCCCATATTCAAAATCTAAAGAATCAACTGGCAAGAGTGCCAAACATCAACAACCTGGAAAAGTGTGTGGACCCTACCCCTCAGGTACTGGCTGGGGCCAGTATAGAGGAAGGTGGTAATATGGAGGTGCAGGCGTGAGAGGTGGGTAGTTGGGTTACAGTTAGAAGACAGTGTAGAGGGAAAAGTATTTAAGAGTATAGTCCGGAAGGTTGGAAACAACCCAATGGAGGGGGGGCAGTGATAAATAAGGGTCAGTAAATAAGGGTCAAAGTGTGTAGATGGGTAAAGTTTGACATTGCTTATGGTTCTAATAATGAAGTGTGGTACTAGTCTATTAAATATATGCTTCTCATCACTTTATATGAATGAGTAGGAGGGGTATAATAAACAAGACAGTAATGTTAAAAACATTATGATATTATATTATTATTGAATGTACCATTGTGCCAGACAGGAACCAGTGTACAAAAAAGACTAGGAAAACTTAAAAGAGGAGTATGTTTTTTTGGGGGGGGGGGATCATACTTACCTAGGTAGATGTAGCATTGGTCCCGTGCTGTATCAGTCCCCCACCTGCTTTAACACTGAGAAACAAGTGACCAAACACCACTCCCTGAGCAGAGAGCTGGTGACTGTCAGTCACTGGCTTTCTGTTCTGTCCCCCCATTCAGCTCAGACTCTAAGCAGCTCGCTGAGAGACTAAACCAGGTTCCGGTCCAGGCATGTGGGCAGATCCCAACCATACGGTCGCAATCCTTCCCGAGCCTGGACCAGCTCTGTGATGTCAACCAACAGCGGGCTTCTGCCCGCTATGCTAAAAACAGGTCACGGGAGTGCAAAACAAACAAGCTTTGGCTGTACTTCTCCTTTAATATGAATAAACTATTAGGGCCAAATGGCTTACACCTGAGAGTTCTCAAAGCCAGACCATTATTCCTAATTTTTAAGGTCAGCTTACTGACTGGAATGATACCAGCAGATCACCAAAAAGCAAGCATGATATTAATAGTTGAAACTAAAAACCAATTCGCCTATCATATAATCTATTGGAAGGAATGATATATTATTAGTATCATTAGTACTAACAAACATAGATTTATGAAAGATTGTTCTTGTCAAACCAACCTTTTAACATTGTATTAGGAAATAAGCTGTAATTTGGATAGAGGACATACTGGGCCAGATTCACATACATCGGCGCATTTTTTGACTGGCGTAGCGCACCTCCTTTACGTTAGACTGCCGCAATGTAGTGGCGCAATGACCGTATTCTCGTTTTATTTGCGCAGAAATTAGCACCGGTGCAACGTAATTTCAGAGGCGTAAGGTGGAGTAATTCAAATTGGGAAGGACGTGGGCGTGTTACATTGAAATGAGCCCTGACCCCATGCAAATGAAGGGCCGGCCGGCTCGTGCATGCGCGCATGAAGCAGTCCATGGTCAGCACCTCTGTGCGCATGCTCACAACTCGGGAACGGCGCAATCAGTGAAATTGGAAGTGGACCCGGGCAACTTTGTGAACTACGCAGACAGCATAAATAGACAGACACAAACGCACTTCCTTTGCAAAAGTACATTCCTTTGTATCCCTCCCTATACAGCAAGGTGCTTTTGTTCTGTTGTTTGTTGCGTTGTGATTTGTCTTTGTTATATTTGTGGACTGTTTGATCTAGTGTTTGGTAGAATATATTTGAAAGTGTTTTTTGGTGACTGCTTGTGAGACTTTTTGGTTGATAGATTTTGGTTTGTTTGTTTTGTTGCTTGATTTTTCCTGCTTGTTTTTGTGAGTGATTTTTGGTGATTGTTTGGGAGAGAGTTGTTGTATGAGTATGACTAAGAGGAAGAGGAAGTTGAATTTTACTTTGGGGGAGAAACAAATAATTGCCCAGGCCATTACCCAATATGGGCGTTTCCTCCACGGCCCGGAGAGTGCCAACACCACCCCGGCCAGGAGGCGTGAGATTTTGCAGCACATTACTGACCAGGTGAATTCAGCGGGGGGGGGGGGGGGAGACCCGGACACGCCCGGGGATTGAAAAGAAAATCAATGACCTCCGGCGTTTGGTCCGAAAGAAGCTGGCCAAAATGGCAGCCCATGCCAGGGGCACAGGAGGGGACCCACCATGTGGGGGGGGGGGGGAGAAAGGGAATATGTGGCAAGTGTGTGGATCCTCCAACCTGTGAATGTTTTGTGTCATCCACAGATGTGCAGGAGGGTGCTGGGCCATCTGGCCTGACAGCACCATCCCCGGGACAACAGCCTGATGAGGACCCCCCGACAAGGCCGGAGTTCTCGGAGGAGGTTGAAGAGGAGGAGGTTGAGGAGGAGGAGTTTGAGGGGGAGAAGGATGTCATGTCAGCCAGTGGATTGTTGTTTTTGGAGGAGTCTTCCTCTCTGGCTGGCAGCAGCCAGCCCTCCATAAGGGCTAGCCCCTCCCACTCCTCCCCCAACAGGGCTCCCCTCCCAAGGGCCTCCCCTTCTCCCCAGCCACAAGCCTCAGCTGAAGGCAAGTCAAGTCATCCCAGAAGACCAGGGGGGTGGCCGAGGTTCAGTCTGCCAATCTGAGAAGGGACCAGGCCCTTCAGACCCGCCATCTGGGACAGGTCAGCCAGACTTTGGTGTGGATGGAGGAGAGCCTGTCCTCCATAAAGGATACGCTTGGGGACCTGGACTGCCACTCCCGGGCTCTTACAAACTGCCTAAACTTACTGCAGACTACAACAGCAGACGTTGGGCAGGATGTGAGGGCCCTCACCCAGGCTATCCAGGCCAACACGGCAACACTAAGTGCTGGCCTGACCAGAATTGCCGTGGCCTTGGAGGGCAGGCTGCCAGGTGGGCAGAGACCAGGGGCTGCTCCTCCTTCCCCGGATTACCCCCCCTCTCCACGAGTCTCCCCTGAGGAGCCGGGGCCGTGGGCGCCCCAGGCGTGGCTCACGCCAGCGGCATTAATTTGTTTTCCCCCTTTTTTTTCAGTTTTTTTTTTTCCTGGAAATTTTTTTTTTTTGCTGGACAATTTTTTTTTTTTTTTTTGTGTTGTGAATGTTTTTGGAATGTGGGGGTGATATTCCTGCCGGAAAAGGGGTGTCACCCTCAGTTTTGGTGGAGAAGGGTTCCCCAGGACCAGGCAGAAGTGATCCCCAGGTCCGTGTGAATGGTGTATGAATGTACAGTGACATAATTGGAGCCAAGGCGTGGCGTTGCTGCTCACAAGTCCAGCATGGTGGGCTTGTGCTAATCCAATTAGATGAGGATGTGATGTGTCTGTGCTAGGGACCACAGTGGTGTGCATGCATGCATTCTAATTGTGCCATGATTAATGTGTGTGTTTAACGTGCAAAGATGCCTAATGTGGGCTGTCTCCTGGCTGCTCTTCCCTCAGAACACGGGGGAACCTCGGTTAGGGGGGGATTGTCTGGTTCAGGGGTCAGGTCATCACGTATGTCAATCTGCAGGCCCTTTCTCACTGCGAAGTTGTGCAGCAGGCAACATGCACCGATGATCTGGCACACAAAGTTTGGGGAATACAACAGGGTCCCCCCAGACTTATCCAGGCATCGGAAACGTGACTTCAGGAGGCCAAAGGTGCGCTCCACCACTGCACGTGTTTGGGCGTGGGCTTCATTGTATCTTTCCTCTCCTGGTGTTAGGGGGTTCCGGATAGGAGTCATGAGATGGGGTCCCAGTGCATATGCAGAGTCACCTGTAAGGGAAAAGACAGGAGGATGTTAGTCATGCATGTGCCCCTTGTGATGTGTGCATCATGGGGGGGACAGTCATGCCTGCCACCCATGTCACTCACCAACCAGTCAGGTGTCCCCATACACGTTCTGTTCGAATTCCATTTGGATGGGGCTCTGATTGTAGATGTAGCTGTCATGGCTGGATCCGGGGTGTTTGGCACGGATGTGCCATATGAGGCCTTGGGCATCGACTATCACCTGTACGTTGATGGAATGCCAATGCTTCCGATTGCGGTATATGTGCTCTGTCTCATGGGGGGACTGGAGTGCCACATGTGTGCAATCAATGGCCCCCACGGTGCGTGGGAATCTGGCAATCCTGTAGAAATCTGTCATTGCCTTCAGCCACAGGTCCTCAGTGGTGGGTTTGATGATTTGGTTGGCCATGCGTCTGAGGATTGCAGGGACAACCTGGTGCACACATCTGCTCATGGAGGATTGTGACATCCCAGCCACCACTCCACTTGTTCTTTGAAAAGAGCCACTGGCAAAGAAATGGAGTGTTGCCATGACCTTGACCAGTGGCTGCACTGCATGTGAGCGGTGTGTTGGGCTGGTGATGTCCTCCTGCAAGGTTGTGGATAATTCCAGGATGGCATGAGGGGTGAATCTGAAGATGCAATACACCTCTGAATCACTCATGCCAAAGAGGTCTATGCGGGTGCGGTATATCCTCTCCCGTGCCCTCCTCCGTGCCCTCCAGATTGTTGTGCAACAAGTGTGACTGCTCAGCTCCTCACTAACAGTGTTGCTTTCTCTGACATGTAGACGGATTGTCTAATTTTATACCACCTTTTATATGGTCTAATTTTAGACAGGCCGTGCAGCTGTTGCGCACAGCGCGTAGCCTGTGCTGCAACAACGTTCTTTTGTGGATCCCCGTAACTCCCTCATTAGCATATTTGAATAGCAAATCAATGGTGTGTCTAGCGCAGTTATGCGCGGACGGATGCGCCTGTCTATCGAAATTACGCCGGACAAAAAAAAGTAGATTTCTTAAGTATCTCGTTTTGGGGATGCGGCGCATCGAAACGCATGCGCAAATTTAGACGTACGCCGCGCATCTCCTGTAACGCCGGCGTAATCGCTCTGTGAATCTGGCCCACTGTATCTAGATTTTGCTGGGACATTTTATAGACATACTGTATATATGTTTAAAGGAGTTGTAAAGGAAAACAATTTTTTGCCTAAAATTAATGTGTGCAAGGTAGACAGACAGAATAGTGTAATGATTCTGTTAAAAAAACAAGTAAATACCTATTAAATCCCTTCATCTAGATCACCTCCGAGAGCGTCCTGCCGCACAGATGTAGTTCCCAGGAGGAGGCGAGCACATCACTGACCACCGCAGTAAAGCCTCCCTTTACGGTGGTGAGTAACAATCAAACAAGCAGGAAGTTAACAGAACAGAGAAGAAATAGAGCAACTTCTGAGCAAAAACAAACAATGAGGAAGTGAAAAGCAAAATGTCTGCAGGTAAAGGATGCTTATTATGATTATTTATTTTTTTCCCTTACAAACCCTTTAATTTACAAAACAAGGTATTGGTTTTGGCTTATGGCATTGATGATATTGTATGTGCCTTGATAGAAAACTGGTTGCTGAAGCACGTCAAGAAGGTGGTGATTAATGCCATATATTCTGAATGGTATACAGTTGTCAACAGGGTATCCCAGAGCTCTGTTCTGGGACAAATTCTGTTTACTTGTTCATAAACGATATGTTGGTTGGAAATAAATAGTTCAATCTCAGTGTTTGCTGATGATAGAAAGCTAAGCAGCTCAATAACTTTTCAACAGCAACTTTACCAGAAGACCTTGACAAAATATGGTTTAAAGTGGTTCTAAAGAACAATTTTTTTTACCTCAATGCATTCCTTGCATTAAGGCAAAATATGTTTGGGTAGCAATATACCCCCTCACCCCCTCTTATACCTGGGTTTTCACTTGACCCAGCGCTGTGCCTGTCTGTACCGGCTCTCTCCCTTCTCCATGCTCTTGCAGACTTGGCGATAATCAATATTTAATTGATAGAAGGATGTTCTTGAACTGGAGGGAGTCCAAAAATAATACCAAAAAAGGGCAAAAAATCTTTAACCACTTCAATACAGGGCACTTTCACCCCTTTCCTGCTCAGGCCAATATTCAACTTTCAGCGCTTTTTTACTAATTTTTATAATTTTTTTGGTTAGACAAATAGGGCTTTCTTTTGGTGGTATTTAATCACTATTGTTTTTTTTTTTTTTTTTTGTTAAGCAAATGAATAAAAGACAGTTTTGAAAAAAATAAAAGTTTTTCTTAGTTTCTGTTATAAAATTCTGTAAATAAGTAATTTTTCTTCTTTATAGATGTGCGCTGAAGAGGCTACACTGATGGGCACTGATAGGCTGCACTGATCAGGCATAACTAACGGACACTGATGAGTCGACACTGATATGCAGCACTGATATTCAGCACTGATGGACAATGATAGACAGCACTGATAGGCAACACTTATGGGCACCGTTATCCAGCAGTGATAGGTGGTAGTAATGGGCAATTATAGATGGCACATATAGGTGGCACTGGTGAGGAGGCACTGACAGGCATCACTGATGGACACTGGTGGGCATCACTGGTGGGCACTGACAGACATCACTGATGGGGCTGCACTGAAAATTATTGCACTGATTATCTGTTTGCATGTCCCCACTGAGGAAAGCCTCTTATCCTCATTTCCTATTTACTCTGTGATCAGCTGTGATTGGACACAGCTGATCACATTGTAAAAACCTTATGTCGTAGGCTCTTTATAGTGATCAGTAAAGCGGTGTGTTCAAGGGGCACACTGCACCACAGATCGCAGCATCTGAGCGGCCTGTTCTGAAGGACATCATATGTCGTCTAGCCAGAACGGGAAAGCCACCGCCCCGCCTTCAATCTGCTATAGGCCAGACGGGAAGTGGTTAAAGTAGTTGTAAAAGATCAAGGCTTTTAACCTTCATGCATTTTATGCACACAGGTAAAAACCTTCTGTGTGCACCAGCCTCCCCAGCCCCCCAATACTTACTTGAGCCCCATCTCAATCCAGATCTCCCAGGTCTCTTCCTCCTCATTGGCTGAGGCAATCACAGCCAGTGTGCCAATGAGGAGAAAGCAGGGGTGGGGCCAAGCCGCGCTCCGTGTGTGAATAGACACACCAAGCAGTGGCTCGGAAGCAAGCCTGCTCGGGTGACCCCATTGCAAGCTGCTTTCAATGGGGGTACTCAGCAGGAGGGAGGGGCCAGGAGAATTGATGGGAGACCTGAGAAGCACCAGATCAGGGCTGCTCTATGCAAAACCACTGCACAGAGCAGATAAGTATGACGTTTTTGTTATTATTTTTTTTTATCTGCCTTTAATATCACTTTTATCGAGGGACTTAAAAAAAGGTCACTAAAGGAAAACATTTTTTTTTGCTGAAATGACTGTTTACAGGGTATAGAGACATAAGAGTTAACTGATTCCTTTTCAAAATGATTAAAAATAGATAAAAATCAATCATATAATGTGCCTGCAGGTTAGTTTCACTTTTGAACTGGCTTCATGTTTCTGTGAAGTAGAAATAGACACACAGAACAAAAACAAACAAATCCAGGGCAGTGTTTTGTTTTTAAAATGAATCTGATTGGTTCTGGGAAGTTTTAGACACACAGTAATGACAGCTTAGACCACCGTGAGAAAGCCCCCAGCACTGTGGTTATAAGGAAACAGACAAGCAGGAAGTGTGGAGAACAGAGCAGGATTACAGCAACTTCAAAGCAAAAACGAACAAATAGGACATGAAACCAGTACTTCAGTAAGGTAAAGGAAGCTATTTAGCTAAAAAAAAAAATTCCTTTAGTGATCCTTTAAGGTCTTTCTAAAGAAGACACCATCTTTTATTCCTCTTTTATTCCTGTGAGAGGTTTTCCACTGTAGCTGTGCTGCATTTACAGGTGCCACATAGACACCATGGACCCTATCTAATCTAACAATCATCTGGTTTTTACTAAGAATGCACTTGTGGATCAGTTTGGAAGCAGACCACCAGTTACCACTACAGAACAGATATGCCCATATATACACTGAATTTAGTGATTAATACGGCCGGCTATTGCTATCCCAGGCGAAGTACATTTTGTATCACTTTGCATGTGACAGGAGCCGGCGCTATACCGAAAGCATCGGCATATGTGGCTCTGCTCCCTCCGCAGCCACTTGCTTCCTTCAGAACACTGATTCTCTGGGATGGCGGTTTGGCAACACACAATCTGGGCTTGCCAACCTCAGAGGGCTCTGTGGGCCACATGTGGCCCCCGGGCCATTGGTTGGGCACCTCTGATCTAAAGAAATGTGTTTTTATGTTAAAGTCTTCTTGAACACTGTGTGAGTGTGATTTCCTGGTTGTCTGTGAGAAGATGCCCATCTAATTTTCTATGCAGCAAATCAAATAAAGCTGAACTCCTGGCAGATATCAATAATACAATTGAATAGCCATCACTATTTAAGCTAAATCATTTCATATATATATATGTAATAAATATTTTCATACAAATAAAATGTAGCTACATGTATGATAAAACTTTAGAGAATAATTGGGTCTTTTTCAGAACACTTCCTGTTTACTATGGATGTATTAGTAAATTACATAGTTACATAGTTAGTCTGGCTGAAAAAGTCCATCTAGTTCAACTAATAGACTGTCTAATATGACTTTATATTCACCATGATTCTCCAGCCCATTCTTTTTCTGGTCAACAAACAGCCATTCTCGTGAGTGCTGGCAATAGCTGTAGCGAGGCATTTTCTCTGTGTCGCTAATGTTACTATACACTTAAGCCTAGTACACAAGGGCCTGATGTTGGGCGGCATTGGCCAGTCCAAAAGAAACCAGCCAACATTTGGCCTGTGTGTACTGGAATCAGTCTGACAGAAGCCTGCTGGGTTGAACAAAAAAAAAAGCTACTAGTGTGTATGAGGCTTAACCTCTTTCTGCATGCGATATAGCCGAAAGATAGCTACAGTGCGGGCTTACTTTGCTCCATGACCCCTGCGGCTGATGGGCAGCGCACTCTGTGATCACTGAGCCCTTAGCTTGATCACAGATTGGGGGTAAAGCGCCAAATACAGTGGCTCTTTACCAAGTCTACCACTCTACCAAGTTTACCACTGCCTATCAGGGCCCATCAGTGCTGCCCATCAGTGCCACCTATCAGTGCAGCCTATCAGAGCTCATCAGTTCCACCTATCAGTGCCCATAAGTGCCGCCTTTCACTGCAGCTTCATCAGTGCCTCCTCATCAGTGCCTACCAGTGCCGCCATATCAATGCCCATCAGTGCCACCTATCAGTGTCCATGAATGTCACCTATTAGTGTTTCAGCTTCCCACCGCTGAGAGAACACAATGACTCCATGGGAGTGATTCTCCTGTCAACACTGTCTGTGTTTTTTTTTTTTTTACATTTAATCCTTCTTTATTTAGGAAATATTGGTTTTACAGCATAAGTTACTTAACAATTGCATTAGAATCGACCAAATAAAACAAAACATTAACTTATTATCTCATAGTCCTTTGTACTCATTTAAGACTCAGGGGTATATTTGGGGATAACAGGGTAGGAGTGGGTGCAGGTAGTTATTTACGTCCAGGGTTAGCCTAATGATAGTACCCTGTATTATCTCCTATAGTTCCTGCTCCAGGTTTGGGTTCTCCATCTATTTGATGGGGTGTTGTGATCCCCTGTTTTCTCCAGCCTCTCCCTATTATCCATTTTTAATTGTCTCTTTTCTTTTTTTTTCCCTTCTTTTTCCTTTCCCTTCCTTTCTTCCCCCCTTCCCCTCTCCTTTTCCTTCCTCCCTTATCCTCGCCTCCCCCCTATCTTTTAATTCCATTTTTATTTCCCATGTTCTCTTGTGTTGCCATATCTCCTTTTTTTTCCCTTTTATTTCCCTCTTCCTGCCCTACCCTCCCCCATCCCCCTTCAAAAAAAAAAAAAAAAAAGGGAAGAAACCCCCCCCCCCACCAATTCTCTCCCTCCTCTCCCCTCTCATAGGTCAGAGCTCTCCATCCAATTCCTTAGAGCTTCTCTCATTCCCGTTCCGTCACTCCCCTCCCATCAAACTCCTCCCTTCTTCTGAGTACATGAATACATTCCATGCTCCCCAGGTCAAGTTATATTGTTCCTTTCTATCTTGGGCTGATAAGACCACGTCCTCTATTGCACAAATATTCCTCACCCTATAGAGCCAATTGGTTATCGTGGGGGGATTATTTTTTTTCCAGTTTTGAGTTATCCCAGCTTTAGCTTCGTTGATCATATGGCATATGATCGATTTCTTATATATTTTTTAGGTGCAGCAAACAAAAAGCTGGGTCGTCCTGCAGTTGATATGTTGTAAATTTTTGGGTTATCCTTAATACTTCCTGCCAGTATTTCCTGATCTTTGGGCAGGTCCAAAATAAATGATATATGGTTCCCCTATCTTCCTTGCATCTCCAACAGATATCTAGGGTTCCCGGAAACGCCCTACTCAATTTCTCTGGTGTGTAGTACCATCTATTTAATATTTTATAATTTAATTCTTGGAGCCTAGTACTTATTGATGTTTTCATGGTTAAATTGATTATTTTTTGCTGCTGAGTCTGTGAGAAATTCCTCTCCATATCTATGGCCCATTCTCTTATAGATGGTATCTCCTGGCCTTCTAAAGGTGTTGTTCCTAGCCTATACAACCTAGATAGTAATTTATCCGGGGGTTCCTGGTTTTCACAATATCTTTCAAATTGTGTTAAAGGGGTGTTCCACCCAAAAAAATGACCCCTTCTGAATCCACTCCTCACCCCCATACATGCCACATTTGGCATGTAATTTTTTTGGGGGGGGGAGTGGGGGCTTCAGTAGGAGTGGGACTTCCTGTCCCACTTCCTGCTTCCGCCGAGGGGCTGGTTAGGCGATTAAGCTTAATCGCCTACACCAGCCCCCTCCCTGTAGGCGATCACATGGGACACTGACAGGTCCCATGCGATCGCCTCTCCAATCAGCGGCGAGCCGCGCCGCGCACGCATGCGCAGTACGGCTCGCGCATGCGCAGTGGGTGCCCGGCCGTGAAGCCGAAGGCTGTCACGGCTGGGTGCCCACAGTCAGGATGGAGACGCCGGCCGGGGAGGGGGGCAGAGGAGCGGAGCCCCGGTCGGCGCGTCGCTGGAACGCAGGAGCAGGTAAGTGAGTGTTTATTAAAAGCCAGCAGCTACACTTTTTGTAGCTGCTGACTTTTAATAAACACAACTTAGGGCTGGAACACCCCTTTAATTCCCTTTTGTATCTGTTTGTTGATCCCAGAGAGTTCAGAAAATGGCACAATTGTACCGCTTGCCATTTTTTAATCCCATATTTTCCTTCCTGGAGTACCAATGAGGGTACAGTTGGCCATCTGTCTTGTTCTGAGAAATGTGATATCTGTGTAAGGCCCCTCTCTCTGAGACTCCTATATGCTCCTTTCTCCATACCTGGTGGAAAGCAGGGGTTTCCTAATACTGGATACAGGGGGGAGAAGCTTGAGGTGTGTTTTCCTAACTGGCATATCTTATGGCCTATTGCTAACGTCGTCCCTATAATTGGATGGTTCTTTAATTGTATCGGCAGTATTTGATAGCACCAGAGTGCTCTTTGCAGTGGGATTTGACTAATTTCTTGTTCTAGATCTACCCATAATTTTGATCCTATCCTCCTACCCCATTCTATAATCCTACCCATATGGATTGCTTGATAGTATTTGGTTACGTCTGGTATTGCTAGACCCCCATTACTCTTAGGTAGGCACATCCTACTCCTACTAATCCTGGGTTTTTTCTTAGCCCAAATGAACTTAAAAAGAAGCCTATTTACTTGATTGGTATTGTTTGAAGGAGATATAATATTCTAGGGAGTATACTCATCTTAATAGCATTACATCTCCCAAACCAAGAATGAAATCCCCTCTGCCATCTCTTCAAGGTGTCCTTGATTATGTTCATCAATGGAGGGAAATTTACTTCAAAGATATTACCTAGTTTTGGTGGGATATAGATCCCCAGATATTTCAGGGCTGTCTTAACCCACTTAAATTTAAAATTAGGTTTTAAGGTTTGTTGTAAGCCCCCCGGTAGTTCCACACTCATAGCTTCTGATTTCTCATAATTAATTTTTAAATTTGCTAATTTCCCATATTCCTCTATTTCTCTCATCAAGTTCTGTAGTGATTCCCGGGGGTGAGATATGGTGAACAGCATGTCGTCTGCAAATGCAGAAATTTTATATTCTCTGTCTCCTATATCTAATCCCCGGACTCTCAAGTTTTGCCTAATCCTATTCAGCAGAGGTTCCAGTGTCAAAACGTATAATAGCGGGGATAGTGGACACCCCTGTCTTGTTCCATTTAATATTTTAATAGGCTCTGAGAGGATCCCATTTACCTTGACTGATGCTTGAGGTGTAGTATACACCCCCATAATCCATCTATACATATGTTCTCCTAATCCAATATGTCTCAATACTCCTGCCATAAACTTCCAGTTAACTCGGTCGAAGGCCTTTTCGACGTCTGTACTGAGGAAGATCGAAGGTGTTTTGGTTTCCCTTGCCCAGTGTACCAGGTTCAATACTTTAATGGTATTATCACTGGCTTCCCGGGTCGGGATAAAACCCACCTGATCTAGGTGTATTAGCTGTGTCAGGAAAGGTTGTAATCGGGTTGCTATTAGTTTAGTAAAAAGTTTTAGATCTGTATTCAACAATGAGATCGGGCGATAACTACCGCACTCCGCCGGGTCCTTCCCTTCTTTGGGAATCACCGCAATATGTGCCATAAGGGCTTCCGGGCGGAACGCGGTAGATCGGCCGATCTCATTGAACATCCCAATCATGTATGGTCCGAGGATGGGGAAAAAATGCTGGTAATACTGAATAGAAAACCCATCTGGGCCAGGAGCTTTCCCTTTTTTAACCATTTTCATAGTTCCTTGGAGTTCCTCCATTGAGATAGGTCTATCGAGAATCTCCCTTTCGGTTGAGGGTATTCTTTTAAGTTGTGTTGAGGACAGATAATCCTCAATCCTTCCTCTAGGTATATCTATTTGTTCTAAATTGTATAGGGAGGAATAGTATTCTCTAAATCTCTGCACTATATCTTTAGGGAGTGACATTATCTGGCCGTTCTTGCCCTTAATATGTGGTATGTACACAGTATTCCTAGTATCTTTTAATTTCCCTGCTAAAACTTTGCCACACTTGTCGCCTAATTCATATGTTATCCTTCTACCTGCTTGGATAATCGCTTTAGCTTTATACCTCAGTAGGTCAGCTAACTCCCTCCTTTTGTGTCCTAATTCTTCTCCTACTTTGATTGACTGTGTACCTTTATGTTGAATTTCCAGGGTTTGGATATCTATCGTTAATTTCCTAACCTGATTCTCCCGAATTTTTTTTATTCTTGCCCCATGCTTTATCAATAAACCCCTCATCACCGCCTTATGGGCCTCCCACACCACACTTGGGTCGCTCCCCGGGGTATCGTTGGTCCGAAAGTATTCTCCTAGTTCCTTTTCTACTGCTTCTTTGACTTCTGGGGTCTGTAGTAGGCTTTCATTCAGACGCCAACGATATCCCGTGGAGAGAGCCTTACCTGATATTATTATGTCAATTGTCACTGGGGCATGGTCTGACCAGGTTATATTTCCAATTTTTACTTCCTCCACTCCCGTCAATAGATAGTGGGGGATCAGAAAATAATCCAGCCGGGAATATCTTTTATGTGGATTAGAGTAAAAGGTATAGTCTCTCTCCTCCCCGTGGAGTATCCTCCAAGCGTCGACCAGATGCATTTCTTTTAGCTTTCGCAGGACTCGCCTCCTAGATTTACCTGATAGAGAAGAAGATCCTAGAGATGTATCTAGTTTGGGGTCTAATGTCATATTAATGTCTCCTCCTAGTATCAACTTCCCTTCTATAAATGTATCTAATTTAGACAGTACTTTAATCAGGAAAGTATCTTGATTCGTATTAGGTGTATATATAGTGGCTAGTGTTACTTTCTCGTCTCCTAAAGTGCCTTTTAAAAATATATACCTTCCATTTTCGTCTATCTGTTTTTCCGTTAATGACCAAGCAATCTGGTTGGATATTAATATAGCCACTCCTTTAGATTTAGATGTTGGACTAAATGAGTGGTAGGCACATGGGAAAAATCTATTTTGTAAATAGGGTAACCGACTAGCTCTAAAATGGGTTTCTTGGACAAAGGCCACATCTGAGCGCATTTTTTTTAATTCACTAAGGAGCATTCTCCTTTTTTCTGGGGTATTTAGTCCCTTAACGTTAAAAGTGGTAATCCTTATACCCCCATCCTTGCAGCTCAGAGTCCTCTCCTCTCTCCTCCTCCCCTTGAGCCAGGGAGATGAGGCTAAATAAATGGGTGAGGAAGGAGAGAAAACCGCGCCAAGGAGAGGAGAGAGAAGAAAGAAAAAAAGAAAAAAAAAAGGGGAGACCCCCCCCCCACCCAATCCCCTTACTTGTTGACCGTGGGGATCGAGAGGTATGGTACAAAGACCCCCCCCCTCTACCCCAGAGCCAATTTAGCTCCTACTTGCTTACTCTAATACTCTATCCCCTAAGTATCCCCCTGAGTAATTCCCTATCGGGGGGTACTGGTTTTGCGCACTCCTATATCGCGGTGCCCCCGCACCTTCCAGCCCTCCTTCCACCTCCACTTTATTTAAATCGTACTATATAATATATTGCCCATCTCAATTAATCCCTGGATCTCAAGTATTCCTGTTTTACTTCCTCCCCCCTCTTCCCCCTCCCCCCCCCCGCCCACCTCATATTATTGCCCCATTAAGGGGCTACTCATTCTCCCTAGGTACCTAATCGTTAATAACGCCAGGGTAGTGCCCTCCCTCCCCCAAGTGACTTCACCATATAATTATCCCCCCCCCATTTCCAATACTGGGGTTAAATCCCTCTATAGAATATGTGTACTAATTATTCCTATAGTATTCTCACAGTACATGATGCATAATAATCTGTAATATATTATTCTTACAGTAGTTCGAGAAGGGAAAAAGCAAACAACAAAACTAATTTTATAGTACATTCTAAAACATCATGCGTAGCGTGTCTCAATAGATGTCCTATCTAAATAGTTTCCCTCAAGTCTAGTTCACGTACCTGTTCATAATACATTAATGTTACTTTAACAATACCTTAATAATACATTAATAATTCCAAATAAATTATATTAATCCTTATACCTAGGTTATCGATAAACCTGCTTGGGGTCTGGGTGCTCCCTCCCCCTCCACCCACCCTCTCCATTCCCCTCCCCTCCCACCCCTTCCCATACGTGTTTTATTCCTTAATGTGTGTTAACTGTTAGTATTGAATATGTGTAGAGCCAAACTACTTTAATACTGTGAACTGTGAGTTGTGACTAACCTATCTAGTGGTAATAATAGTAATAATATGTCCATTGGGCTCTCACTATTAATTCCCACCCCCCTTAACCTTGTGTAAGTGTGTATTGAATATTGTCTCTATTATAGTGTATTATAGTGTATTGTTGTATTATATAGTGTATAGTGTAGTTATGTTACCCCCCCTTTAACCCCCACCCCTCACCCCTCGCCCCCACTTCCCTAACCTATTTCTCCCCTCTAATCTCTATTCCCCCCTCCCCCCATCCTACCCCCCACCCCCCCCCTCACCCTTCACCCCCCTCTCAGTACCCCGCACACTCTTAACACCGACTACCTCACTCTGGGGTTTTCAAAAAAGTCCAGAGGAGGAAGGGCAAAAACAGTCAAAAGAAAAAGGGGAAGCACAAATGAAGAAGGCACCAAGGGACAAAAGGGAGAAAAAAAAAAAAAGAAAAAGGCCAGTCTCTCTCAAAGGTCCAAACACAAAAAAAAAAGAGAGAGGGAGGGGGGGGGGGGGAGAGGGGCAGTCAACAGGACCTCCAGTTTCAACTATTCCTTAAGATTGGCTGTCTCCAATCCACCACCTCCAAAGGGTTGATCCCCAAAAAGGAGAAAAGTTCCGGCAAGTCATTTTTGGAGCGCAGCCAAAATGTACCTGTATCTTGTTTCCTGATTAATACAGATATTGGATACCTCCATCTGTATGTTCCCCCTAGTTCCCTTATTCGATCTAATATGGGGCGTAGCATAGCTCTCCGTTGCAGAGTAGCACTTGATAGATCTGGTAATATCTTCAACTGGGCTCCATTAAATTCTATGGTCCCCATGTCCCAGGATTTCCTTAATATTGCCTCTTTTTGTCTAAAATAATGCAGTCTGCAAATCACATCTCGAGGCCGAGAGCTATCTTTGGGCTTGGGGCCAAGGGCCCTATGCACTCTGTCCATCTCAAGATTTTAAGGTGAAGCATCCTTTAATAATATCAGAAAAATGTTTTTTACCGTCTCTTGGAGGTCTTCTGGGACTGCTGCTTCAGGGATACCTCTTATACGTAGATTATTCCGTCTGTTCCTGTCTTGGATTTCTTCTAGTTGTAACTGTAGAGAGTTGATCACATCTAATTGTTTATTTCTTTCCTGTTCCAGTGTCATCACACGCAGTGTGAGGTCTTTGGAGGTACTTTCATTCATTGTCGTGCGTTTTTCCAAGCCCTGAACCTCCCCTTTAATCTCTTCCATATCTCTGGAGTGGGCTTCCTCTATTTTCATAATTAGAGTAGTGATGTCCTCTCTTGTTGGTAATGCCTGGATCAGGGATTTTAGGGTCTCAAGCTCACTCTTCCCCCCTTCACTTAGTCTGGATGGGTGGTCACTTCCCCCTGTATTGATCACCCGGGGGCTTTGAGGAGCTATCTGTAGTGTCTCAACGTCTGCCCGCACCTCTAGCCTTGGGATAGTAGTCTGCGTTTGCATTTGCAGACTCTCCAGGCTCTGACCCTGCTCACCCCCTTTCTCCATTTTTGAAAAATAACTCTGGATCTCCAGATGACCCGCTAGGCTGGGTGGCTGTGTTAACAATGCAGTCCTCCGGGATGTCCGTGTGTCTCTAGCTCTAGCTGCACACATGCCTCCCCTCCACTTTCCACATGCGGTTTCTCAATTCTCAGGCTTTGTGCTACACGTTCCTCTCGGCGTCTCCCCAAGACAGTTGGGGGCACTTAGTGCTTGAGAGTCTAGCCCCTCGGTTGTCTAGTTGGGTTAGGGCTATGCTGGAGCAGGTCCGCCACGCGGTTCACTACAGCCCCCTGCACACTGCACACTGCACGCCGTCACCACCTACACAGCCATGGAGCCATGGCTCCTCACAGACTCAGCCTCCCCACCTGCACCCTCGCTCCTACTCCCGTCTCCGATCTCCTCAACTTTTCCTTCCCCACGTCCAGCTCCCTTCACTTTCAGTTCCGCCGGGATCAAAAAAGTCCCATCTGCACCGCTAACATGCGGGCCGCATAGCCAGCGGAGGGCGGAAGGCGGGGACACAGGCTGCAACAGACAACAGGCAGCGGGAGCAGCGGGAGGGTGAAGGGCAGGCTTCCAACACTCACGGTGTCCAACGGCTCCAGGAACAGTCCGGGGAGTTTCACCGGGGGTTTTCGCCAAGTTACACCGACAACAGGTTGCCTTTCTCGGGCTATAGCTTTGTATCACGCACGGAGGGCATGGAGGTAGCGGGAGCTCACACCTTCACAACCTCACTCAGCCATGCGCAAACCAGGCCCCCCCCCCAACACTGTCTGTGTTAATGGGGGAATCAAGTGATTTTCTTTCCTGCAACCTGTGGCTGGCCAAAGACCAGCCTTAAGGCCCATACACATGATCAGACTTTTTGACAACAAATATCAGACGCATGTGTTTGATCGGACAATCCGAGAGTGTGTATGCTCAATCGGACAATATTTGTCGCTTCTTCATCAGACAAATGTTTAGTGTAAATGCTCTCAAACTTTTCGGTAACAAATGTCCGATGGAGGCTAATCGGATCTTGTGTACACAAGTCCATCGTCAAGTCCAAGGTGCAAACACGCATTCTCAGAACCAATGCTAAAGATCAGACAACAATAGCAGAAGTTGCCCAAAGGGTGGCGCTAAAGAGCTGAAAAACCATGTAGTAGGTCAATTACGTTTGTGTTTGTTGGCTGAAAATGTTCTGCCGTGTGTATGCATACCAAGTTCACGGCCAACACCCCTTCAGACCAAAATCCACGGAAAAGTCAGATGGAAGTCCGATCGTGTGTATGAGGCTTTAGATTTACCAAAACCATATAATATGAGGTCAAACCTGAACTTTCAATTTGTATGCAATCAGGAAGGCCCTTGCACTACATAGCTGAAGTTAAATCTAAAGGAAATTTAATAAGAAAATTGTATAATGTATGGCCAACTTAAAGCAATTGTAAAGGTAAAAGTTTTTTTTTTTTTTTTTTAATCACAAACATCTTTATACTTACCTGCTCTGTGCTGATGCCTAAATATTTTTACCTTATTGCAAGGAATGCATTAAGGTATAAACTGCTTTAGAACCACTTTAAATATTGTAAATCCTTTAATTGAACCACTTTAAATACAGTCCAACTGTTACACTGACAAACAATATACAGAAGGCAATGGAACAGTTGAAAGTATTAAAAGGGTTAACTGTGTTCATTTTAACTTTCCGAGTTCATAGAAGTGTGTACATTTGTTCTACAGCTTTTATTTATTTTTGGTTTTATTTGATGAAAAAAAGAAAGATAATAGAAACTTTGCACTTTTGGATTCTGATGCCTGCCAGTTTGAAAGAACACTGCTGTCTGAAAGAGAGAGAGAGGGAGAGGAGAAGAGGAGGACCTCTGCAGCAGATCATCTAAATCAGAGTGGTGAATATTTCTAACCAGCTTTATTTTGTGTAGGATTCGTTTTTATAATATATCACTTTTTATACAAGGGTTACATGGGCGGAGTTTTATTCTTAGTTAAGCAGCTCTCCGCCACCATATATCTTATAGTAACTATTCATTCCAAAGAAAACAACATCTCTTGTTTGTTCAGACAGGAAAATATCAGATCTTGTCTTTTTTGTAGGGACATGCCAATTGCACTGCCAACATGGCGATCAATCATCCTAGACTGACGATTGACAGTGCTTTTGGATTAATCTATTGGTGTGCTTTAGAAATGTTATAAAAAAATCCCATGAAAAATCTTTTTTTTTTTTACCAAAATAAATATCTTATGATCTTTTTTTTTTATTTTTTTTTTAAACTGGAATTGATATTTGTTTTAAGAGTCATTGACCTAAAAATAAAATGTATTTCTTAGTTCATGCTAGTAGGTTCACTCTGTCTTATAACCTTTGAGACTCTCATGATGAGATCTGCGTGCTTTAGTTCCTGGGTCTGTGCAATTCCGATGGCCATTATGAGGAATTTCCACTCTTTGATTATTGTTTACTAGGGCGACTGTAGCAGAAGGAGCTGGGAAAACAAAGGTGAACAATAACGCTCAATACTCAGGTGGATAATAACGTAGAAGAATGTTAGAAAACAATGATAGAAAATCTTGATGTTGAAATATTTGTTGTGGACATTCTAAATAACCGAATATATTTTTAAAGAGCAGTGGGACTGATTTAGCCCACCAGGCTCCACCCATAAAATGAAGGAAAAACGTTCTGGACAGCCGCATTTTCAAAAATAAATTGCTTTTATTGTAAAAAAAAAACACACAAAAAGCATGCCACAGCAGACGGGGTAAAAACTGACGCGTTTCACACCAAACTTTAGTGCTTATTCATAGCTCCACCTATACCTCCACCTATACCTATATTTGTTTGACAAAACCTTTAAACCTGGTTGTTTACTGTATGTTTCACCTTTTTCATACTGTATATGGAACAGTGAAGGCAAAATAAATAAGAAGATAGCACAATTTATAATTAGGCTTGGTGATTTGTATTGTTATATTACAGAGTCCTTTTTAGGGGCGAGTTAAGTGATTTTGGCAATAATGATTTAGAAACAAAATTACGGATTATGTCATAGGGGAAATCTCACCATAATTGCAACTCTCTGTTTTGCTCATTGAAGTGCTATGTAAGATTTTCTTGTAAAAAAAAATCAACTTTTACATTTTTTTTTTATTTAGATGGTGTTGATTTATGTATTCATTTTTTGTTGGGGTGTATGTAGAAAGAAATAAAGAACTAGAGCACAACAGGACTTTAAACGTGCCAAAAACAACAACTCACACCATATATAAAATTGAATAAAACATCATATTTGTATTACTTATCAAATTTAAAATATACTTTAAAAACTATCACACAAATTGCTATGCGGTTTCTGAGCAACAGTGCAGCAGCTTCAGCTCTAAATGTTTCATTGTATAGGCTTTTTCAGGAGTCTTATGAATGCTGCATATTGTTGGTACTATAGGTAGAAGAACAAACAAGTCTTAAACAAATGACAGTGACATTCATATACCTGTCAGGTCGCGTACACACGATCGGTTCAAACCAATGAGAATGGACTTAAGTCCAGTTTCATCAGTTCAAACCGACCGCGTGTAAGGCCCATCGGTCCGTCGTCCGTCGGACCAAAGTTTTAAAACTTGCTTTAAAATCGGACCGATGGACGCCTGACCATCGGTCCAAACCGATGGTTAGTACGCAAAAGCATCTGTCCAAAAACCGGCGCATGCTCAGAATCAAGTCGATGCATGCTTTGAAGCATTGAACTTCGTTTTTTCAGCATGTCGTTATGTTCTACGTCATTGCGTTGTGACCCGATCCGATTTTGGACTGATGGTGTGTACGCTCATCAGACCACCAGGCCACTTCAGCGGTGAACCGATAAAAATGGTCCGTCGGACCATTCTCATCGGTTTGAACCGATCGTGTATACGCGGCCATAGATATCATATCAAAATCATGACTTATTTCATTAAAGCAGAGTTCCACCCAAAAATTGAACTTCTGCTTTTCGGAACCCTCCTCCCCTCCGGTGTCACATTTGACATCTTTCAGGGGGAGCAGATACCTGTGTAATACATGTATTTTGCTCCCACTTCCGGGCATAGATACCCGAGCCACCCCTGGCTATCTACACCACTTCCCCCCCGCTGTCTTCTGGGAGACACACAGGTCCCAGAAGACAGCAGTGACAAGTGGGAATGCACAGCACGTGTCACGAATGCACAGTAGGAAACCAGGAAGTGAAGTTGCAAGCCTTCACTTCCTGATTCCCTTACCGAAGATGGCGGCGCCTCCACCCGAGAGCCGAGGGAGAGATTGGCTTTGGGTGCTGACATCGCGGGCATTATGAACAGGTAAGTGTCCTTATTTTAAAAGTCAGCAGCTGCAGTATTTGTAGCTGCTGACTTTAAAAAAAAAATCTGCGTAACTCTGCTTTAAGTCAAGCAATAACTTATATACACTTTTCATTTTGGAGAGCTGGACCTGCATCAGGCTGCCACCCCTGAGGTGTTCATGACCATAGGAGGGACATAAACTCTGTGCCTATAATACATAAATGTAACCACATTTGTATATTGTATATACCATCAATGGTAATCCGTAAGAGGAAAAACCAACACTGTAAAATACCTTAATTGGGCTTGAGTATGTTTGTCACTTGTAGTTCGCTGGGGGATTATGCCAGATTCCAAACTGGGTACCGAGAGGAAAAATAGGAACAAAGGGGCTGATTATAATGAGGAGAAGGGGAAGGCCACCACACCAATATTGGTCCCAATGAGGTCAGTATGTATCCATAGAAAGTGGGTTTGGAAAAACAATGTACATACACCCTAATTATCATTCATACTAGTAACGTATGTAGTCTTACGGATTCCCCTCTTATCCGAATCAAGCTGGAATGCCACACCAACAACACCAACAACCCTGCTGTGATAGGACCAATCCTGCTCCCTAAAACAAACAAAAGACAAAATTCTCTCAATACAAGCCTCCACATAAACTTATCCATTCACTAGGAAATAAGGCAGAAAGCGATCTACTATTCCCTATGGGGCAACATTATTACAATTTCCCCACCCAATGTATCCACCTCGTTAGAAGTCTCACCTGACTCACTCTCTCTCTGGTCACCCATAAGGCGGCGTACACACGAGGGGATATGTCCGCTGAAAACGGTCCGATGGACCGTTTCAGCAGACATCTCCGCTCGTGTGTATGGGCTAGCGGACAGATTTCTCCACCCGACATATTTCAAAGCAAGCTTTGAAATCTATCCGGTGGAATCTGTCCGCCCGACATGTCTGCTGGTTAGTACACTTACCAGCAGACATGTCGGCCGCCACCGCCGCCGCGCCGCTGCCGAATGGATTCGGCGCATGCGCGGAAGTGTTTTACTTCCTGGTGCGGTGACGTGGCGGTGACGCGGCGGCGTCAACGTCACCGCCGCGTCACTGCGCCGTCCGGCGTCGGGGAATTTGATCCGATGGTGTGTACACGCCATCGGATCAAACTCCCGATCGGACATATCCGATGGAAATGGTCCGCGGACCGTTTTCATCGGATATGTCCGATCGTCTGTACGCCGCCTAAGAGTTGGGAGTCGGACAGGGTCACTTCATCTGTGTAGCCACAGTCGAAAATGGCGGCAAATGCAACTTCTGTGGCTTTATTTTAATGGTTAACTGTCAATACATAGGTACTGTATAGTAAATATGCTATGTGATTGTGGGGCTTTCTATATAGGGAAAACAAAAAGTTCTTCCATCAAATTTGTGACCATGGGTCCTTGGTCTCCAAGAAAAAAATGGGTTCATATTACTGATTTTATTTGTCTAAGATGCATTTTCTTGTTCTTGAATGTATACCACGACATTAGAGGGGAGGTGATGTTGATAGAGTGTTGTTACAGTAAGAAACTCGCTGGATACACAATCTGTTGGCCACTAAACACTAGTGTTGAGCGGAATACGCCATATTCGATTTCGCGATATTGCACGAATATATAGAAGAATATTCGCGAATATTCGCTAATATCGAATATTCGTGATATTTTATCCAAAAAAATGTTTGCAAAATTTCGCTAATGGGAAATTTCGCTAATGCGAAAATGATTGCGAAATTCTCATAAACGGAGATCATTTCCTGTATTACTAAACTAATATGCACTAAACACTAACTCTACACTAACTCTACTTAAAAGAAAGGAGAATAAGGGGGCAAAAGAAGGGCGGAGAAGATAATCGCGCAATATTCCTATTGCGCGATTATCTTCTCCGCCCTTCTTTTGCATCAGAGCCAATCAGAATAACTCGAATATTCGGCAAAAGGAATATCGCGCAATATTCCTTTTGCCGAATATTCGAGTTATTCTGATTGGCTCTGATGCAAAAGAAGGGCGGAGAAGATAATCGCGCAATATTCCGTTTGCCGAATATTCGAGTTATTCTGATTGGCTCTGATGCAAAAGAAGGGCGCATCAGAGCCAATCAGAATAACTAGAATATTCGGCAAAAGGAATATCGCGCAATATTCCTTTTGCCGAATATTCGAGTTATTCTGATTGGCTCTGATGCAAAAGAAGGGCGGAGAAGATAATCGTGCAATATTCCGTTTGCCGAATATTCGAGTTATTCTGATTGGCTCTGATGCAAAAGAAGGGCGCATCAGAGCCAATCAGAATAACTCGAATATTCGGCAAAAGGAATATTGCGCGATTATCTTCTCCGCCCTTCTTTTGCATCAGAGCCAATCAGAATAACTCGAATATTCGGCAAAAGGAATATCGCGCAATATTCCTTTTGCCGAATATTCGAGTTATTCTGATTGGCTCTGATGCAAAAGAAGGGCGGAGAAGATAATCACGCAATATTCCGTTTGCCGAATATTCGAGTTATTCTGATTGGCTCTGATGCAAAAGAAGGGCGCATCAGAGCCAATCAGAATAACTCGAATATTCGGCAAAAGGAATATCGCGCAATATTCCTTTTGCCGAATATTCGAGTTATTCTGATTGGCTCTGATGCAAAAGAAGGGCGGAGAAGATAATCGCGCAATATTCCGTTTGCCGAATATTCGAGTTATTCTGATTGGCTCTGATGCAAAAGAAGGGCGCATCAGAGTCAATCAGAATAACTCGAATATTCGGCAAAAGGAATATTGCGCGATTATCTTCTCCGCCCTTCTTTTGCATCAGAGCCAATCAGAATAACTCGAATATTCGGCAAAAGGAATATCGCGCAATATTCCTTTTGCCGAATATTCGAGTTATTCTGATTGGCTCTGATGCAAAAGAAGGGCGGAGAAGATAATCGCGCAATATTCCGTTTGCCGAATATTCGAGTTATTCTGATTGGCTCTGATGCAAAAGAAGGGCGCATCAGAGCCAATCAGAATAACTTGAATATTCGGCAAAAGGAATATTGCGCGATTATCTTCTCCGCCCTTCTTTTGCATCAGAGCCAATCAGAATAACTCGAATATTCGGCAAAAGGAATATCGCGCAATATTCCTTTTGCCGAATATTAAAGTTATTCTGATTGGCTCTGATGCAAAAGGAGGGCCGAGTAGCTGATGCGATTCTTTTATGTTGCCGAAAATTCGCAATGCGAATTTTCGGCAACATAAAAGAATCGCATCAGCTACTCGGCCCAGGGTCTCGAATATTCGTGAGCAACACTACTAAACACCCCAGCTTGAATGAAGCTCTCAGCTTTAAACCCTTTCTGTAAACACCAACATATATCTGTTGGGTTATAATTTGCCCCTTCATACCATTAACTACTTACGTTGTGATGACTGGGTTTAATTAACTATAATATAACATTTTAAACTGCTTTTTGTATATGATATTTTGTATTTTGTTTTCTTACCGACATGTAATTTATAAATCAATGTGTATTATTTTGGAAATTATTTTGGTGTGATGGCCCTTTAACTTGAGACGCTCCTAGTGTATTTTTCAATTTACCTAAAATTCTTGTTGGGGCTTGATAGGTGCTGTACCGTGCTGGATTTTGTGGGTGTGTGACCATACGAACGTCCGGGGGTGCTCTGCCCTGAGGTTTTGATGCAATAGCATCTGCTCGGGGGTGGTGCCCCTTTTTATGACGTAGTCGGTGCGTGACCGACGCTCCTGTTTTCATCAGGACCCTGAGGGTTAGGGTGGAACCATGGTCCCTCAGGGTGTCACCGCCTCTGATCGTTATTTGCCCGATACCTCCTCGGCTTGTGGGTCCCCAGCAGTATGGGGCTGATTGGTGTGGACGATCAAAGATGGCACTGACGTCATACGTCACTATTATGAATGATATAATATATTTTGAACTTGATATGTAATAAAAATAGTATGTTTTATTGAATTTTATACAAGTAATTGTTTTTGGCACCTTTACAGTCCAGCTTTTCTCAAATTATTTATTCTATGATATTAAGGATGTAATAATGCCTCTTGGCCTTTACCTGCCCGACCAATTGATTGATTTGTGTATATAGAGTAGTTTATATTATTTTATTTGGTGTTCTTTGTACTTGTGTTCTTTTTCCTTTATGTCTATTGTCACTTTATTATATTTTTTTATTTACTTTTTTTGCTATCTGTAAAATATTGAGTCTAAAGGACAAATATATTGTAACGGTCACCACCGCTTACAACCTCCATCCATCCACGACAAGCTGATCTGACACACTCCGACAATCTTGCATACACGATCCATATCCTTTCCCAGAATAAGACGAGACAGAGCTCCGTACTTGCTTCCAAAGATATGACAATTTATTAGTATTTTCTCAGCTTCTTATATCCAGTACAGCATAATACAGTTAATCACAGGACAATGCAATCTCCACCCACCTTCACACCATGGGGTGCTTCAATCACACTCTAAAAGGCATTCAGGTAAGCTAACCATGTAGACCGGTCGGCACCGCATCTTCAATAGGGTTCAATTAACCTTGAATAATAACACAGACATCTAGTTGAATAAGTTATCTATACAGCTTTATCACACAATGGCAGAGTCTTGTGAGAGTGGGTGCAATCCACACATTCAGATATTTCAATAGCATATTATACAAAGGTATGACTCACTCTGGTCTTGTAGACCTGAATTAACACCTTTCCAAATCATGTGTGCCCAGATTGAATAGCTAACCGCTTTTGGTATTTGAAGACATCCTGCAAACATGAATTATTATTAATGTCCCTTATTAATGTCTTCTGTAACATATGAATTATGATTCTTTGTCACCCTATGGCCCTAGTGGACATAAGGTGACCCTAGACATAGGAATATCTCAGTCTGTCACGGTGCATTCCGTTACATATATATATATTTTTGGCGTTGGCATCGTCATACACTTATACATCATGACAATGTAAAACATACATTTTCCACCAAGGGATATGCTAAACGGCTGGCACTCAGGCTAGCTAATGCTAGCAGTGATAGTTTCAGATGGGCACGTATGGGCTTCCCCAGTAGTGGGCCCGGCTAAACTTGCAGGCTCAGCACTGATCCATCCTGCTGGCCCCCGGCGGAGGAGGAGGGCTCAAAAGGCCTCTGTCAAACCTCCTACGACAAGGGTCCCGTCGAGGGACGAATAGGAGCAGGACTACACATGCACACATATGGGACCGATCTCCAAAATAGGGAAGAGAAGGAAAGTTCCCATCTGTGAGACCATCTTTTTTAACAAGGTAATATGTCAATTCCGCCATATTTAAAGGGTCACTAAAGTAAAAAAAATAGTTTTAAAAAAAATAACAAACATGTTATACTTACCTTTACTGTGCAGTTAGTTTTGCACAGAGTGCCCCCGATCCATGTCTTCTGGGGTCCCTCGGCGGCTGTCTCTGGTCCTCCCCGCAATTAGTAACCACAGTCATGAGAGATCTCGCATGGTGGTCACTAATTGCGGGCTCGCTCCCGTGACACAGCGAGCTGCCATAGCCTCTCACTGTATCACTCGGCCCCGCCCCTCGGCGCGCCGCTTCACTGGATGTGATTGACAGTGGCTGCGCTGCTCTTAATCCATCCGCTCTAGTCAATCAGCGGCCAGGCTGAGCGGCGAAGAGGATATTGGAACCGGGCGGGACTTTCGAGGGGTCAGGTAAGTATAACGGGGGCTCGGGGGGGGGGGGGGAGGCGTCAGCAGCAGATGTTTTTTCACCTTAATAGTTAGATTGCATTAAGGTGAACAATTTTTTTCCTTTACAACTCCTTTAAAATAAAACATTTTCAGGTCAGGAACATAAAGATGAAGAGAAGGAACAAAAGGACAAAGAAAAAATAAGAAGGAGGAAAATATGCCCTCTACTACAGATAAAGTACATGCCACCATTAAAAAGGGCATTAAATATTAAGATGTCTCACACCAATAATCACCACCGGGAGAGGAGAACAGTGTAAAAAATAGTCCATCCAAAGCCAGAAGATAGGTCTAGTCAGGCGTACCACGCTGTCCAAGGTGTCCCCCAAGGGATGTTTCGGTTATGTCCTAGTATGTTCTACCCATGGTGCCCAAATAGAGTTAAAACTTTCCCCGTCATCTCTGCAGGTCGCCACCCAATCCTCTGCTTCCTTAATCTCCTGCACTTTCGAATCAGCTAGGAACATGAGCACACTTCCAATAAACTGGTAGCAAGCACCTAGCAGCATTTATGAGATGCGGCAAAACACTTTTCTTATATTGGCTTACTGCTATTGGAGGGATGTGGAATAGAAAGTGCAACGGAGATAGAGGAATATCGAAGTCCAGTATGTCCTTTATCTGGGGTTTAATGTCTTCCCAAAAGGGTCTGACCATTGGTGATAAAAAAAAGAAAAAAGAAACGGGTTGGAGTCCCCCTGAAAAGGAAGTCACAGGTGGACCGAGCAGCTTAAATAAGGAAATTTTATTGCACAAAAATTATCAAAATAAACATACAAAAACTGGGTACCCGCCACCAGCAGCTGAATAATATACCGTATATACTAGAGTATAAGCTGAACCGAATATAAGCCGAGGCACCCAATTTTACCACAAAAAATGGGAAAAAGTATTGACTCGAGTATAAGCCTAGGGTGTCCATCTGCATGCCTCACTGTGCCTCACTTTGCCTTACTGTGTCCATGTGCATGCCTCACTGTGTCCATGCCTTACTGTGTCCATGCCTCACTGTGTCCATGCCTCACTGTGCCCATGCCCCACTATGCCCATGCCTCACTGTGTCCATGCCTCACTGTGTCCATGCCTCACTGTGCCCATGCCTCATTGTGCCCATACCTCACTGTGTACATGCCTCACTGTGCCCATGCCTCATTGTGCCTATGCCTCACTGTGTACATGCCTCACTGTGCCTTACTGTGTCCATGCCTCACTGTGCCCATGCTTCACTGTGTCCATGACTAGACTTACGTTCAAAATGGGAGTATATAGAAGGGCTGCCCGGCTTGGAAAAATTGGTGCTCCTTGGCCCCCCAGACAGCAGACTTTGTACACTTGTAGAGGAAGAGTGGGGCTATATGTGTGCCAAGTTTAGCTGGTACCGGGTCCCCAAAGTCTGGGAGATCAGGCGCAAAAAATGTGACTTGAGTATAGGCCGAGGGGGGCATTTTCAGCACCAAAAAATGTGCTGAAAAACTTGGCTTATACTCGAGTATATACCGTAATTAAAAATAAGACAACGTTGTCTAATATTCACTTGAGCACACATTATATGCACAGATATTAGATATATCAGCATATGAGGCAGAGAGTGGAGGTGTGATAGGAACATAGGTCTTGGTAGCACTTACCTACAGGATATGCTCATATCACCCCACGGTCTACCAAAAAATCCTCCGTTGGGGAGTAGAAAGTATATGCTGCAAGGACTAGAGGAAGTTGATCCAAGAGGCCAATAGTGGTGGAGAGGACTATTTGTAGAGAATAAACCAGTTGGTGGTAAACTCTGAATACATTGGCCTATGTGAGCCAAAAGCAGTCCTTAATTTAGCTTTGCTGATGCAAACCATGAACAAGGGTCCTCAGTTAAACAGTTTGTGGGTTTGGATAGTAGCCACAGGACAGTGCTAAAGACACTGTACAGCTGGTGTTGGATCAATATAACGGTCTACTCATCCGGAAAAGCATGAGTCTCTCTAGTTCCTAGGCATCCCAGGTAACCCCATTTCGAAAAGGCCTGGTAAGAGATCTCTCACTGCCCAATTCTTGTCATTCCTGGTGCTCAAGTCTCATTGGGAAATCCAGAGAGCGTGTGGCCACTGCAGGTCTAGTTGCTGTGTCACTGGAGCGCTGTAACATGTATCGCATTTGTGTTTGAACAGACTATTCTGGTTCCTTATTCAAAAATGGTTCCCGCTGTCCTTAGCATGTGCAGTGCACTTGTGCTGACGTGATGAGGTGCGTCTTCCATGACGTAATGAACGTCACTGCCATTGTGTCGTAGCCGTCATGTTTCGACAAATCACATGGTCTTTATCAAGGAAGGGAGGGCTCTAGACTAGCCGTCTATTTATACAGTTTGTTCACAGAGAGAACTGAATTGAAAATTACATATTCTAAGGCTACCACTAGATGGCAGCCTCCCAATTAAATACCACACAATGGAATTACTGCTAGACAGATAGGCTCATGTAGAAGGCACAGTATATAGGATCAGGGAGATAGGTTAATAATGGTTTGAACAACTGGATCAGGGCACAGAGGAAGAAACAGACCAAGGCATTTCAAACCAGCATCAACATAGTTTAATTAAAAGGACACATTCCATAAATCATCCTCCAGAGACAGCCCATGAAGACAAATGAAGGGAAAGGGAAACTCTTTTTTTTGTCTTTAACCTTGTATTAGGGATACTGGCCAACCCTATTTCCATACTTCCAAGAAAGGGCTACATTCAGTATTCAAGCCTAGAGGTACAAGAGTTTTAAGTCTAAAAATCCACATTTTCTCTTTTTGCAGCAAGATGGTATCAAAGTCACCTCTTCGTGGTGGGAGATTTAAAGTATATATCACCTTGACCTTGATACGGACTGTGATGCCTTCATGGAAGTTGCAAAGTGTAACGCTAGTGGGGACATACCCTCCTTTGTTCTTCTTGGTCTCCCCCTTGCCTATATTCTTTATGCTTCTTAAGCCGCGTACACACGATAGGTCAAACCGATGAGAACGGTCTGATGGACCGTTTTCATCAGACCAAACCGATCAGGTGTGGGCACCATTGGTTATTTATCAATCAGTTAAAAAAAAGTAGGGCTGTTACTGATTAAAAATTTTGTGTTCGATTAATCTTTTTTTTTTTTTTTTAATCGATTAATCGGCTCATTTCGATTAATTATAACGCACATACAGATCCAACTACTTTTAGCTGATCTCCTTGCTGGCTCATTCCCAGTGCAGCTACCAACCACTGGAAAATGGATAGCAGGATACAAAAAACACACAAAGGCAGCGCTCGATGGGAATAGCATTAAAACTTTTATAGTCTTCAAGTAGGTAACCAAATAAATATTGCACTGGAGATAAAATCGATATAGCTACATAAACTGTAAAAATGGTGCGAGTAATACCAAATGGTAGCAAAACCAGTCATCAAAACTTGTAGCTAAGTATGATACTGGTATAAAAATGTGTACAACGATACCACTGCTGAATCCAGATGAGGAGGGGTTAACATCAGTCCGTCGGCATGTAGATGTACCATGAAGGGAACTATCACAACTCCCAGTGAATAGCTGTAGAATCCCAGGTTGATAGAGGGAAGTGATGGAGGGAAGTGTAACAGCCCTTGTGTGTGGCATATTAAGGTCCTGCCGGCATCCAAATATGAAGGCACAGCAAAGGAGCCCTTCAGATGGACAGGGCAAGCCCCAGTGGTGTCCGTGACATCACCGGATCTCCAACGGGAACTCCTTAATGCTGGCAGAGAGGTGAGTATCAATCAAAAGAATTTTGGTCCATCAAAAAAAAATTGATCGATCAAAAAAAAAAATTGATTGATCAAAAAAATTAAAGATTAATCGATGAATTAATAGTTAATTTCCCCAGCCCTAAAAAAAAGCAAACTTTTTTTAAATTTAACCGATGGATACCTAACCGATAGCCAAAAAATGCTTGTTTGTAGGCATGACCATCAGTTTAAAATCCACGCATGCTCAGAATCAAGTCTACGCATGCTTGGAAGCATTGCACTTCATTTTTTTCAGCACGTCGTTGTGTTTTACGTCACCGCGTTCTGACACAATCGTTTTTTTTAACCGATGGTGTGTAGACACGACTGACCATCAGTCAGCTTCATCGGTTAACCAATGGAAAAATGCATCAGACCGTTCTCATCGGTTTGACCGATCGTGTGTACAGGGCTTTAGATGTTCACTGATGCGAGTTCTGAGTTGTCTTTTGGTTTTCCCTATATAGTACTTCTTACAGGGACACTCCAGCATATAAATTACTCTGGAGGTTGCACAGTTTGTAAAGGTTTTTAATTTGAAACTCCACAGATCGATTTGCATTGCTAAAAATCGTAGGTTTATCAACAAATTGACACATTTGGCAATGTCCACATTCGTACATACCTTTTAAAGGAGGTAGGTGAGTTAACCATTTTTTTGCCCTTGACCTAGTATATTTTGAATGAACTAGGGTATCTTTAAGGTTCTGGGCTCTTCTAGCAACCAGTTGGGGGTGGGGGCTACAATGTCAATAAATGCAGAGGATTTAGTTAGGATTTCCCAGTGTTTTTTGTAGAACACACCTCTCGTGTTCCCATTGGGCCCCATATGTTGTAATTATCCTTAAGGGAGGATCCTTACATGTTGTCCTTAGAGTTCTCTGCTTCTTTACCAACAATCCCTCCTTTTCTTTGTCCATGCCTTTTTCCGAGCCTTTTTGAGTATTTTATTGGGGTAACCCCTGTCCCTGAATATCCTAAGCATCTCACCAGCTTCTTTGTGGAAGTCATCATCCCTGGAGCAGTTCCGACGCAACTAAAAAAAATGATTCACAGGGATTTTCCTAATCAGATGTTCTGGGTGGTGACTGGAAGCTTGGAGGAGTGTGTTAGCGGTGGTGAGTTTTCTATAGGTACAAGTGGTTATTCTTTCTTCGACTATAGAAATTTGTAGATCAAGGAAAGCCATAATGTTAAGGTCAATCACATAAGTCAACCTATTATTTCTTGCATTGTTATTTAGCATTGAAATGAACTCAATGAGTTGCCCCTCATCCCCCCTTCACACCACCAATATGTTGTTGATATACCTCAGCCAGGTAAGTACCCCACTGAGACACATCAGGAACTGGTAGACCATCTCTAGCTCCCAGAGGCCCAGATGGAGACTGGCATATGAGGAAGCCCACAGTGCCCCCATAGCGGTTCCCCTAATCTGCTGGTGATGACATCTATGAATTGGAAATAATTATTAACCAAAGCGAGTTTAAAAAGCTCAAAAACAAATACATTCTGGGCCCCAAATTCAGGATGGGTTGTTTCTAGGAAAAAAAAGAGGCCGCCCTGAGGCCCCACTCATGGGGTATCAAAGTGTAGAGGGACGCCACATCGATCCCAACAAGTAGGGCCCCAGGGGGACCTCCAAAACCTGTAATTTAACCAGGACATCACATGTGTATTGGATGTAAGAAGGCAGTGAAGTCACCAAGTTTTTAATAAATCTGTCTACAAACTTGCCTATTTTCTCAAGTGGGCCCCTTATCGCAGAGTTGATGGGTCTCCCCCTGGTGGATTGGTAAGGGATTTATGCAACTTAGGGATCACATAGAAGATGGGGTTATTGTACTGCCCCACCCACAGGTAATCCCATTCCTCCACAAGTGCAGCAGTGTGCCACGATGACCGCAGCCTCTCCAGCAATGATCAGAGATGGAGAGATAGATCCAAGAGAGAGCAGCAGGCTCTTGAGTTCTAGACTCAATATAGCTGGAATGCCTAAGCTGATACAGATGAGCCAGCTGCGTTTTAGGGAAATTCCAATCGCAGGTCCCTTTCCTATTTGCTAATTTAAATAGGCTTAGTATCAGAGGTAGCCGAACCTAGTAGCTGGCATAACTCAGAGACCATATGGGGAATAGGTTCATCAGCAATTAAAAAGAAATTTGAATGGTGTTAGGCCGCGTACACACGATCAAATCTATCTGCTGAAAACGGTCCGACAGACCGTTTCAGCAGGCACATTCGATCGTGTGTACGGGTGGACAGACAGATTTTTCCAGCAGACAGATTTTAAATCATGCTTTAAAATCTGTCTGCTGGGAACCCCGTCCGTACGACATGTCTGCTGGTTAGTACGCTAACCAGCAGACATATCTTTCCGCACATGCGTCTAATGGATTCGACGCATGCACGGTATTGTTTTACTTCCTGGTGACGGTGACGTGACGGCGTCAACGTCACCGCCACGTCACCGCGCTGTCTGCCGGCGGGGATTTTGGTTTGATCGTGTGTATCAAACCAATCTATCCCAGCAGACAAATCCGATCAAAATGGTCTGTCAGACCGATTTGATCGGATTTATTTCATGGTGTGTACGCGGCCTTAGTGTAGCATCCCTGAGTAGCAAAAAAATTACGGAGTTGTTTATGTTGCCAAAAGTCCATGGGGAAACTACCATGGCGGGCTCTGAAGGCCTCCAATGAAGGAAGTCTAACGTTCTCCAGGAGTTCACACATCTGACATTGGTATTATCAGCCCATTTTCCAAAGAGGCAATCTGCTTCCCGGGGGGGAACCAGCGGCAGCCCCCAAACCGATCGTGTGTGGGCCCCATCGGGCAAGAGAACTTGCTTTAAAATGTAACCGATGGACGCCTAACTGATAGGTCAAAACCAATCATTAGTATGCAAAAGCATCGGTTAAAAAGCCGTGCATGCTCAGAATCAAGTCGACGCATGCTTGGAAGCATTGAACTTCGTTTTTTTCAGCACGTCGTGTTTTACGTCACCGCGTTCTGACACGATCGTTTTTTTAACCAATGGTGTGTAGGCACATCAGACCATCAGTCAGCTTCATAGGTTAACCTTCGGACCGTTCTCATCGAAAGGACTGATCGTGTGTACGCGGCCTAAGACCCAGGGTCATCAATGGAGAAGTAGCATCAGACAACCCCCCTGTGTTCCTCCGGCAGCCACTGGGAATATGCCAGGTTCCTGCATGCTAAACACTTTTCCAAGGGAACTCATAGCCTAGACCGGGTGTGAAACCGCCAGTTTAGAATTTACTGGAGAACAATGGCTCCATAAAACTGCCTAATATCAGGTATATCTAAGACTCTAAGGGCCAGATCCACAAAGCACTTACGCCGGCGTTTCACGAGATGCGTGGCGTAAGTCTAAATATGCGCCCGTGTATCTATGCGCCATATACCCAAAACGATATACGCCTGAAATCCAAAAATTTTCGACCAATGTCATTTGGATAGACCGGCGCATCGTGCGCGCAAATATGCGCTAGACACACCATTGATTTGCTATGCAAATATGCAAATGAGGGAGATATGGCGATCCACAAAAGTACGTTTGTGCGGCGCAGGCTACACGCTGTGCGCATCAGCTGCACGTCCGGTCAAAAGTTAGTCCTTATAAAACCAGCTTTAAATTTGGACAATCCGTCTACATGTCAGCTAAAGCAACACCGTTAGGGACGAGCTGAGCAGCCACACTTGCAGGACAACAATCTGTATGCCAACATGCCAGGGGCATCCTTGCTCATAGCTATACTACTGACTTTAGATGAGCGCAGAAAGAGGAGGGCACAGGGGAGGGCACGGAGGAGGGCACGGGAGAGGATATATCGCACACTCATAGACATCTTAGGCATGAGTGATTCTGAGGTGTATCGCATCTTCAGATTCATCCCTCATGCCATCATGGAATTAACCACAACCCTGCAGGAGGACATCACCAGCCCAACACAACGCTCACATGCAGTGCAGCCACTCTGGTCCCTAGATCACACACACCACATCCTCATCACATTGGATTAGCACAAGCCCACCATGCAGCAACACCACGCCACGGCTCTAATTATGTCACTGTACATTCATACACCATTCACACGGACCTGGGGATCATTTCTCCCTGGTCCTGGGGAACCCTTCTCCACCACAATGTCACCCCCACATTCAAAAATCATTCACAAACAAAAAAAAATCATAATCCAAAAAAAAAAAAAATGCCCAGCAAAAACACGGCCACGGCCCTGTCTCCTCAGGGGAGACTCATGGGGGGGGGGGGTTATCAGGGGAAGGAGGAGCATCCCCTGGTCTCTGCCCACCTGGCGGCCTGCCCTTCAAGGCCACGGCAATTCTGGTCAGGCCATCATTGAGGGTTGCCGTATTGGCCTGGGTAGCCTGGGTGAGGGCCCGCACATCCTGACCGAGGGCCCGCACATCCTGACCAACGCCTGCTGTGGTAGCCTGCAGTATATTTTGGCAATTGATCAGAGCCAGGTAGTTGCAGTCCATGTCCCCAACTGAATCCTTTATGGAGGACAGGCTCTCCTCCATCCGCCCCTAACTCTGGGTGATCTGTCCCAGATGACGGGTCTGAAGGGCCTGGTCCCTTCTGAGAATTGCAGGCAGAACCTCGGCCACCCCCCTGGTCTTGTGGGTCGCCTTCCTGCCTCCAGATGAGGCTTGTGGCCGGAGAGAAGGGGAGCCCCTTGGGGGGGAGCCCTGTTGGGGGAGAGTGGAAGGGGCTACCCCTGATGGAGGCCTGGCTGCTGCCAGCCATAGGGGAAGACTCCTCCAAAATTAACGTGAAGTCATTCCCTGACATGACCTCCTCTTCAAACTCCTCCTCCTCAACCCCCTCAGAGGACTCCGGCCTTGTCTGGGGGTCTTCCTCAGACTGTTGTCCCGGGGATGGTGCGGACAGGCCAGATGGCCCAGCACCCTCCTGCACATCTGTGGATGACACAAAACATTCACAGGTTGGAGGATCCACACACTTGCCACATATTCCCTCCCCCCCCACACATGCTACACACCAGATAGAAAAAAAAAACGTACCTGTCCTCACGGCCTCCTCAATGGAGTCAAAGCCAGGCAGCCCCTCCACTTGCTGCCTGTTGAAGGTCTGGGCCACTAAACGCTTCTACTCAGTCAGCCTAACAGTGCATGGTGGGCCCCCTCTAGTGCCCCTGCCATGTGCTGCAATCTTGGCCAGCTTCCCACGGACCACACGCCGGAGATCATTGATCTTCTTTTGTATCCCCTGGCGTGTCCGGGTCTCACCCCCCAAAGCATTTATCTCGTCTGCGATGTCCTGCAAAATCTGACTCTTCCTGGCCGGGGTGGTGTTGGCACTCTCCGGGCCATACAGGAATCGCCCATATTGGGTAATGGCCCTGACAATAATTTCCTTCTCTCACATCCCGGTTGCTCTGCTTCACATCCCGGTTGCTCTGCTCTCCAACCCCTACGGCTGAGACTGGTAGACAGTGGGGGGGAGAAGAGGTATCATTTTATTTTTAATTTTATTTTTAATTTATTTTTAATTTTTTCCTATTTTTACTCATTTATCTTTTCTCTTTTAAACACATTGCCTCTAATTGTACTTATTCAAGACGCAACGATGTACTCCTGCCGAGAGATGAGCGCGCCGCTCCCTTTACCCTGCTCCCCATCCTCCCCCCTCCCCCCTCCTGCCCTTCCCCCCTCATTTTACATCTCATGCCATCTTTCTTCTCTACTTTCCTCTTTCCGTTTTCTCCTTCCGACTGGCTCTCTCCAGCCGGTCTCAAGTTTTATTTCTGCATAATCTGACCATTTTACATGACCAGTTACCTTTATGTTTTATTATTATGGCTCTTGCGTATTCTTTACATGAGAAATGGATGAGACGGGCTGTCCGCTTTACCTGCCGGCCTGATGCAGCTTGACCTCCGTTCCTCCCCTGTGTCCTGGGCGCAGCTGGATCCCATTGGGGCATCCGGGCCAGGGGAGGACTCGGTAGTTTGTGGACAGATCCTGTAACCATGATAAATTCCTACACCCAACCCTTGTAGCAGTAACTGTTTGTGTTTACTTAATTTTAGTAATACGGATTGTGTATGATTTATGTCGATTTGCCCGGGTTGCCCTTTGTTGGACGCTCGGTTGAAAAATGTTACTCTTCTGTTTTTTTTCTGTCTTAAAAAAACTCAATAAACCTTTATTGAACCTAATAATTTCCTTCTCCCGCAAGGAAATTTTTTATTTTCTCTTCCTCTCACTCATGTTCACACAACACTCTCCAAATCACTCTCCAAAACACTCACCAAAAATCTCAAAGACACGTCACAGACCAACAAACACTAACAAACAACAGAACAAAGGCACCTTGCTGTAGGAAGGGAAACAAATGGATGCACTTTTGCAATGGAAGGGCGTTTCTCTCAGTCTATTTAAGCACTGTGCGTAGCTCACTAAGTTGACCGGGCCTAGTTCCAATCTCACTGATTGCGCCGTGCCGAGTTCTGAGCATGCGCAGAGAGGTGCTGACCATAGCCTGCGTTATGCGCGAATGCGCAATCCGGCCGGCCCTTCATTTGCATGGGGTCATGGCTCATTTCAATGGAACACGCCCACGTCCTTCCCAATTTGAATTACACCACCTTACGCCTCGGAATTTACGCTGCGCCGGCGCAAATTTGTGCGCAAATACTACGAGGATACGGAACTTGCGCCTCTACATTGCGCCGGTCTAACGTAAAGGAGATGCGCTACGTCGGTCTATATATGCGCCAATGTATGTGGATCTGGCCCTAAGTCTTTTTTGAGTGCCTCAGCATTCTCGTGGCTATTCAAAGGTCACACCACACAAATTCGGTTAGCATACTTGTGATGGTTGAAAAAAAGGTGCTGGGTAAGGGCACAGATACCATCTGTAAATAGAAGAGCACTCATGGGAGCACATTCATCTTTATAACGTTCACCTGTCCTAGCCAGGTAAAACCAGTATAGAATATCTCCCTTTACAACAGCTAACAATGCAGGATAATTACTGTCGTATAGGGTCTGAAAGAAATTGGTGAGGACTTAGCCCAAACAAAGGGGAACGCTGCCTGTAAACTGCTCACCAGTGATGGAGAGAGCACAACTGGTAAAATCTCAGATTAGTTAATCTACCTTTATTAGGTTCGACAACGAGATCAGGGGCTTCGTGAGGTGGAATAACACATCATCAGCATAAACTGACAATTTATGCTCCGTATTCCTGACCGTCAACCCCTAATATCTGGGTCAACCCCTAATATCTGGGTTAGCCTGGATCGATCGCAGCAAGGGTTCTAGGATAAGCGCAAATAGGAGGGGTAAAAAGGGGGCACCCCTGCCAATCCAAATCAGAAACCTGAAAGAGAAAAGGCTGTTCACCTTGCCCTGGGGGCTGAATACAAAGCCATCATATGCAGACCTAACCCCAGAGTTTTCAGAACCACCCGCAAAAAGGACCAGTCCTCCCGGTCAAAGGCCTTTTCCACATCCGTAGATAAAATATGGTAAGCACTTAGCTCCAGGTGGGTGCAAGCCCAATGGATAAGGTGAATAGCCCTAAGGGAATTGTCTTGTGCTACAATTACAATTACAATTTGTGCTACCTAGAGCTCCACCTGCTGGATGCCTGCATATAAACCTAAAGAAAAAAAATGTAAATACATAAATAAAATAGTATGGTTTAGGAAGGGGGAGGGCATGCTCGTCCCCCTCTTTTCTAGTCTGCCAGGCTGCACGCATTGATATGGGTCTGATATGAATTGTTGTTGGATCTATCACTTTTTATCTCAATTTGTGCATGAGGTTCCCCCTTAAATTAAAATTGCTCATGACATCTTTTATGCATGGTATCTCCCTTAAAAGTTATACCAGACATGAAGGGCCTGCATGAGGTGATAGTCCATCCGGCCTGTAGCTGACTGCAAGGTGCAGAAGTCCCAGTGCTTTGAGCCCTGAGTAGGAACAGAACCAACAAGATGGGCTTAGATCTCCGCCAACCCTCTTTTTATAGCAGGACCAAGTGGACCAAAAAGCGAGAGAAATTAGCTTACAACACGTAAAAATTTCCCCAGCCTGGGCCAGCTGCTAACTCCCTAAGATCAATAGATTTTAACCTGCCTACAAGTTTACATCTACTGTAACAAACTATACTTTGAATTGCAATGCTGGGATACATTTTCTTAATTGCCCTACCTCTGTTTACAAATCTGTACACTTATAAATCCTTTTAAGGGTTAATATGTGTCTGCAACAACTGATTAATAGCTAACTCTTTAAGGCTACATTCACACCAGCAATTTAAGTCAGTCTGAATTGTAGAGGCAGGAATCTCCTTTGCAGCTCTGAGCAGGTAGGTGCGGCTGACTATATAAGGAGCTATCTTAGGGCGTAAATGAGTCTGACACTAAAATGGCAAACCCACAAATTCCCAGTTGTCATTATTTTGACACAGTTTTCATTGCCATCCCTGATCATGTTTGCTTGACTTAATAACAACATGAATGTAAAGTAAAGTAAAGTAATACAGTGAAAAATTGTAACACATCAAAAAAAAAAACGAAGGAATGGGATTTGACCAGTTCTTCACCATGTATGATTCAGTGTGCTCTATTCTCCCCATATAACCTCTAAATCTACTTCTAGCTCTCCTTTTAGGTTTGCTGTAATTTTGTTCATTATTTGGGGAAAGTTGGGTGCCCTATTGCCAAAGTGGTGTTGATTTCTACTGCTTTCTGTCCTTTCCCTTGACCCTAGAAATTTCCTCTCAACCAACGTCTGATGCCGTGTACACACGATCACTTTTTGTGATGAAATAAAATGACATTTTTAAAAACGTCATTTAAAATGATCGTGTGTGGGCTTCACATCGTTTTTTGTCTTCTGAAAAACGACCAAAAAAAATTCGAACATGCTTAAATTTTTTATGTCGTTTTTGAAAATGTTGTTTTTTGTGTTGTAAAAAATGATCGTGTGTGGGCTAAAACGACGTTTAAAACAACGTTTTAAACCCGCGCATGCTCAGAAGCAAGTTATGAGACGGGAGCTTGAATGGAACTTCCCCTTTAGAGTGCCGTCGTACATCACCGCGCTTTGCTCATCATTTTTTAAAAACAATGGTGTGTGGGCAACGTTGTTTTTTATAATGAAGTTGGAAAAACTTCATTTTTTTCATGATGAAAAACTTTGTTTTGTTTCATCACAAAAAGTGCTGGCTGTAGTATTCTGGTGGGGGCATCCCCTTATCAGAATACAATAGCACCACAGGGGAGATTGCTAAACTAACATCAGATTGTAACTACATCAGCTTCCACCTGAGCCGTCATTTTTTTTCTCGTTCCACCCACAGGTAGTGGTGTATACGAGGCTTAAGAGAGGAACACATGGGGGGGGGGTGGTTATATTATAGCTTTTTAAGCAACTCCAGATGATGCTGATGCCTTCTGGAGCTGTACTGTTTAGCCACTGTATAATACAAAACCTACCTAATCTCTCCTCTTTATATTACAGCCTATTCAAGTTGCTTACATACTGTAAATACAGTCTAGCCACTGTACAATTGTTGTGGTTATTGTACCTTGAAAAATACACACATATTTATTTCAGGATAAAACTTATCTCCCCCTCTTATATTGAACCTTAACCAATCTACCTAAACAGCCACTGAACAATATTTGTGGCCTTTGTCTCACAGATAATACACTCTATTTTTTATTTATTTTTTGCAAGATACAACCTGCCTTGTCTCTTTTTATTTTCTGCCTGTTTAAGTGATGTGTACTGTCCTGATGCTAGGGATAGTACAGGGATAGTACTGGGTTTGGGTTGTGGTTTTGAAGTGTTTTTGTGTACTCTGCTTTGACATTTTATTAAATGTTTAGGTCAATGTAGTGTGGTACTGTGAGAAAAGAAAAGATACTCACAAACAGTATTATCAAATTGTTGTGCTGTTGGACAATTTGTATGACGTTGTGGACTTTAGCGTTATTTTTATGAGAGTACATTTTCTGATGAAACTGCTATTCCACTGGTCCTTGTGGCACTGATCTCAGGCCTATTACTGCTTTCTTCCAAGATTAAATTATTTAGATTGGGTAGCTGCTAAAGTATTTAAGCATAGCTAAATGTAAAAGTAAAAGAAATCAAATATACATCCAATATATGTCATACCACAACATGGTGTCACTGACACTGTCTGTAAAAATTGTACTGTTCTGTAACACCACAAAAAAACTTAAAGACATCTCCCAAGCATGCAAATTAAAGGATTGCGGTTACTTTAATGTCACTTCCGAAGTTGCACCCTCTCTCCACTTTACGGTATTTAAATTTTTGCCTTTTTGACAATGGCTTGTCTATTAGTCCTACAAATTGACAGAATTTAGAATTGAGATTCTTTCCAACAGACTTCCATAGGGTTTGCAGCCAAGTTCAGGTTCCCTGGATTCCAAGCCGGATTCGATGAACCCTCTGCAAATCAAACCCAGCAGATTCACTCATCCCTGGTTTTGTATTAATTTACCTGTATTCTGTTTGGCTTTTTTTTCTTCCCTGCAGATAACATCATGACAGTTGGAATTATTTTGCCTCTCTTGCTGGCATCACTGACAGAATTGTCCTGCTCATCATGCAGAGTATTCACCCAGACCATAGAAAAGGCTGAGAAAGAAATACTCCTGGAAGTAGCCAAACAGAACATCCTGAAAAAACTTCACTTACATCATCGGCCAAACATCTCAAACACAATCTCCAAGGATAATCTGGAACAGGCTCTGCAGCAGCTGGGAATTAACGCAGATAAGGACCTGTCAACAGATTTGCAGGCAGAAAATGATGTGGAAGACAAAGAAGACCATGATCAAAGTTATGAAGTTATCAGCTTTGCTGGAATAGGTAAGTTTTATTGAAGTGGTATACTGTATCTCATACCAACTAATCAGCTTTTAACTCTTGTCAGTTAGGATCTTGAACATGCCCATACAATTGGGCTCTGCCCAATCAAACAAGGCCCAAGTCACACTAGCGCTCCTGTAGCATGTGAAAACTCCCCAGAGGCAAGATTGCAAAAACTACACAGATAATACTAGCCTATTTGCATGTATTACTCACTTACTGACTGGCTGATTAGGGCATGTGTCCAAATTGCTTTAACTTTTTTTTATTTGCTTCTGAGATAATTTACTGCATTTTACCTGCTTCAGCTGCCTTTGGATTTCAAAAGACTTGCGGATCTGTGGGGAGAGATGCACTGCACATGTTTAAAGTAAAAGGACTTTAACCACTTAAGCCCCGGACCAATATGCTGCTAAATGCCCAAAGGCATTTTTACAATTCGGCACTGCGTTGCTTTAACAGACAATTGCGCGGTCGTGCGACGTGGCTCCCAAACAAAATTGGCGTCCTTTTTTCCCCACAAATAGAGCTTTCTTTTGGTGGTATTTGATCACCTCTGCGGTTTTTATTTTTTGCGCTATAAACAAAAATAGAGCGACAATTTTGAAAAAAATCCAATTTTTTTTACTTTTTGCTATAATAAATATCCCCCATAAACATATATAAATTTTTTTCCCCTCAGTTTAGGCGGATACGTATTCTTCTACCTATTTTTGGTAATAAAAAATCGCAATAAGCATTTATCGATTGGTTTGCGCAAAATTTATAGCGTTTACTAAATAGGGGGTAGTTTTATTGCATTTTTATTCCTCTCAGAGGGTGCGTCTGTAAATAGCTGCTCCAACACGAGGGTGTTCCACTGTTTCAGTTGTCAGCTGGGTTGCCTCTCCGATCTCCGGGTACACGGGTTGGATACTGGAATCTTACTTTCTTTTGGATGGCTGGTCTGTCGGTGAATTTAGACCCAGGCTTCTGGGCCTAGCAGCACGGCAGCTCCGCAGAGGAGAAGAGGCTTGTTCCGAGAGAGCGAACAGGCGCCACACCCCTTGCTTAAGTAACCTCCCCCACAAGTCTGTGCGGAGGTCTCACATGTTCAAATCTCGCAGGGCATTGTGGGAATTGTAGTCTGTTTCTCCTCAGAGTCAATGGAGTCCATTTGCTACTCGTAGTCCCACAATGCCTAACTCCTTAACGATAACTTAGTATTTACAAACTTGACTAAAGTTCCGGCAGGAATTGCCTGTCATTAGACTCTGACAGGGGGACCCCGCTACACAAGACAGAGAAGAAGGATGACCTCATAAATGTATATTTTCCCTACATGATTTATTATGTAGGCTGGATCAGATTATTAACCAAACTGTATTGCTTAACCACTTAAGCCCCGGACCAAAATGCAGCTAAAGGACCAGGCCCCTTTTTGCAAATTGGCACTGCGTCGGTTTAACTGACAATTGCGCAGTCATGCGACATGGCTCCCAAACAAAATTGGCGTCCTTTTTTTCCCACAAATAGAGATTTCTTTTGGTGGTATTTGATCACCTTCTTCGGTTTTTATTTTTTGCGCTATAAACAAAAATATTGCGACAATTTTGAAAAAATTCAATGGGCCAGATTCAGGTAGATGAGAGTATCTTTCCTCTGGAGTAACGCTTCTCATTTACGTTACTCTGAAGACCCTTTCAGCGCAAGTCCTGTAATTCACATAGCAGTTGCGCGTAAACTTGCGCCAGAGTAACGATAATGCGCTGGCGTAACCCGACGCAAGTGGAAGTGGGTGTGATCATATGTAAATGATGGGCGGAGCCCAGCGCAGAGGCTTACGTTCAGCGCATCATCCACGGAGCATGCGCAGTAAGTGAGGCTTCACTCGCCCCCTTGTGCGCATGCTCACAACCTCCGTCGGCACCACTTCCCGGGAAACGTCAGCGCAATGCCTTCCGTTGGGCGTTTAAATGCGCCCGTAGAAGCGCCATTCCGGCACTAAAGTATATCCTGCTCCCCCTCCCCGCAGTGATGTTACTTTTGTTCTGAGATGGCTGCTCCCGTTCCCCGCAAACACAAAGGAGAAGGCTGAACTTTAATGGCCAGGAGCTGACAGCCGTCATCTCGGCTATGGAGACCTATGATGTCTTCCTCCATGGCTGTAAAATTTGACAGACAAGCATGGACAGAGGTGTTGTCCTGCAAGTGGGGGTGCTCAGCTAGCTCTTATCGTTGGTAACGCTGCTGTAGCTGCTCTCCTGCTGACCTGTGGCCGTCTGGAGTAAAGATAAAGCAGCCTTTTGTAGAAATAACTTTGCGCCGGACGGACGAGATACGCGCGGCGCATGTAGCCAGCGTATGGTGCTAATCCGTTCGTGAATTGGGAAAAATCCCTCATTTGCATATTTGCAGGGGAAATCAATAGGCGCGACTGATGCGCCCAGCGAAATTAACCGCTGACGATACTCTGGCGTCGGAACGTTCCGCCGGTCGCAAATGACCCGTTATTGGGCACATCTAGTTTGGTGGGTACGGGCACAAGTGTTCCTGAATCTGGCCCAATGTTTTTTACTTTTTGCTATAATAAATATCCCCCAAAAAATAAATAAAAAAAATCATCGATTTTTTTTCGTGACTGTGACATTATGGCGGACACTTCGGACAATTTTGACACATTTTTGGGACAATTGTCATTTTCGCAGCAAAAAATGCTTTTAAATTGCATTGTTTACTGTGGAAATGACAGTTGCAGTTTGGGAAGTAACCACAGGGGGCGCTGTAGGGATTATGTGTTCCCTGTGTGTTTACAACTGTAGGGGCGTGTGGCTGTAGGTCTGACATCATCGATCGCATCCCCCCTATAAAAGGAATGACGCAATTGATGCTGCCGCCACAGTGAAGCACGGGGAAGCCGTGTTTACACACGGCTCTCCCCGTTCTTCAGCTCCGGGGACCAATCACCGCACTCCAGCTGCGATCGGGTCCGCGAGTCCCGTGGTCCAGGAGCTTTGGACCGGGTCACGGGAGCGCGCCGCGGGTGCAAGAGCCGGTTCTTAAGTGGTTAACGACTTCCCATCCCGCATATAGTCATATGACGGCCGCCCAGGTGGCTCTGCCATCCTGGGCAGCGGTCATATAATGTCCTTGGCTTCCCGGCCGCTAGAGGCGCGTGCCTGCCGCATCACTCAGGATCTGATGCGCGTAGCAGGCAGCTGCGATGTCCATCAGGCACAGAGCATGTCCTGTCAGAGGAGACCAATCATGTGTTCCTTGTATATATAAGGAAAACAGATCGGTCACCTCCCCCAGTCAGTCCCCACTACCTATTAGACATGTGCATTCGTTTTCGTTAGAATGCATTTTAGTCCGAAAATCTGGTATTTTCGCTATCATTTCAACAAACGAAAACGATAGCGCAAGAAACGAAAACCAAAAGATCCGACATAAAAAATACTTTATTTTCGTTTTCGTTCGTTTTTGATTTCGTTGTTCAATTCGACAAAGCATCAAAAATCGTCGTTCTGAATACAGTGAATAGGTAGAAATTGAACGACGAAAATTCGCTGATTTTCGATGCTTTGTCGAATTTTCGTCGTTCAATTGCTACCTATATTCACTGTAGAAATTGAACGACGAAAATTCGCTGATTTTCGATGCTTTGTCGAATTTTCGTTGTTCAATTCCTACCTTATTCACTGTATTCAGTGAATTCAGTGAATATAGGTAGGAATTTAAAGACGAAAATTCGACAAAGCATCAAAAATCGTCGAATTTTCGTCGTTCAATTTCTACCTATTCACTGTATTCAGAACGACGATTTTCGATGCTTTGTCGAATTGAACGACGAAAATTCGACAAAACATCGAAAATTTTCGTTTTCGGACGAAAACTTTCCCGACGAAAATGACATAAATCAAAACGATTTTCGGGAGTAACTAAATACATTTATTTACCAAAACGAAAAAACTAAACTAAATATTCCAGTCTGCACATGTCTACTACCTAGGTAACACATTTAACCCCTTGAGCACCCCCTAGTGTTAACCCCTTCTCTGCCAGTGACATTTATACAGTAATCAGTGCATTTTTATAGCACTGCTCGCTCTATAAGGGCTCATTTCCACTGGCGTTTTTACAGCCAAAAACACCTGTCCATGTTAGTCTATGGCCTCATGCCCACCATGACGTTTTTGAGCTGTAGATGGCTGAGACGTTTTTAAGCTGCAAAAAAACGCTGGACCAGTGCGTTCTGAAGCTCCAGCAATAGAGCTGTAAAAATGCCAGACATTAAAAAACGCTCAAAAATGTGCAAAAACGCTCAAAAACTCTGCCGCTGCGTTTTTAAAGCTCCAGCTCAAAAGAAAATGTTTTTTTTTTTCTAAAATAAACATGGACAGGCGTTTTTAAGCTGTAAAAAACGCTCAGAAAAGTGGCTGTAAAAACGCCAGTGGAAATAAAGCCTAATTGTCAATGGTCCCAAAAAGGTGTCAAAAGTGTCCAATCTGTCGCCGCAATATCGCAGTCCTGATTAAAATCGCAGATCTGGAGGCGCATGCGCGCGAACTCCGGGATGGCTGCCTAAGCACGGAGCTCCGCAGCACCCCAGCCCCACGATCTATCTAGCGGGCACAGCTTCCCGGTTTCTGATCCAGCTCTTCAGCACACGTCTCGGGGACCCGACAGAGCACCCCTCTGGATGGCCGGACCGGCCGCAAGGCGCGACTTAGAGCCGGAGTTCAACAAACTCGTCGGGGACACGAGATCCAAGATGGCCGCGACTGCAGCTCCCGCACAGCCACTCGTTTCCATTGGGAAGAGGAAGCAGGAGACCAGGCAAGTGCTCACTCCAGCTACCCTCACTTATGCCCAGGCAGCTCAAAGCTCCATCCACATGCCGGCAGCCCCTTCCCCGGCCTCCACAGAATCCCTACTGGGCACAGTGGAAGGATATGCCTTGTCCCCACTAGGCCCCACTCTCCCCTCCATGCCTGCAACGCCAGTGCTGGACCATATCAGCCATGCTCAATGCTCTTCACAAGATGACATGTTTATCAAATTTACAGCATTGCTTGAAAGGGGCTTAGCAAATACTGCTGCCCAGATTGCTAGGGAGATGAAAGCGGACTTTGCCAACTTGGGATCTAGGATGGAAGCAATAGAGAGCAAGCTTGATACAACGGTCGCTCACACTAACCAAAATACTGCTCATATCCAGTCCCTTCAGGACCAGCTGGACACGGCCCTTTCTAAGATAGATGAACTTGAAAACAGGTCCAGGAGGTACAATTTTAGGGTCAGGGGCCTCCCAGAATCTGTCACGGACATCCCTGAAGTGGTCCAGGATCTCATTAAAGGACTTATCCCAAATGTTCAGCCGCTCTGCCTTGAATTAGATCGTGCCCATAGAGCTCTGGGCCCCCCCAGGAAGGATGGCTCACCGAGAGACATTGTTGTTAAGCCACATTTCTATGCAACTAAGGAAGCAGTCATGAAACAATCCCGGTCCTTACAGCACATATCATGCAGAGGCCAACAAGTACAGATTTTTGCCGATTTATCTCCATTTACCATCCAGAGAAGGAGATCCCTAAAACCATTACTCACTGTCCTCTCCAAACAGGACATCAAGTACCATTGGTCCTTCCCCTTTGCAGTTAGATTCTCTTTCCAGGGCAGAGCCTATGCCTTTTCCAGTCTCCAAGAAGGGGAGAGACTCTTGCTGCATTTGAAACTGATTTCCCTGGAAGCCCCGATGGAAGTCTCCGGGGGCTCTGCGACCTCCTCCAAGCGCCCTCCTCCGATGAGCCCAATCTCCCCGTCTTGGAATACCGGGAAGCCTAAGAAGTCTAAAGACGGGGGTTCCTCCGGGAATTTTACAGTTCTAGGATGCTGTGTTACTTTACTGTTTTTTTTTTACAGAGTTTCAGCAAGGGGCTGGGGTGTTACCCTTGCACCTCCACCCTTCCCTCTCAGGCGGTTCTCCGTTTTTGGGGGACGGGTAGTTGATCCTCATTTTGAGGTTATCAACTTGGTTTTCTCAGGACCCGAACCAGTTTTCCTGGTTGAGGTCTCTGAATATTCTTAACCGAATGTTTGTATTCTTGTGTCTGTCTTCCTGTTTTTTCCTTTTCTTACTCCTTCCTTTCGAGCCAGTCTGCGGATGCCACGTATCCGAGGGGAACATTCTTGGGTTGCCTTTTCTCAGTGCCTGTCGCCCACAGCCATCTTGAGAAGACGTCTAAGGGTGAGTGGGGTTTTTCTTAATAGCTATCCGCACCTCTGTTCTAATGCCTGACCCAGATTTGCCTGGAGGAGATCTTAAGATTGCCTCACATAACGCACAAGGCCTAAACTCTCCTAACAAAAGGAGACTAGCATTTAACCCTTACCGTTCTATGAAGTTTGATGTTGTCCTGCTCCAGGAGACTCATTTCCCGATTCGGTACAGTCCCAAATTCCTCCACTCTCACTTCCCAACCTTTTATATGGCGAACGCTGAAAACAAGACCAAGGGGGTAGCGATTCTATTCTCTAAGAATACCAAATTTCAACACGTAACCACACACAGAGACCCAGAGGGCCGGTATATCCTTGTGAAGGGCCTGATCGAGGGGATCCAAAATTCTTTTATCTCCTATTATGCGCCCAACAAGGGCCAAGCGCCCTTCTTTCAGGCCCTTCTCGGGACCCTTCTTCCGCTGGTGGAGGGTAAGCTCATCCTAGGCGGGGACTCGAACACTGCCTTTGACCAGGGCCTAGACAGGTCTAGACCCCTTGGGTCACAGCTTATGCGCCCCACTAGGGTCAGTCTGAAGATAGCTAAGTCGCTTCATTCTCAAGGCTTGATCGACATATGGAGGGAGCTGGACCCCCTACAAGAGATTACACTCATTATTCTGCCCCACACAAACTTTACGCTAGAATTGACCATATCTTAGTCCCTCCCGGCCTCATCCCTTCCGTCTCCAGGGCATCTATTGCTGACTGCTCTTGGTCTGACCATTCAATAGTATACCTTCACTTGCAGAATTCCCTTTTTAATCCAACTAGAACTCATTGGCGACTCAATGAATCTATTCTAAGCGACCCCTCAAATGTAGCAGAGATTGGGGACTCCTTACGGGAATATTTTCTCCTAAACAATGTGGAGAGTGTATCCCCGGACGTTCTGTGGGCGGCCCACAAGGTCGCGATTAGGGGTAAACTGATTGAACTTGCCACTCGTGTCAAGAGGGAAAGGTTAATAGACATCAAAAACCTGGAGAATAGATTTTTAACCTTAAAGATTCAACATAAACAGTCCCCCTCCAGGCCCTCTTAGATCAAATAGATGCCACTAGGTTGGAACTTAACCTGGCCCTCACAGTAAAGGCAGAGAGGGAACTACGCTGGAGTGGGGCGAAATTTTATTGTCGCAGAGATAGGATTGGATCCATGTTGGCCTCCAAGTTGTCTCCGCGCTTTCGCTCCCACTCTTTTCCCAAAGTCCGAATTACAGATCACACCTTATCAGCCAACCCCCAAAAAATTATGCTAGCGTTTCAAGAGTTCTACTCAAAGCTATATAGTTCTGATCAGGCGGGCAGAGACCTGGGGTCTTCTCCCTTTCTCCGGGATCTTCCTATCCCAGCTCTTACCCCTTCTCATAGGGAGGTTATGGAAGCGGACTTTTCGACCGAGGAAATAGTGGAGGTCATAAAAAACCTAAAGACCGGTTCCGCTCCAGGGCCAGATGGTCTATCAGCACCCTACTATAAAGCATTCTCAGAGATTTTGGCCCCCTATATGGCCAGTTGTTTTAACGCTAAATTCAAAGGTACCCCACTGAATCCTCATCTTAATACTGCTTTCATCACAGTAATCCCTAAACCTAACAAGAACCCGGAGGAAGTAGAGAACTATAGGCCCATCTCCCTCATAAATAACAATCTAAAGATCCTGACTAAGATCTTAGCAAACAGGCTGGCTTCCTTTATAGGCAGATACATACACAAGGAACAGGTGGGTTTCATACCAGGCCGTCAAGGACCTGACCAGATTAGGAGGGCCATTGATATCATCTCCCTTTTGCAGTCGAATTGGGCAAACGGCCCTACTCAGAAGGGTATGCTCTTGTCCCTTGATTTGCACAAGGCTTTCGACTCCATTGAATGGCCCTATTTGTTTTCCCTTCTGGAAGGTTGGGGGTTTGGCAGTAAGTTCTTAGGGGTCCTACGCGCTCTATACTCAACACCTAGAGCAATGGTTCGTTTCCAGGGACATTACTCCCCCTCGTTTGGCATATCTAGGGGGACTAGGCAGGGGTGCCCTCTTTCTCCCCTAATCTTTGCAATTGCTATCGAGACGCTAGCAATAGCGATTAGGTCCAATCCGGATATTTTGGGGGTCTCATGTGGCTCTCAAACCCATAAATTCAGCCTTTTTGCCGACGATATTTTGTTGTTCCTGACCTCTCCCATCACCTCCCTTCCCAATCTTTTTAAAGTTTTAAAGGACTTCTCCTCTGTTTCGGGTCTCAAGGTTAACTACACTAAATCTTGCGCACTTAACATCTCCCTAACTCTTGACACGGTGGCAACAATTAGAAGCTCCTTCCCTTTCCAATGGAGGGATAACCGCTTAGAATACTTGGGAATTAATCTCACCCCAATCTCACCCCAAAAATAGAACTTCTGTACCTGATTTGACTTCAGAAATTCACCCCCTAGCGCACATTTTCAACAATAGTGACTTTATCCCGGGACTAGATATCACAGCTTTTAGATGGTGGCTGGACAAGGGACTGTACCGAGTTGGGCACTTCTTCCTGGCGTCGGGCCCCATTACTTTAAAATATTGCAAACAAAAGCTTAAGCTCCCGACGTCAGAACTCTTCAGGTTTGGGCAGATACATCACTTCCTCCATAAAATTTGGAAGGGGAAACCCGTTCCGCCCCGAATTACGGCTTACAAACATTGGTGCGGAGAGGCAGTTGATCAGAGGGGCGGAATATCTGTTATATACCACTCTCTTGCATGTCAGGACGGTAAGACGTCTTATATGGCTGCTTGGGAAGCTGACTTCCAATTCCAATGGAGTGTGAAATCTTGGTCAATGGCATACTCGAAAGCTTACAAGGGTGTCCAAAATGCCTCCCTGATAGAGGCTAACTTAAAGGTCCTCACGAGATGGTACTATACCCCCGTGAAATTATCTTGCATGTTCCCTTCAGCCGACCCCTTGTGTTTTAGAGGATGCGACATCATTGGCTCAATGTCTCATATATGGTGGGAATGCCCAAAAATTTGATCTTACTGGAAAAAGGTGTTCAATTTAATTTTCAAGGTAACCGGTCTTCAACTCCCTAGATCCCCTGAGGTCGCTCTCTTTAACGCCTTTATCCCCTATACTACTAAATCCACACGATCCTTGATTCACTTCATCCTCTTAGGGGCCAAGGCCACTTTGGCTAAGGCTTGGAGGCAGCCTTCGGTCCCTTTCTCAGCTGTGAAACGCAAAATTTCCTGGATCATGTCCCAGGAAAAAGTGGCAAGTATCCTGCTCGACTCCAAAGCCCGTTTTGAATCCGTTTGGGAACCGTGGGCCTTGTTTGTTGGTATCTCTTTGATTCCAGGAGTTCCCGTAGCGAGATCAAGCCAATTAGTCGCTCTCCCGGCTGGGGTACCGTAGACTGGCTCCTCATCCTCTTCTCTTCCCCTTTCTTTTCTCCTCTTTCTATTCTTCTATGTCCTCTTTGTTGTGGATCTCCAAGTCCACTCTATACACTCTCTCATTAAAGGGTTACATCTTCTTTTTTTTCTTTTTTTGTACATTATCTCTTGAATATGTAAGAAACTTGGGAGATTTCAGGCTCTGTATGTCTTAGTTGAAGTTCTGTTTCCTCCCGGGGTTATCGGGGGACTCTCTCCGGCATAGGAAAGTTCCCATTTGGGATGCCAGAGTGGGTCCCCTGACCCCCGGAATTAAGTTCTTTTTTTTTTTTTCTCTTATGGTTTTGACATATGGTCCTTTTGTTCGACCATTGTTTTTGTAGAGTTTCGTGACCGAAGAAACTTTATAACTCAATGTACTATGTATCTTTCACTTGTAACCCATTTGCAATGATTTGTGTTTGTTCTATCGTGTTTATACTCAATAAAACTTTTGAAAGTAAAATCGCAGATCTAGTAAAAAATAATAATAATAATAAAAATGCCATAAATCTATCCCCCATTTTGTAGATGCTGTAACTTTTGCGCAAACCAATCAATATATGCTGGGCACCAGCACGTACCTGTAAGTCCTCTTTTAAGTGCCCAGCCGTGGGTCGCGGGCACGCGCCCGCAACCCGGTCCGAAGCTCCGTGACCACGGCCGTGGGAGCCGCAGACCCGATCGCCGCTGGAGTCCCGCGATCGGTCCCCGGAGCTGAAGAACAAGGAGAGCTGTGTGTAAAAACATCTTCCCCATTCTTCACTGTGGCGCTGTCATTGATCGTGTGTTCCCTGATATAGGGAAACACAATCAATGATGTCACACATCCAGCCCCGCCCCCTACAGTTAGAAACACATATAAGGTGACACTTAACCCCTTCAGCCCCGTTAAGTTAGTGGTTAACTCCCAAACTGCAATTGTAATTTTCACCGTAATCAATGCATTTATATAGCATTTTTTGCTGTGAAAATTACAATTGTCCCAAAAATGTGTCAAAATTGTCCGATGTGTCCACGAAAAAAATCACTGATCGCCGCCATTAGTACAATACAACTATCCCCTATTTTGTAAACACTACAAATTTTGCGCAAACCAATCGATAAACGCTTATTGTGATTTTTTTTTTTACCAAAAATAGGTAGAAGAATAGGTATCAGCCTAAACCGAGGAAAAAAATAGTTTTTTTATATATTTTTGGGGGATGATTTTTTTTTATAGCAAAAAGGAAAAAATATTGCATTTTTTTCAAAATTGTCGCTCTATTTTTGTTTATAGCGCAAAAAAAAAAAAAAAACGCAGAGGTGATCAAATACTACCACAAGAAAGCTCTATTTGTGGGAAAAAAGGATGCCAATTTTGGGAGCCACGTCGCACGACCGCGTAATTGTCAGTTAAAGCGACGCAGTGCCTAATCGCAAAAACTGGCCAGGTCCTTTACCTGCATTTTGGTCTGGGTCTTAAGTGGTTAAAATGATATGAAATACACATTTTTTGGTTGTTTTTTTTATAATAACAAACATGTTATTCTTACCTGCTCTGTGGATCCTGGCCTCTTTCCTTTGCCAATTTCCCCCAGAGCAAGCTGCTTCCTTTGGGGGCACTCGTGAATGCTTGCTCCCGAGTCCATAAAACACACAGAGTGTGGCCCAGTGCAGCCCCTGCTCCCTCCTTACTGGCTGTGTTTGACAGTAATGGGAGCCAACGGCTCCCAATGCTGAGTCTCAGCCAATGAGGAGGGAAAGCCTCGGGAGAGCTGCTGCTCTCGTGCACATCGCAGGATCGAGATGCTGCACACAGAAGTTTTTTTTTACCTTCATGCATAATATAAAAATTCAGCCTTTACAATAACTTTAACTACAGTGGGAAAGTGTAGTGAATGACTGGCCATGCTGTGTGTCATGGGTGTCGGAATCACAAAAACTGACTGAACAGAATTACACATCTTTTAATGAGTCAGACAGTTCAGATATAGGTACCTGTATTTTAAATGAGTATTTGCTGGTTAATTTAATACAAGAAGATATTAATATTCGTTCTTGAGTTTAAGGACCTTTATATGGCCTTTGGTTGTGTGCATGTATTTGATCACTGAACCCCTCTGAGAATCCTAATGTCCTTTTTGAAAGGAAATAAAGTATTCCATTTATTCAGATTTTTGTCTTTTATAGATAACTTCCAAGATGTTCCATTTGTTCTTCACTTTCATCTCTCTGCTGACAAAGACAAACATGAGGAGATATATCAGGCATATTTGTGGCTCCATATGAAAGCGACATTTCGCAATAAGATTACCATTTCAGTGACTAGTAAGCACCATCCAGATGACCCGTCAGTAGAAGGAGAAACAGTCAACATGAAAGTTTTCAAAGGAGGGTGGTTTAGGGTATATCTGCCCATGCTCACAGGTAAAGCTTTATCAGTGGGAGAAGAAAATATATACCTGGAACTGAAGTGTCGGGATTGCCAGAATCTATTTATGATGGATAACATCATTCATGACCGTCGCCCATTCCTTGCCCTAAAAGTGCGCAATAAACAAGAGGAATCTCGAACTCGGAGACACGTGACTGAATGCACTGGTGACATAGATATTTGTTGTCGCAAAAGGTTTTATATTTCTTTTAAAGATATAGGCTGGAGTGACTGGATCATTAGCCCAAAGGGGTACATTATGAACCTTTGTGAAGGCAGGTGTCCGGTCCACCTAGGCAGGGCACCGGGGATTTCAGCATCTAGTCATACTGCTGTTTTCAGTCTCATAAAGGCAAACAACATATATTCCAATCTCAGCCTTTGTTGTGTGCCAACAAAGCGAAGAAGTCTATCCATTCTCTACTATGATGTAAATAACACTATTGTCAAGGCAGACGTTCCCGATATGATAGTGGAGAGCTGTGGTTGTACCTAATAACTATCCCAATTCCCCAGTTTGTGCTTTCTCATGAGAACTTGTCATGTACAATTTAAAAATATCAAAATGTTTGCTAAATCTGTCTTTTCTGCTGGATAGCCCAATTACATTATTGTACCTAAATGGTAAAGAAAAAGAAACAACAGTAGCTAAATATGGTTTTAAATTGTGCCAGTAAAATAATTGTTGGTAAAGATGGACCCTTACAAAACAATATTTGGTTTGGAAATTATTGTAAATAAAACATAATTGCATTATTTTTTTTCTATACAAATTCAGTTTACTCACACTTTGTTCATGTTTTTTCTCCCTGTCCTGTGTACATCCTGCAGACTCTTTTTAGGAATATCCTGTGGATGTATAGTTTGTAAACTCACAGTACTACTGAGAAGTCTACAGTAACTCAATAGTGCACAGGGAAGGGTGACAACACTGCATCTCTATGATTAAGGGCTGTTACCCTATAAAAAAGGAAGCAGGGCTGATTTTTGACACCCTAGGCAAAACCTTATTTTGCCGCTCCTGACCCCGCCCCCTTTGCCTTTGTCCTGACCTTTTTAATGACTGTTTAAAAACTTAAAATAAAAATACCTTCAAAGTTGCTGCTTTCTCCACAAAGCACATTTCTCCTGAAATCCCCACTCCCAGCACCTTTCCATTTCTTCTCCCAGCAATCCCTATTCCCAGCACCCTGCCATTCCAGCTCCCTGCCATCCCCACTCCCAGCACCCTGCCATTCCTGCTCCCAGCAATCCCCACTACCAGCCCCCTGCCATCCCCACTCCCAGCACCCTGCCATCCCCACTCCCATCACCCTTCCATCCCTGCTCCCAGCACCCTGCTATCCCTTAGCCCAGCCTGCCACCTCTGCCCCCAGCAAACGCTGCTAGCCACCACTGTAATTAAACGTCCCACACTCCGATTGAGTGCTTCCATCATATACCACTTCCTATCAGTCTGGATATAGATATCAGATATTCCAGCTGCCCTTAACACACAACGAGACAAGACTTGTTGGCCCGGATTCAGAAAGAACTTACGCCCACGTATCTACTGATACGCCGCGTAAGTCCACGGATGCACGGATGCACGCAAGTCCACGGATGCGACAAAACTAGATACGCCTGAAAATAGGCTTCTTCCGAGCGACGTAACTTTCCTACGCTGGCGTATCGTGGGCGCACATAGATACGCTGGACGCATTCGGCGTTCCCATTTTAAATATGCAAATGAGTAAGATATGCCGATTCACGAACGTAGATGCGTCCGGCGCATTAATATACACGGTTTACATAAGGCTTACATCTGGCGTAAAGTTACCCCTCATATAGCAGGTGCAGGTAATGCAAAGGTATGGGCCAGGAAATAACGCCGTCAAATTTACCTTTGCCTACGCCGTTTACGTAATACTACGTGAATAGGGCTGTGCGTAGGTTACGTTCACGTCGTAGGCAGTGTTCGACGTATCTTAGGCAGCTATTTCGAAGTAACTGTGAGCATGCGCACTGGGATGCGTCCAAGAGACGACGCATGCGCAGTTCATTTTTTGAAGCTGTGGCCATCATTTGTATGGGGTCACGCTTCATTAAAATGTATCACGCCCACTTCCAGCCCACTTCCACTTACGCTGCCTTATGCCGACGAATACACGATACGCCGGCTGAACGTTGGGAGCATTTGCTTTGTGAATTTCATGCTTCCCTCTCTGAGTTGCGCAGGTGTAGCGTAAAGAAGAAATGCTACGGCAGCATAAAGATGCGCCAATGTACAGTATGTGAATCCGGGCCGTTGTGTGCTAAACATGGAGGGCCAGATTCTTAGCTGAGTTACATTGGCGTATCTCGAGATACGCTGCGTAACTTCTAAGGAGCGCCGGCGTATCTATTTTTGGTATTCCGAAAACAAGATACGCCGGTATTTTGCTTAGATACGAGCGGCGTAAGTCTCTTACGCCGTCGTATCTAAGTTGCATATTTACACTAGCCGCTAGGTGGCGCTTCCGTCGATTAACCACGTTGAATATGCAATTGAGCTAGATACGCCGATTCCCGAACGTAATTGCGCCCGCTCGTCGTTTTTTACGTAATCATAAAGTTACCCCTGCTATATGAGGGGTAACTTTTGCGTACGCAATGTTAAGTATGGACGTTGATTTTTACATCGTTAACGTCGTTTGCGAAAGTCGTTCGCGAATAGGGATTTGCGTAAGTTACGTTCACGTCGAAATTGACTATTTGTGACGTGATTTCGCACATGCGCACTGGGATACGTCCACGTACGGCGCATGCGCAGTTCAAAAAAAGCTTCAAAAACGTGGGGTCACAACACATTCATATAAAACACACCCACCTCTTCCACATTTGAATTACCTGGGCTTACGCCGGGCCATTTATGCTACACCGCCGTAACTTAGGACGCAACTGCTTTGAGAATACGGCACTTGCTTCCTAAGTCGTGGCAGCGTAGCGTAAATAGGATACGCTATGCCCCGCTGCCAGCAAAAGTACAAGAATCTGGCCCGGAGTGTTTAATAGAACCAATAATACAGCCTTATATACAGTTAGAGGAGGAAACAAGAACATAAATTAACATGAGCTAATTAACTAATCATTTACCCAGACAAGGTGACTCCGAGATATGACCTTTCAAGGTAGACATCCCGGCTCCTCTGTTATACAATACACATTATCATAAGTGTAAACACAGGACACCTCCACAATAGCAGGGTCAATTAGCATCTAACAGTATGTGTCCCAACATGATGAATGAATCACTCTTACAATTAACCCATTGAGTTCAGAATCAACAACCTGTAAATAGTTCTTACAGATATCCTGGAATATATTGTGGATAATAATTAAATAATCCCATCTCAGGTAGTCCAAAAAAAAATCATTTCTAAGTCCTCCTATGCCCCTAGGATATAGGATGATTTTAGACATAAGATGGTTTGGGGATGTCCCGGGTGAGTCTGTCACAGAATGGTTCCCCATCATTGGAGTCTGTGGGACGACTAGTACCCTATTATTGGTGTCAGTGGATGGCATGGTGCCCAAAGGGCCGGATGAAGACAAGTAAAGGGCCACATCCAAACAGCGGGCAGCAGTTTGGAGACCATTACAGGACCATGTGCAACAGAATATTTGGTTTAAGTGTTTGGGTTTACAGTTGAAGAACTCTTCAGTTCAATACCTTTTATTTTAGTACTGGTAGCCTAGCACTGATAGATTCCAGTGAGAGTCTCCAGACAAGCAGAACCTGTATAAATAGCAGCTGGCCAACATATCACACTGTACACTGAAACACTCCCCTACGTTTAATTTTACCCATTCTGAAATAAAACCCAATGAACACATAAGTCCCCCCCCCTCCAAAAAGGTAAGCACTCCCTAAAACAAGCCCTTAACATTTAATTATCTTTACCAACATCTAACCCCCAAACCAAATCTCTAAAACCTAACCTAATCCCAAAAACATGTCCTTAAAACATTTGTTAACCTAACACTTTATTTTCCTTATATGTGCCTGCTGTACCATATAATTGTATGAGAAAGTATCCTCTTCTCTTTGTTTTGCTTAATCTATGTGAAATCCCTGGGGTTCCTGCTAGTCCCCTTACTTTCCTGTTAAAAACTGACCACACTAAGGAGGAGAACACTATGGGCCAGATTCAGAAAGAATCACCTATCTTTAGGCGGGTGAAGCGTATCTCAGATAGACCACGCTGCCGTAACTTAGGTACGGTATTCAGAAAAAACTTGCGCCCTAAGTTACGGCGGCGTAGCGTATCTGGTCCGGCGTAAGCCCACGTAATTCAAAATAGGAAGGAGGTGGGCGTGTAGTATTGAAATGGGCCGTGACCCCACGTAAATGACGCGTCTAACGAACGACGCATGGGCCGTCCATGGACCTATCCCAGTGCGCATGCGCGAAAATCACGTTGTAAATAGTCAATGCTTTCGACGTGAATGTAACTTACGCCCAGCCCCATTCCCGAATGCCTTTGCAAACGGCATAAACGACGTACAATAGGACGCTGTTCCGACGTCCATACATAACATGGGTTGCGCCTCATATAGCAGGGGTAACTTTACGCCGGTCGAACGCCTACGTAAACGACATATATCAATACGCCGGGCGCACGTATGTTTGTGAATCGGCGTATCTAGCTCATTTGCATATTTTTAATGGGAAAGTCTAATGCGTCCAGCGTAACTTTGCGCCTACGATACGCCGGCGTATAGGCAAGTTACGCCGGACGACTGAAGCCATGTTTTTCGGTATAACTTGCTTTCTGAATCGGCGTAAGTATGCGATGGCGCACATTTGATTTACGGCGGCGTATCAGGATCAGTATCACTGTGGCCAGTTAGCTGTGCTGAGAACTCTGTATGCGTCACAACAATAGACAATCACAGTCTTAAACTAACAACACACAAAGAATTAAATGTTACCATGTTTTTATTGAACACACCATGTAAACATTCACAGTGCAGGGGGATTTAATAACTGGTTGAACCTCCTTTGGCAGCAATAACTTCAACCAAACATTTCCTGTAGTTGCAGATCAGACGTGCACAACGGTCAGGAGTAATTCTTGACCATTCATCTTTACAGAACTGTTTCAGTTCAGCAATATTCTTGGGATGTCTGATGTGAATCGCTTTCTTGGGGTCATGCCACAGCATCTCAATCAGGTTGAGGTCAGGACTCTAACTGGGCCACTCCAGAAGGCGTATTTTCTTCTGTTTAAGCCATTCTGTTGTTGATTTACTTCTATGCTTTGGGTCCTGTTGCAACACCCATCTTCTGTTGAGCTTCAGATGGTGGACAGATGGCCTTAAGTTCTCCTGCCAAATGTCTTGATAAACTTGGGAATTCATGTTTCTTTCAATGATAGCAATCTGTCCAGGCCCTGATGCAGCAGAGCAGCCCCAAACCATGATGCCCCACCACCATACTTCACAGTTGGGATGAGGTTTTGATGTTGGTGTGATGTGCCTTTTTTTCTCCACACATGTGCTGTGTGTTTCTTCCAAACAACTCAACTTTGGTTTCATCTGTCCACAGAATATTTTGCCAGTACTGCTGTGGAACATCCAGGTGCTCTTGTGCAACCTGTAAATGTGCAGCAATGTTTTTTTTGGACAGCCGTGGCTTCCTCCCATGAAATCCATTCTTGTTTAGTGTTTTACGTATCGTAGATTCACTAACAGGGATGTTAGCATATGCCAGAGACTTTTGTAAGTCTTTAGCTGACACTCAAGGATTCTTCTTTACCTCATTGAGCAGTCTGCGCTGTGCTCTTGAAGTCATCTTTACAGAACGGACACTCCTAGGTGGGAAAAGCAGCAGTGCTGAACTTTCTCTATTTATAGACAATTTGTCTTACCGTAAACTGATGAACAGCAAGGCTTTTGCAGATACTTTTAGAACTCTTCCCAGCTTTATGTAAGTCAACAATTCTTAATTGTAGGTCTTCTAGGAGCTCTTTTGTGCGAGGCATCATTCACATCAGGCAATGTGAAAAGAAAACCCAGAACTGGTGTGTGTTTTTTATAGGGTAGGGCAGCTGTAACCAACACCTCCCATCTCATCTCATTGATTGGACTCCAGTTGGCTGACACCTCACTCTAATTAGCTCTTTTAGATGTCATTAGTCTAGGGCAGGGGTCTCAAACTTTAATTACCTGAGGGCCACAAGACAAGTTTTCATATCCCATGGGGGGCCGCATACAAACTTTCAAACTTCAAAAACAACAGTACTGGTGTCAGCGAACGCATTATTAACCCCCAGCACTGGTGTGAGCGGACGCATTTTTACCCCCAGCACTGGTGTCAGTGGATGCATTATTAACCCTGACCACTACAATGCACACCAACCACTACACAGCACACTACACTGTACACTGACCACTGCACACTGACCACTACACTGTACACTAACCACTACACACTGACCACTACACTGCACACTGACCACTACACTGCACACTACACTGACCACTGAACACTACACACTGAACACTACACACTGACCACTACACTACACACTGACCACTACACTACACACTGACCACTACACTACACACTGAGCACTACACTACACGCTGACCACTACACACCCCACTGTCCACTACACTACACACTGACCACTCACCAACAGGGCACAGCACATCAGGTCACAGAGCCCAGCACATCAGGGTACAGGGCACAGCGCACATCAGGGAACAGAGCCCAGCACATCAGGGTACAGGGCACAGCACACATCAGGGTACAGAGCCCAGCACATCAGGTTACAGGGCACAGCACATCAGGGTACAGGGCACAGCACATCAAAGCACAGCACAACAGGCCACATCAGGGTACAGGGCATGGCACATCAGGACAGGGCACATGGCGCATCAGGGTACAGGGCACAGGACACAGCACATCAGGGTACAGAGCCCAGCACATCAGGGTTCAGAGCCCAACACATCAGAGTACATGGGGCACATCAGGGTACATGGGGCACATTAAGGCACATCAGGGTGCATGGGGCACATTAAGGCTCATCAGGGTGCATGGGGCGCATCCAGGGTACATGGGGCACAATCAGGGTACATGGGGCACATCAGGGTACGTGGGGCACATGAGGGAACAATCAGGGTACATGGGGCACATGACGTCACAATCAGGGTACATGGGGCACAATCAGGGCACATGGGGGCACAATCAGGGTACATGGGGGCACAATCGGGGTACATGGGGGCACAATCGGGGTACATGGGGCACAATCAGGGTACATGGGGCACATGGGGGCACACTCAGGGTACATGGGGGGACAATCAGGGTACATGGGGCACAATCAGGGTACATGGGGCACAATTAGGGCACAATCAGGGTACATGGGGTACAGGTCAGCATTTACTTGTTGTCTTTTTCTCTTCACATGCAGAGTAGCGCAGGAAGCGTCTCTGTCATAAGTTCACTTCTCTGTCTCACGCTGCGGCTGCTCCTCGCCCCCCCCGGCGCCCCCCCTCTTCTCGTCCATCCCAGGTGATATCACAAGCAAATGTGACTGGATGAAAAGAGAGGGGGGGGCGCTGGGGGGCAGGGAGCAGCCGCAGCGTGAGACAGAGAAGTGAACTTATGACAGGGACGCTTTCTGCGCTACTCTGCATGTGAAGGAAATCTACTCCCCCCACTTCCGCGGCACCCCCCGCCCTGCCTGCGGGCCATTTTTAACCGGTCCGCGGGCCGCAAATGGCCCGCGGGCTGGTACTTTGAGACCACTGGTCTAGGGGTTCACATACTTTTTCCACATGCACTGTGAATGTTTTTTTTTTGACAGTAAAAGTTTTCATTTTATTGAGATAGAAACAAGTATCAAGAGAGAATGACAGTAAAAAAAAAAAAAAGGAAAAACAAGTACATACGTTCAGGTACAGATTGCACTTACAATTCAATCAGGGAACTCGACAGAGATATGACTATAAAGGCCACAAAATAACACCAAGAGGTGAGTAAAATCAAAACCGATAAGACAATAGGAACAAGCCGGAGCAATCAGATTACCAGGTTGTTCCAGTTATCGCTCCACGGACCAAGTAAACCCGCCCCCCCCCCCCCCCACAAAAAAAAAAGAAGGGGGGGGACCCCAATACCAAGGGAGGGAAAGGGGGGGCACCTATCCCGAGGCATCGACCCAATTGGACCAGATCTTATCAAACTTTGTTGGACAGTTCCTACTTTCGTAAGTAATCTTGAGGATCCCGTAGGAAGCTCCGGGCCCTTCCACCGAAGTAGAATTTCCCTCCTTGCGTAAAACAAAGCAAAAGTAATACAAAGCTTAACATATCTATCACTTTCGATCTCGCCCAGATAGCTAAGCAGGAATATGCGGGGATCCATAGTCAAGGTCACTCCACAGAGCTCGGACAGAGTGTCGGCCACCTCCCTCCAGTAAGTGTGCAGTTTAGGGCAGGTCCACACCATGTGGAAGAATGTTCCCGTGTCAATTAAACAGCGGGTACAGAGTGGGCTTCTAGAGGGAAATATCCTGGCCAACCTCTGTGGTGTGTAGTATGCTCTATGTAAAAATTTGAGTTGGACGAAGCTATCATAGAGGGGATAAAGGAGGAGACACAGTCCTCCCACACCTCCTCGTCCAGGTCAGGGATGTCCGCATTCCACTTACCCAGGGCCCCCGTCGTATCCACGTCGCTAGCCACCGTAAGTCGGAGGTAAAGGGAGGAAAGAGGGCTCCCCATCACGCCCGAGGTCAGGAGGCGCCCGACCGAGTCAGACTCGAGGGTTATCGGTCCCGGGAACTGTGAGGTCAGGGCGTGTTTGAGCTGCCAGTATCTAAATTGGAAGGAAGAGGGAAGGCGATAGGCCTGTTGCAGTTCCTTGAATGTCATAATCTTGCCATTCGGCATCACATGCCGGAGAGTGAGAACGCCCTTGTTTGTCCATAGTGCAGGATCAGGTAAGCCGTATAGGTGGGGAAGGAGAGGGTTGGCCCATAAGGGAGTGTGGGGGGACACCGACCCGGGCTTGACACTCTTGACCCTGGAGGAGCGCCAGACCTGTAGGACGGTCCTCATAGGGCCAGTGACCGACGGGCTTGCCCCAGGGCCCCTAAATACAAGATTGGAGAGCGACACGTAGGAGCCCAGAACCGCCGCCTCCAATACGACAGCCGGGTTTTGTTTAGGCTGAGAGAACCACCAGCGCACCGTGACCAACACCGCCGCCCAGTAATAAATCAGGAAGTTCGGGAGCGCCAGTCCCCCGCTCGACAGCGGAAGGTAGAGGGTACACCGCGCCACCCGGGGGGGACGTCCAGCCCAAACAAAGGCCGTAACTACACCGTCCAGTTGGCGGAAAAAAGACCGGGGGATAGGGACTGGAGTCTGCCTGAAGAAATACAGCAGTTTGGGTAAGTATATCATCTTGATAAGGTTCCCACGCCCGACCGGTGTAAGAGGGAGGGTTCGCCACGTCGCACACTTTTTAGTTAGGTGCTCCAACACTGAGAGCACATTCTTGGTAAGATAACTTCCCGGCTCCAAGCCCACACGAACCCCCAGGTAAGTAAATTCCTCAACCCAGCGAAGGGGCGTAAGCGAGTCCTCCCGGGGGACCGATGGATGAAGCGGGAATATTATCGATTTGTCCCAATTGATACGGATCCCCGAGAATTGACTAAAGTTGTCAAAATGAGCAAGGGCATGCCGGAGGGAGGAGGAGGCATCCGCCAGGTACAGCAGGGAATCGTCCGCGTATAGGGACACCTTCTCCTCCAAGGGGCCCACCCGGATGCCTCCACTGTGAATGTTTACATGGTGTGTTAAATAAAAACATGGTAACATTTAATTAATTGTGTGTTATTAGTTTAAACAGACTGTGACACATTTTATGACCAATTTTTGCAGAAATCCATATCATTCCAAAAGGGTTCACATACATTTTGTGGCAACTGTATTTGTCCACTTACATGTTCTGTGTGGCTGACGGGCCCAGTCTGCGCACACAGGACGTGCAGAGTTGTACATTATAGCTCAAAAATGTTTTTGTGTGTTCTGCACTTGTGGGGCCACCTGTTGCCTAGGAGCTGCAATGCGTGCCTGGCGCCTTCCCCCTCCCCTCTCCTCCTCATGTTAGGGGGCGGGGAGCGATCAGGATTGCACGTTGCACATCAGCGTCATGCTGGACGCTTCATGCCAGGCATCACTCTGACGTCATGACATGTGCCCCATTCCATGCTTTGGTGGATTTTTAGGGGGAGCCTTTTGGCCCCATCACAGATGGCCCTGCTGCCCGGAGAGGGATCGCCTCTCCCCCTCTATCATGCCTAGCATGACGCTAGAGGTTATCTGCAGGTGGGCTGGATGCCTCAAGCATGCTCTACTGCAGTAGTTATCAACCCTGTCCTCAGGGCCCACTAACAGGCCAGGTTTTATGTATTATCTTGGGGAGATGTAGAATAGAATACTACAATCACTGAGCAGCAAATAATATCACCTCTGATGTATTTCAGTTATCTTGCAAACCTGGCCTATTAGTGGGTCCTGAGGACAAGGTTGATGAACATTGCTCTACTTTTTGTGCAACATGTTGCTTGATACATCAGCACATGATATATATCACATAGTATCACATATCCCTGTTTTCCAGTCCCATGTGAGCAACCAGACCATAATAATTTTTCATTCCTTTTCCTTTGATGTTGGAGTTCTTACCAGAACTTATCGGTATCTATACATATTTTTTACAGACTAATGGGTGCATCTTCTCCTGATGAAGTGTCTTTACACGAAATGCATTGAGCATTAACAGGATGCAACTTTGTTTTAGTCAATCATCACTGCATCTATTATGCCTTTTATCATTTGTTATGTCCTTACACAGAGTATTTACTCCATACATTGGTAACTGGAATGTGCTGCTATTTCATTTTTAAGGTTGTACATACATGAACTATTTGGATTATGTATTTGTATTTTCTATTTCATGTGTCTATGAACTGTACTTCATTCAACATTTACATATATGTAGTGGCTTCTAATGCATTTTATATTGCGTGCGATTAGATTCTATACACACTTTATGACATTAAACTAATTTAGTCACTATACATGTATTGCCTTATTCAACAGCCATTTGCCTCACATAAAGACGCAACTTAATTTTCATGTTTCATGAATGAAGTCTTCATTGAGTCTTCCCAGTGTGTGTATGGTGCAACTGACACAGTTTATAAATATTTTATCAAAATCACTTTTTAAATTGGATTGTGATGTGGACAGATTGCTTAGTGGTCTTCAGCTAGTCCCTGATTTTGAGGTAGCGATAGAGACTTTTTTCGGATTTTATTTTATTAGATGTCTGCCTGTCCTGATGAGGCTCATTGCCTGATGTTATCCTGGTAACATAGGTACAAAAAGTAAGGGAAAATTAAAGAGTTTCTAAAGTCAATTTTTTTTTAATTAAAATGATAAACATTATACTTACCTGCTCTGTGCAATGGTATTGTACATAGCGGCCCCAAACCTCCTCTTCTGGGCTCCTTTACTAGCACTCTCTGCTCCTCCTTTTACCTGTCTGCCTCCTTAGCAAACCACTTGCTATAGGGGCAGAAAAATGAACACAATCCTGAGCCGGGCTGTGTGCATCCATCGACACACATAGCACTGCTCAGCCCTGCCCCCGCTCCCTCCTCAAAGCATTTGATTGACAGCAGCAGAAGCCAATGACTGCCCATGCAGCCACAGTCCCTGTGAGTAGAGGGAGAGGGGAGAAAAGAGATGCAGCCAAACAGAGCTCTGAATCAATTGAAGACTCAGGTAAGTATTAAGGGAGGTGGGGATTCCCAGGCAGTTGTAAAACATTTTTTACCTTTATGGCCCTGGTGATCATTGTTATCTGCAACTGTCCAAAGCTTCATGTACACTACAGCTCCTAATCTTGAGTTTAGGAGCTTTTGGCAAACCAAACGATCACTTCCAGTGCTCAGAGGTCCTTCACTGTTGAAAAAGGCTGTGCAACAATTTCTAAGGAATCCAAAATTGAACTACAAAAACAAAGTCAGGAAGGCACAAGCACCTAGTGCACTACTGCTGCATAGACATGTGCAGACTGGAATATTTTGTTTCGTTTTTTTTCGTTTTCGTTTGGAAAATAATTTTATTTAGTTACTCCCGAAAATCGTTTTGATCTATTTCGTTTTTCGTTGGGGAAATAGCTTTCGTCCGAAAATCCAATAATACTTGGTTTCTGTCGAATGGTAAAAAGAATATTCGACGGAACGTCAAATCTTTTTGGTTTCTGTCCAATGGTCAAAAGAATATTTGACGGAACGTTGAATCTTTACGTCGAATCGTACATCTCCGTTCGAATATTCCGCCTACATGAATTCTAATGTTGTATGACTAGTAATAATGTCGAATCTATTCTCTATAATGTCGAATCTATTTTTTCTATAGTGTTGAATCTTTTCTCTATGATGTCGAATCTTTTCCATATAATGTCGAATCTCTCTATATCGAATTTTTACCGCAACAAAAACGAAAATAAGGCATTTTTTATGTCGGATCTTTCGGTTTTCGTTTCTTGCACTTTCGTTAAAACGATAGCGAAAAAAACAGATTTTCGGACGAAAATGCATTCTAACGAAAATGAATGCACATGTCTACGTACTGCAAACAAATTATTTGAGCAAGTAAAATGGATAAACATTGGGGGCCGGATTCAGAAACGTTTTACGTCGGCGTATCTCCAGCTACGCCGACATAAGTCCAAATGTGCGCCGTCGCATCTTTGCGCCGATTCACAAAGCGGGATACGTCGAAAACCATGGCTTCAGCCGTCCGACGTACCTGTAACTTGCCTACGCTGGCATATCGTGGGCGCATAGTTACGCTGGATGCATTCGGCGTTCCCATTTTAAATATGCAAATGAGTAAGATATGCCGATTAACGAATGTAGATGTGCCCGGCCGCTTCATATACGTGATTTGCGTAAGGCTTACATCCGGCGTAAAGTTACCCCTCATATAGCAGGCACAGCTAATGCAAAGGTATGGGCCAGGGAACGATGCCGTTGAATTTTACATTGCGTATGTCGTTTACGTAGTACTACGTGAATAGGGCAGTGCGTAGGTTACGTTCATGTCGTAGGCATTGCGCCAACGTATCTTAGGGAGTATATGCAACGTGATTCTGACCGCATGCGCATAAGGGTGCAGTTTCATGCGTACACGTCAAGGCTACATCACGGTGCATGCGCAGTTTGTGATACTCTGGGCATAAAACACTGCACCATGCTCAGACCATCATTTGCATGGGGTCACTCCCACTTCCACTTACGCTGGCCTGCGCCTTCGAAAATAAGCTGCGCTAGCGTATCTTGGTGAGCAATAATTTGCTGAATACAGTGCATGCCTCTCCGCGCTGTGCCAGCGTAGATGTACTGAGTGTGCGCTACGCCGGCGTAAATGTGCACCCACTGTCTGTGAATGCAGGCCATAGACCAGGGGTGGCAAACTCAAATTCATCGGGGGCCGCATCAGCAGTTTGGTTGCCCTCAAAGGGCCGGTTGTATCTGCACTCCACCATAGTGTTCAGTCTGAGCAGTCTCCAAGTTTTCTTGCGCTGCAAATGGACGCAGCGCAGGGTTCGGGAGTGCGAAGCACATTATTTCTAATATTACATTCTAATATAAAATGAAATCATTCAACTCACCATAATGCTGAATCAGTGGAAGCCCGGAGTCTCTCCTTGCATCAGGCGTCCCCACCAGCCGAGTCCCCCTTTTACATCAGGCGTCCCCCCTTTACATCAGGCGTCCACACCAGCCGAGTCCCCCCTTTACATCAGGCGTCCCCCCTTTACATCAGGCGTCCCCCCTTTACATCAGGCGTCCCCCCTTACATAAGTCGAGTCCCCCCTTACATGAGCCGAGTGCCCCCTTACATGAGCCAAGTGCCCCCTTACATGAGCCGAGTGCCCCCCTTACATGAGCCGAGTGCCCCCCTTACATGAGCCGAGTCCCCCCCCTTACATGAGCCGAGTCCCCCCCCCCCCCCCTTATATGAGCCGAGTCCCCCCCTTACATGAGCCGAGTCCCCCCCCCCCCCCTTACATGAGCCAAGTCCCCCCCCCTTACATGAGCCGAGTCCCCCCCCCTTACATGAGCCGAGTCCCCCCTTTACATCAGGAGTCCCCCAGCATCCGAGTTCCCCCATCAGCAGACTCTCTCCGGTCTTCAAGAAAATGGCGGCCGGCAGAGACATTGGCCCAGATTCACAGAGCAATTACGCCTGTCTAACTGGTGTTAGACAGGAGTAATTTCAAATTTCGCACGCCGTATCACTAGTTTGAATCCTCAAACCATGATACGGCGGCTTCGGGCTTCGATCCGAGAGGCTTACGTCTTCGTAAGCCTTCGGATCTACGCTGCAATATTTTTGCGGCTGCTGGGAGGAGTCCGCGTCGTTTTCAGCGTCGGGATATGCAAATGACTTTTTACGGCGATCCACGAAGATACGAGCGGTCTTCGCAATCGCTTTCGTCTATTTTTTTCTACGTACTGTTAGACCAGCTTTTTGCTGGTCTAACGGTGCGTAGCCCATGTTAAGTATGGCCGTCGTTCCCGCGTCAAATTAAATTTTTTTTTTATTTTTTTACGTAACTCGTTCGGGAATAGGAATGTCCGTAAACGACGCTACTAAAAAAAAAATGACGTAACGACGTGATTTCGCGCAATGCACGGCGGGAAATTTCAGAACGGAGCATGCGCAGTTCGATCGCCGCGGGAACGCGCCTATTTTAAATGCTTCACGCCGCCTACTCGCGTAGATGGCTTGCACCGGGAGAAATACACTACGCCGCCGTAGTTTACTGTCTCTGCCCGGCCGCGGACCTCTAGCGGCGGCGACGGCGGACTTCAAGAAAATGGCGGCCGGCGGAGACATTGTCTCTGCCCGGCCGCGGACCTCTAGCGGCAGCGACGGCGGTGGTCTTCAAGAAAATGGCGTCCGGCAGAGACACTGTCTCTGCCCGGCCGTGGATGCCAGCAATATAAAAAAAATCGGATCAGAGATATCCGCCCTGCTGACAGGGGCTGCTGCGCGGGCCACATCACAAGGCCTGGCGGGCCGGATTCGGCCCGCGGGCCTTGTGTTTGCCACCTCTGCCATAGACTATAAGATGCCATATAGTGTAAGGTATGTGTGCTCCAATTGTATCCAGCTGTATAGCCCTTCCTCAGAGCTGCACTTAGGAGCTTTTGGCATTTTTTTTGGCAAAGCTCCTAAACTCAATTCCATAAAAGTCTATGGCACAGATTCACAGAGTGTTGGGCGCCGTAATGCAAACGTCGTATGCCATGCTGACGCAGCGTGGATAGGCAAGCACTTCATTCAGCAAGCTATTGCTCCCAGCGCTGCGTTGGCGTGGCATAGATTTCGAAGGCACAGGCCGGCGTAGGTGGAAGTGGGCGTGACCCCATGCAAATGATGGTCCGAGCGTTGGTGCAGTGGTTTACGTCCGGCATATCGCAAATGGTGCATGCAACATGACGTGGACGCATGTCCCGCACCCCTCTGTGCATGCTCACAACTATGTCCGGCGTAACCCCTAAGATACGCCGGCCCACCGCGTACGCCAAGAACATACGCCCAGCCATACGCCCGTCCAGCGCAAAAGTACACCAGCTTGTCTTCCCTGGTGCAGAGGTACTTTTGCGGTCTAAGCCATGTCAGATACTGACATGGACAGGGAGAGGAGAAAAAAAATATTCTCTGCCGATGAGAGGACGATCCTGACCTCAGCCATCTCTAAGTATGATGCTTACCTTCATGGCGCACAGAGCGCTCGGACCAGCAAGGCCAGGAAGCAGGAGATCCTCCAGAAGGTCACCCTGGAGATCAATGCCCTTGGGAACAAAACCAGGACCTGGAGGGACATCCAAAAGAGGATAAATTACATGCGCCGGCGGGTCAGGGAGAAGCTGGCCAAGATCAAAAGGCACGTCAGGGGCACAGGAGGCTGACCATCTACTTCTGTCAAGTTGACAGCTGAGGAGGAGGTGATCGCCAGCTGTCTGAAGCAGGAGCAGGTGGAGGGCCTGGTGGGCTTTTACTCCAGTGAACAGGACTTGAGGACAGGTAAGTGTGTTTTATCCCCCATCCGGTGTGGAGCATGTGAGGGGGTGCAAGGGAACATGTGACAAGTGTGTGGGTCCACCAACATGTGAATGCTTTGTGTCATCCACAGATGTGCTGGAGGGATCTGGGCCATCTTCTGCCTGTGTCCGACCCACGCCATCCCCAGTACATCATCCTCAGCCTCAGCCTGACCCCCTGGGAAGCCACGTAACATCTGTGGGGGGGAGTGCCCACACCTCTGCTCTAGAGGTAGTTGTGGAGTAGCAGGTGGATATCCATTTGGAGGAATGCCTCTACCTTGAGGAGGCTTCCATCTACCCCGGACCCTCTGAGACCTCCACGCTCATCAGGGGAACCCCTTCAAGGGCCACCTTGGAGAGAGAGCAGGCACGCCAGACATGGCACATGGCCGATATTGCCTGTGACCTCCACTGTTGAGTGGAGTTTGGGGAATACAACAGGCCCCCCCGGAATTATCCAGGCATCGGAAACGGGACTTCAGGATGCCAAATGTGCGCTCCACCACTGCACAGGGGGGGTATGTGGGCAGCATTGTATCTTCTCTCTCCTCTGGTTTGGGGATTCCAATATGGAGTCAGGAGATGGGGCCCAAGTGCATATGCCGAGTCACCTGGAAGGGAAAAGACAGGAGGATGTTAGCCGTGCATGTGCCCCTCGTGATGTCTGCATCATGGGGGCGGACATTCATGCCTGACTCCCATGTCACTCATCAACCAGCCAGCTGTCCCTGTACACGTTCTGTTCGAATTCTGTTGGGATGGTGCTTTGACGGTATATGTAGCTGTCGTGGCTGGCCCCTGGGTGTTTGGCATGGATGTGCCATATGAGGCATTGGGCATCGGCTATCACCTGTACGTTGATGGAATGCCACTGCTTACGATTGCGGTATATGTGCTCTGTGGCACGGGGGGGCCGTAGTGCCACATGTGTGCAATCAATGGCCCAGACGTTGCGTGGGAATCCGGCAATTCTGTAGAAATCCTGCATTGTCATCTGCCGCAGATGCTCATGAGTTGGTCTGATGATGTGGTGGGACATGCATGTGAGGATTGCGGGGACAACCTGGTGCACGCAGCTGCTAATGGTGGATTTTGACATCCCAGACACGACTCCACTTGTACGTTGGAAAGATCCACTGGCAAGGAAATGGAGTGTTGCCAGTACCTTGACCAGTGGCTGCACTGCATGTGAGCGTCCCATCTGGCTGGTGATTTCATCATGCAGGGCTGTGGCTAATTCCAGGATGGCATCGGGGCTGAATCTGAAGATGCGATACACCTTCGATTCCCCCATGCCAAAGAGTGTACGGCGTTCGGCGTTCAAACACAGCGTGGGAAGCGAGTATCGGCGTATATCGCGCACACACTATTTTGCCCTGATTTTAAGGGCAAAAAAAGTGCGCGGTATCTGCCGATAAATACGGTAATAAACTTTATGTATCTTTATGCTTAGATTAACTAATTGTCCATTTCTACACACCCCTGAAGAAGGTTACCTCGAAACGTGTCGGGTGTAAAGAAGGTTTTTCATGTATTTACTTATATGGTGACAATCATTGGAACTGTATATTTTAACCACTTGCCGCCCGCCAATGACAGATTGACGGCGGCAAAGGGGTTGCTATATCCTGACTGGACGTCATATGACGTCCTCAGGATATTGAGCCACTGCGAGCTCCCGGGGTGCGCATCACGGCGATCGTTGTTGCTTTTCCCTATAATGTCGAATCTCTCTATATCGAATTTTTCCCGCAACGAAAACGAAAATAAGGCATTTTTTATGTCGGATCTTTCGGTTTTCGTTTCTTGCACTTTCGTTAAAACGATAGCGAAAAAAACAGATTTTCGGACGAAAATGCATTCTAACGAAAACGAATGCACATGTCTACGTACTGCAAACAAATTATTTGAGCAAGTAAAATGGATAAACATTGGGGGCCGGATTCAGAAACGTTTTACGTCGGCGTATCTCCAGATACGCCGAAGTAAGTCCAAATGTGCGCCGTCGCATCTTTGCGCCGATTCACAAAGCGGGATACGTCGAAAACCATGGCTTCAGCCGTCCGACGTACCTGTAACTTGCCTACGCTGGCATATCGTGGGCGCATAGTTACGCTGGACGCATTCGGCGTTCCCATATTAAATATGCAAATGAGTAAGATATGCCGATTAACGAATGTAGATGTGCCCGGCCGCTTCATATACGCGATTTGCGTAAGGCTTACATCCGGCGTAAAGTTACCCCTCATATAGCAGGCACAGCTAATGCAAAGGTATGGGCCAGGGAACGATGCCGTCGAATTTTACATTGCGTATGTCGTTTAGGTAGTACTACGTGAATAGGGCAGTGCGTAGGTTACGTTCATGTCGTAGGCATTGCGCCAACGTATCTTAGGGAGTATATGCGACGTGATTCTGACCGGCCATTCATTTGTATGGGGTCTTGCTTAATTTAAATAGATGACACCCGCCTCCTTCCTACTTTGAATTAGGCGGGATTACGCCGGCCAATTTACGCTACGCCGCCGCAACTTACGGAGCAAGTGCTTTGTGAATACTGCACTTGCCTCTAAGTTGCGTTGGCGTAGCGTAAAGAAGATACGCTACGCCCGCACAAAGATTCGCCAATGTATCTGAATCCCGGCCTGGATGTTTACAAAAGTGCAACTGGTAAAAACACATAGGCCCGGATTCACAAAGCACTTACGCCGACGTTAATCACTTTACGCCGACGTAGTGCAAATGTGCGCCCGGCGTATGTGTGCGCCAGAGTCACAAACCGACATACGTCCAAAAACAGGCCATCCTACTCCAAAGTATCTTGCTTACGCCGGCGTAGCGTGGGTGCAAATATGGTTTGGACGCATGTTGCTTCTACTATTGATTAGGCATTCAAATATGCAAATGAGGGAAATACGTGAATTATGAACGTACGTGCGCCCGACGCATGCTATGTGATGTTTGCGTAAGTTGTACGTCCGCCGTAAAGTTATTCCCTATAGATGAGGCGCAACCCAGCAATAGACATGCAAAGGTCTGCCCCAGAGAACACAGGCCGGCGTATTGGGCGTACGTTACGTTCACGGCGTACGTAGTGATCCAGCGTAGCTTAGGCAGTTGTGCCGGCGTAGTTGTGAGCATGCGCATAAGGGTGCAGTTTCATGCGTACACGTCAAGGCTACATCACGGTGCATGCGCAGTTTGTGATACTCTGGGCATAAAACACTGCACCATGCTCAGACCATCATTTGCATGGGGTCACTCCCACTTCCACTTACGCTGGCCTTCGCCTTCGAAAATAAGCTGCGCTAGCGTATCTTGGTGAGCAATAATTTGCTGAATACAGTGCATGCCTCTCCGCGCTGTGCCAGCGTAGATGTACTGTGTGTGCGCTACGCCGGCGTAAATGTGCACCCACTCTCTGTAAATGCAGGCCATAGACCAGGGGTGGCAAACTCAAATTCATCGGGGGCCGCATCAGCAGTTTGGTTGCCCTCAAAGGGCCGGTTGTATCTGAACTCCACCATAGTGTTCAGTCTGAGCAGTCTCCAAGTTTTCTTGCGCTGCATATGGATGCAGCGCAGGGTTCAGGAGTGCGAAGCACATTATTTCTAATATTACATTCTAATATAAAATGAAATCATTCAACTCACCATAATGCTGAATCAGTGGAAGCCCGGAGTCTCTCCTTGCATCAGGCGTCCCCACCAGCCGAGTCCCCCTTTTACATCAGGCGTCCCCCCTTTACATCAGGCGTCCACACCAGCTGAGTCCCCCCTTTACATCAGGCGTCCCCCACCCCCTAACATGAGCCGAGTCCCCCCCCCCCTTATATGAGCCGAGTCCCCCCCTTACATGAGCCAAGTCCCCTCCCCCCCTTACATGAGCCAAGTCCCCCCCCCCCCCCTTACATGAGCCGAGTCCCCCCCCCCCCTTATATGAGCCGAGTCCCCCCCTTACATGAGCCAAGTCCCCTCCCCCCCTTACATGAGCCAAGTCCCCCCCCCCTTACATGAGCCGCGTCCCCCCCCTTACATGAGCCGCGTCCCCCCTTTACATCAGGAGTCCCCCAGCATCCGAGTTCCCCCATCAGCAGACTCTCTCCGGTCTTCAAGAAAATGGCGGCCGGCAGAGACATTGACCCAGATTCACAGAGCAATTACGCCTGTCTAACTGGTGTTAGACAGGAGTAATTTCAAATTTCGCACGCCGTATCACTAGTTTGAATCCTCAAACCATGATACGGCGGCTTCGGGCTTCGATCCGAGAGGCTTACGTCTTCGTAAGCCTTCGGATCTACGCTGCAATATTTTTGCGGCCGCTGGGAGAAGTCCGCGTCGTTTTCAGCGTCGGGATATGCAAATGACTTTTTACGGCGATCCACGAAGATACGAGCGGTCTTCGCAATCGCTTTCGTCTATTTTTTTCTACGTACTGTTAGACCAGCTTTTTGCTGGTCTAACGGTGCGTAGCCCATGTTAAGTATGGCCGTCGTTCCCGCGTCGAATTTAAATTTTTTATTTTTTTTTACGTAACTCGTTCGGGAATAGGAATGTCCGTAAATGACGCTACTAAAAAAAAAAATGACGTAACGACGTGATTTCGCGCAATGCACGGCGGGAAATTTCAGAACGGAGCATGCGCAGTTCGATCACCGTGGGAACGCGCCTATTTTAAATGCTTCACGCCGCCTACTCGCGTAGATGGCTTGCGCCGGGAGAAATACACTACGCCGCCGTAGTTTACTGGACAAAATCTACCGGGATTCCACGTAGAGCCAGGTAAAATACGGCGGCGTAGTGTATTTCAGATACTCTACGCGAATCTAATTGTATGTGAATCTGGCCCATTGTCTCTGCCCGGCCGCGGACCTCTAGCGGCGGCGACGGCGGACTTCAAGAAAATGGCGGCCGGCGGAGACATTGTATCTGCCCGGCCGCGGACCTCTAGCGGCAGCGACGGCGGTGGTCTTCAAGAAAATGACGTCCGGCAGAGACACTGTCTCTGCCCGGCCATGGATGCCAGCGATATAAAAAAAATCGGATGAGAGATATCCGCCCTGCTGACAGGGGCTGCTGCGCGGGCCACATCACAAGGCCTGGCGGGCCGGATTCGTCCCGCGGGCCTTGTGTTTGCCACCTCTGCCATAGACTATAAGATGCCATATAGTGTAAGGTATGTGTGCTCCAATTGTATCCAGCTGTATAGCCCTTCCTCAGAGCTGCACTTAGGAGCTTTTGGCATTTTTTTTGGCAAAGCTCCTAAACTCAATTCCATAAAAGTCTATGGCACAGATTCACAGAGTGTTGGGCGCCGTAATGCAAACGTCGTATGCCATGCTGACGCAGCACGGAGAGGCAAGCACTGCATTCAGCAAGCTATTGCTCACAGCGCTGCGTCGGCGTGGCATAGATTTAGAAGGCACAGGCCGGCGTAGGTGGAAGTGGGCGTGACCCCATGCAAATGATGGTCCGAGCGTTGGCGCAGTGGTTTACGTCCGGCATATCGCAAGTGGTGCATGCAACATGATGTGGACGCATGTCCCGCACCCCTCTGTGCATGCTCACAACTATGTCCGGCGTAACCCCTAAGATACGCCGGCCCACCGCGTACGCCAAGAACATACGCCCAGCCATATGCCCGTCCAGCGCAAAAGTACACCAGCTTGTCTTCCCTGGTGCAGAGGTACTTTTGCGGTCTAAGCCATGTCAGATACTGACATGGACAGGGAGAGGAGAAAAAAAATATTCTCTGCGGATGACAGGACGATCCTGACCTTAGCCATCTCTAAGTATGATGCTTACCTTCATGGCGCACAGAGCGCCCGGACCAGCAAGGCCAGGAAGCAGGAGATCCTCCAGAAGATCAATGGCCTTGGGCACAAAACCAGGACCTGGAGGGACATCCAAAAGAAGATAAATGACATGCGCCGGCGGGTCAGGGAGAAGCTGGCCAAGATCAAAAGGCACGTCAGGGGCACAGGAGGCTGACCATCTACTTCTGTCAAGTTGACAGCTGAGGAGGAGGTGATCGCCAGCTGTCTGAAGCAGGAGCAGGTGGAGGGCCTGGTGGGCTTTTACTCCAGTGAACAGGACTTGAGGACAGGTAAGTGTGTTTTATCCCCCATCCGGTGTGGAGCATGTGAGGGGGTGCAAGGGAACATGTGACAAGTGTGTGGGTCCACCAACATGTGAATGCTTTGTGTCATCCACAGATGTGCTGGAGGGATCTGGGCCATCTTCTGCCTGTGTCCGACCCACGCCATCCCCAGAACATCATCCTCAGCCTCAGCCTGACCCCCTGGGAAGCCACGTAACATCTGTGGGGGGGAGTGCCCACACCTCTGCTCTAGAGGTAGTTGTGGAGTAGCAGGTGGATATCCATTTGGAGGAATGCCTCTACCTTGAGGAGGCTTCCATCTTCCCCGGACCCTCTGAGACCTCCACGCCCATCAGGGGAACCCCCTCAAGGGCCACCTTGGAGAGAGAGCAGGCACGCCAGACACGGCACATGGCCGATATTGCCTGTGACCTCCACTGTTGAGTGGAGTTTGGGGAATACAACAGGCCCCCCCGGAATTATCCAGGCATCGGAAACGGGACTTCAGGATGCCAAATGTGCGCTCCACCACTGCACAGGGGGTATGTGGGCAGCATTGTATCTTCTCTCTCCTCTGGTTTGGGGATTCCAATATGGAGTCAGGAGATGGGGCCCAAGTGCATATGCCGAGTCACCTGGAAGGGAAAAGACAGGAGGATGTTAGCCGTGCATGTGCCCCTCGTGATGTCTGCATCATGGGGGCGGAAATTCATGCCTGACTCCCATGTCACTCATCAACCAGCCAGCTGTCCCTGTACACGTTCTGTTCGAATTCTGTTGGGATGGTGCTTTGACGGTATATGTAGCTGTCGTGGCTGGCCCCTGGGTGTTTGGCATGGATGTGCCATATGAGGCATTGGGCATCGGCTATCACCTGTACGTTGATGGAATGCCACTGCTTACGATTGCGGTATATGTGCTCTGTGGCACGGGGGGGCCGTAGTGCCACATGTGTGCAATCAATGGCCCAGACGTTGCGTGGGAATCCGGCAATTCTGTAGAAATCCTGCATTGTCATCTGCCGCAGATGCTCATGAGTCGGTCTGATGATGTGGTGGGACATGCATGTGAGGATTGCGGGGACAACCTGGTGCACGCAGCTGCTAATGGTGGATTGTGACATCCCAGACACGACTCCACTTGTACGTTGGAAAGATCCACTGGCAAGGAAATGGAGTGTTGCCAGTACCTTGACCAGTGGCTGCACTGCATGTGAGCATCCCATCTGGCTGGTGATTTCATCATGCAGGGCTGTGGCTAATTCCAGGATGGCATCGGGGCTGAATCTGAAGATGCGATACACCTTCGATTCCCCCATGCCAAAGAGTGTACGGCGTTCGGCGTTCAAACACAGCGTGGGAAGCGAGTATCGGCGTATATCGCGCACACACTATTTTGCCCTGATTTTAAGGGCAAAAAAAGTGCGCGGTATCTGCCGATAAATACGGTAATAAACTTTATGTATCTTTATGCTTAGATTAACTAATTGTCCTTTTCTACACACCCCTGAAGAAGGTTACCTCGAAACGTGTCGGGTGTAAAGAAGGTTTTTTATGTATTTACTTATATGGTGACAATCATTGGAACTGTATATTTTAACCACTTGCCGCCCGCCAATGACAGATTGACGGCGGCAAAGGGGTTGCTACAGTATATCCTGACTGGACGTCATATGACGTCCTCAGGATATTGAGCCACTGCGAGCTCCCGGGGTGCGCATCACGGCGATCGTTGTTGCAGGCTGTCAGTCTGACACCCCGCAACACCGATCTAGGCAAAGTGTCTCTCACTTTACCATGTGATCAGCCGTGTCGAATCACGGCTGATCATGATGTAAACAGGAAAAGCCGGTAATCGGCTATTCCTCACTCGCGTCTGTCCACCCAGTAGAGGAGAGCAGATTGGCTGCTCTTCTGACAGGTTTCAGCACAGCCCCCCCCCCCCGAGGATGCCCACTGGACCACCAGGAATGCCCACTGGACCACCAGGGATTCCATTAGACCACCAGGGATGTAAAACAAAGGTATGCCACCCTAGACCACCAGGGATGACACATAATGGATGCCAATCAGTGCCTGCAATGGATGCCAATCAGTGCCCACAATGGGCATCACTGATTGGCAGGCATTGTTTGGCACTGATTGGCATCCATTAGTACAACACATACGTTAGTGCCCATCTATGCCCATCCATGCCGCCTATCAGTGCCCATCCATGCCGCCTATCAGAGGCGACTCTAGGGGGGGGGGGGCCAGAGGGGGCCCTGACCCCCCCCCCAACATTATGCTGTGCCCCACCATGTGCCCCCCCAAAAAAAAAAATGTTTTCTTTTTTTTTTTTCTCGGGCCACCCCTGGAGTTACAGTCTCTCCTGAGAGGAAGAGCATCCCCAGTCAGCTCTGCGGGGCATTCCTCCCCCCTCCCTGCTCGCTGACACTGCATAATGCAAGCGTTCACACAACCACAGCTGCCCAATCTGCTCCTTCCCCTGCATCCTCAGTGGCACAGAGAAGAGTGAGTTGCAGAAAGGACTCCATGAGCACTGTGGGGGAGGGGGGGCCCAAGCCTTCATCTCAGTTACTGAAAAAACAGACTGATTTCTCCCGTCCTTAGGACAGGAGAACCAGCCTGTAAATTCCGAGAGTGGTGACTACAAGCTGAACCGAGTGTCAGTCTATGACACTCTTTTACAGCCCAGCGAGTCCACCCACCCCCCCACCCTCCTCACATACGAGCAGGGAGGAATACAGCTCCTCCTCCTACTACTTTCAGTCCCGCCCACACTATCTCAGTGTGCTGTATCTGAAGAGAGGGGATGTGTGTTCAGGAAATATTAAAATCAGCAGCATGTGTGTGAATGATGCCTGAGATTCCAGCCTGGACTGTGGGTAAGTGTGTGCACTGCAGACTGCAGTACACTGTAATCACTGAACTGCATTATCTCCATCCCTTCTCTCCCCCATCTGTCTCCCTCCACTCTCCTGTTCTTTCAAGACATTCACAATTTACTTTCTGTAATCCGTTTACGATATTCCATTCCATCACCCCACGACAGCTTATCCGACAGTCCGACAGACAGACACGACCCATTTCATTTCCCAGAATAACCGAGACAACAGAAGCTCTGGTACTGGTTCCAAAATGAATAAATGAATCCTTTAATGGTAACTTAGCTTTCTTATATACAGTACAAGCATGTTACAGTTAATCACAGGGACAAAGACACACTCCACCCACACATCACACAATGTGGGGCTTCATACACATTCTTTTAGATAATGGCATTCCGATGAGTTAATTACTACTCATTACCCAGACGGTCTGGCTCCGCATTTAGAGGGGTTAATTACTACAGCTTGACAAGTCACATTCCACATCTTAACAGTGTCATTAGCATACACAATGAACAGGTCTTAGGAGCAGACCTAATTAGCACAATGGACACAAAACAGTATTAGCATCACACAATGGAATGTTTAGGAGCAGACTCAATTAACACCTCAAAAGCATGTGTCCCTACATTGAATGAAAACACTTTATTGACCTGTCGGAGTCAGACTTTAACAACTTGTAATATTTAAAGATATCCTGCAAAACATGAATTATCAGTAATGTCCCATCCCATGTAATTTATAATTATCATTTCTCAGTCACCCTATGCCCAAAAGGGGCACAGGATGACCTTAGACCCAAGAGTCATTAGTGATGCTGGCACTCGAGTACCCCCCATCCTTCAAAAGTCTCTGGGTGTCACGGGCCATTCTGTTACACTTTCACTTTCAGTTAGGCAGGTAATATACAGTGCAAATTTCTTTCCTACATCCACAGATTGCAGGAAAGAAACTTGCTTGATTCCCCCATCAACACAGACAGTGCTGACGGGAATATCCCTCCTGCCCAGCAAGTGTATTCTCCCGACAAACAGTGATTCTCACTAGTGGTTCCTGCTGAACCAGCTGAGATTTAAACTGTCTGTGGCTGGTCTTAGCTCTTAGGCAGCCCATACATTGATCACTTTTTTTCATTCAACTATTAGGTTGAATGAAAAAAAAAAAAAGAAATGATCCAATTCCCCCATCTACACATTATAGGTGGATGGGGGAATCCTCCCAGTGTGGACCAGTGCTGGAATAACCAGAGTTGCTGTCCTGTCCTGGCTATTCACAGCGCTGGTCTCTGTCTCCCTGGCAGCGGCGGCAGCACATTGGAACCCAGTGCTGGTTACTTTATGGGGCTGATGTACGGGAGGGCCAGCACAATTTGTTGTTAGAGATAGGCTGGGCATGTTCAAAAATCCGCATGCCAGAGCCTGCCAGGAAGCCCACACTGCACAGCGCTAATCACAGGCAGTGAGAGATTTCCCGTTCCGCAGCTCTGCACAGATCAGGAAATGTCTCACTGGCTGTGATTAGCACTGTGGAGTGTTGGCTTCCTGGCGGGATTTGGATTGGGATTTCAAACACACCCGAGCCCATCTCTATTGGTTGTAGACAGTTGACCTCCCTGCAAGTTGCTTAGCAGCAGTGGAGCCTTCTCTGACATGCTGATCGTGATGCAATCCAGGTGATGCTCCCAGTCAAATCCTAGTGTTAAATATCAGAGATTTTATTGATCAAAGCCCACACTTTACAGGCATATAGCCAACACTTTACAGGCATAGAGCCCACATACAGTATTTATTAGCATCAAAAATACAGCTATTTATTAGATCTGACTAGGAGCATTACCTGGATCACATCCCGATCAGCATGTCAACAGAGAAGATTATACAGCATTACTGCTGCTAGGTGACCAGCTGGGGGCTCAGTTCTCTATAACCAATAGTGCCAGCCTTCCCCTGCATGCATCCGTAATGTAACCAGCACTAGGTCCTAATGGACTGCCGCCGCTGACAAGGAGACAGATGCCAGACCAGCGCTGTCAATAGCAGGGACAGGACAGCTTGGGAACCCCACAGTGGCAGAACACCAGGGCTCGGTGGCAAGACAACCTTTGCAACCCTGAAAGTTCTCCCACTGCTTTGGACCCTTATATTTTCTTGGTGTGCTGGTGACATATCTCTTGTTTTCTGCCACCCTGGGGGGCCCCAGTATAGTAGGAAGGGAGCTCACTGCAGAACATGTAAAAGGGCCCGTTGTGGGATCATAGTAAAGGGCCCCAGGAGATATATATAAATATATATATATATATATATATATATATATATATAATTGCATTTTATAGTTGGCCCCCCTACTTTTGTCCCTGTCCCCCCATGTGCCCCCCCTAAATATGAAAGCTGGGGACGCTATCAGTGCCCATCCATGCCGCCTATCAGTGCCCATCCATGCCATCTATCAGTGCTCATACGTCCTGCCTATCCCTGCCCATCCGTGCCGCCTATTCCTGCCCATCCGTGCCGCCTATCCCTGCCCATCCGTGCCGCCTATCCGTGCCACCTATCCATGTCCATCTGTGCCGCCTATCCGTGCCCATCCGTGCCACCTATCCATGCCGCCTATCAGTGCCCATCCATGCCACCCATCAGTGCCGCATATTGGTGCCCATCATCAATGCCACCACATCAGTGCCACCTCATCGGTGCCCATCAGTGCCACCTTATCAGTGCCAGTCAGTGCAGTAACATAAGTGCCCATTAGTGAAGTAGAAAAAGTACTTATTTACAATGTTTTATAACGGAAACAAAAAAAAACTTTTTTTTTTTCTAAATTTTAGTCATTTTTTTTTTCAGACACCCTGCCAAACCCTAAATATTCAGCTCAGAACCTTCTGGCCTCCACCCACTAGCTTCTAGAAACGTCTCCAAGCTTCTAGAACCAGGGGGAGGTACCAGAGGCCTGTCTTGTGGAGTTCTCCAGCCTGACCTAAAGTAAACCCTCCCACTTACACCCAAGCTTCTAACAAGCCTCTTTCTACACTAGCAAACTATGTACACAAGAGGGCACTACAAATGCTACAAATTTAGCACTGTTTGCTGCCTCTTGCTACCTGTGAAATGTGCCTGCAAGAATGCACTAGGCAAGTGAAAGGGAATAAAATTAACACACTACTAACAGCTGCAACTTCAAGTAATTGCAGATAAAATACCCTTATAATGCATAGTGGAAGATAGTTCAAATAAGAATGTGGTCTCACTACTGTACAGCTCCTGTCTAACAATTGCCCAGTGAAACAATATTCAAGTATCTGGGGGATGGGGGTGGTATGAGCCTGTCAGACTGTCCCTGAACACCTCTTTCTTCTGCACACAGCACTCCGCTGTCAGGGCCAGATTAAGAGCATCATAGGCCTAGTGCTAAGGATTTTGGTGGGAGTTTTTTTGGGGAATAAACAATTATTAAATAATATTTTTTTACTACTACTATTCATTTAAATTTAATTTTAAAATGTACAAATATGAGGCAGACTGGGCTCTAGATTTAAAGCTAGTCTCGTGGCCACTGGATTCCGTATCATAGCCATCTGTTGATCCCCTCTTTGAAGACATCCTGCCCCAGGATCTGAGCATCTATTAAGCCTGATTGACTCTTGAAATTTAATTTTCTTAGAGTCCACTCCTTCTGGTAAGCCTGCATCTTCATTGGTGGTGGGATTTCTCTTCACGTTTGAATATCAAGTTTTATTTCTGTCACTGGAATTCAAGAACACCTCTTTTTATGAACTTTATGGTTTTCGTTTATTATGAGGTTCACGTTGGACTTTTTTTGTTTCAATGCACTGATCACTATTTTATGTGTATTATTTATTATTTACATGTATGCAATTTTGACTTCATTGATATATTTTGTTTTTTCCTGAGCGCTACACTATTTTTTCCATAAAATGTACAAATGCAACAATTTAGAATTAGGATAAAAGTTTAGCACCGGGAAACACCTTTTGAAAGATAAAAAGTGCATTTTTATATACAACTATATAGATCAGACCAAAAATGAGGGGCAAATGAGGAGAAATGAATGACAGAGGGACCTTGCTCCAAATCATGGACAGTCCCTCGAAACCAGGGACAGTTTGGAGCTATGAACAGACTGAAGTTTTGGGGGAAGAAAGAGGGCTCTAGAAAAGGCCGGAGCGGAGTATAAGGTGAGTGATAGGACCTGAACTGTGCAACTCTTGACATAACAAGCATTTAACTCTTGCAGTGTAGGAGACCCCACTGCAAAGGTGATTTTTTTTTTAAACTCATCAAATTGGGTTTTAACTACATCAATAGCTAATAGCTTTTTGTATAAGTAAGGGGGCAAACAGAAGAATAAAGAGAAGCAAGGAGGTCAGTTCCCCGTTGAGATGCTGATGAAAAATCCTATTACACTTTCCCCACGGGAAGGCTGCTTAAAAAGAAAAGGAATTTTACCTCTCAGATAAACAGAGAAAATGCCTCAGATTGTTGCATAAGGTATATCAGGGTACATAAGGTATAACAGGGAAGTATTACAAAATATGAACCTTCAAACATAACACCAAGTAACCAACCACACACCTTGACTACACATAGCTGTATCTCAGTCTGTTGGCATCCTAATAAATACAGTAATAATATTACCCATTATTTTTTCCTAACTACAGTAAAAAATGCAACTGATATGGTGCTGCAATAAAGAAAATTGCCACCAGGGAGAGCTCAAAGTATATAACCAATACTGGAGCAGAAAAAGCTAAAATTCAGCTTTCTCAGTATATAGCAATTTCAAACATTAGTAACATGTCTTGGTATTATATACAATGCATAGGAAAATTATAAAGCATATTAAACTTAACACAGATGTTTATGCCTGGCTTAAAAGCATTCTAAAGATTGCCAAGGCATTCTATAGAATGCCTAATTTCACACATTGGATCTAACATACATAAAGTTCCAGAGTGCTTGCAAATGGTTAGTTATCCTGGCAGTCCAGTATGCTGCTGGAAGGTGAAATGGTGAAATAAATATCTATACAGACATATACAGCAGCTTGCATATTCAGCTTGGACTTTTCAACATATGGTAGTGTTACAACATATTAAAATTGATTTTTCTCTTTTTTTTTACCACTTAATTTACACCAAAACTTTGAAGGTACACATTATTATTTCAATTTGAAACAAAGGTTTGTTAAAGAAAACAGAAACAAACTCTATGTTTGTTGGTTTCAATACTATTCAGTCTTCATAGTCATTGGTCAGCGTTTGTCTATTAGTCTATTATTTTATTCACTGCCAGCCCCTCTATTAGAGGCTGGCATACCACAATATGCGAGTCCTTTGTAAAAATTAGCATTTTAAATACTTCTTTAGAGGTGTCTTCAGGCTGTTCACATGACTCGCGGCTGCTTTACAGCTCTGAGACATCGCTTCTGCGGGAGGGGCCGCTATCTCCCTCTGACGACAGTTGGGGTGATCACGTGACCTCCCACAGAAGCAATGTATCGGAGCTGTAAAGAGGCCGCAAGTCATGTGACCGGCCTAAAGAGAGCTCTTTATCTTTTTAGTTGCCATCTTCAAGCGTAAATCCTGAGGAAGCTAACACAGCAAAACGTGTTGATTTTCCATGCTTGCAATACCGACCATTGTCTGCCTAAATTTATCACCCGTCTTCTAGTTTGTGGTTTTATTCAGATGGCACATTGTTTTAATGTGATCGAAAACATTTTGGTTTCGATAAATTAGATTTTTTGTCTCTTCCTCATTCTGGTTGGCACATTTAAAGTCCTTGGGAGTTTCCCTTCCTTTTCTTTGGATGTGGTTCCCCTCTCCACAGGATTCATTCTGTGGTCCTATACATTAATTAGTGGTATGGTGCCAATGAGGATATGTACATATCTCTATCTGGCTCATACTTCTTTTTGTACTTAGTAGCAAATAAATAGTTTAGTTATCATGAAGAAATAAAGTCTGGAGATGGGACCTACAGAGTGAGGAACCCTAATGCACATACTGTATATTTGAAAGAGGAAAACTGGATCAAGGATTGTGTGTGAGATGAGGTAGTATAGAAATATTTACCTTGAAGATATCTGAAGACTTCAGACCTTAAGATCCTTGTGTAAGATCTGAAAGGATAACATCCCATTAGGGTCTGCCATTTGATATAGGCTGGTCAGGTTTAAATTGGTCCATGCTGCGAAGGAAGCAGGGGACAAGTAAGCTAAGTAGAACGAGGGATTACATATGAAGAAAAGTAGAAGGGAACATGGGCATCCGCTCCATAGGGCAAGGGGGGGCAATTGACCCCCCCCCCCCCGGAAAATCAAAAAGGTGTTGAAGAGTTTTGTGGCCGCGGGCTGTCTGAGCGGTGCCGGGCCCGATGTCACACAGGCACAGCGAGCAGAAGGGGGGGTCTGTGCTGAAGGGGGTCCATCTGTGCTGAAGGGGGGTCTGTACATTCTCTAGGCTATATTTATATGGGCATGGAGTGAAGCTAAATTATCTCAAGAGCTATTTCACACTGCCAGCTAACCGTATTATCGGTAAAAAGCTTTACCGTCGCTTTAGCTGTGCTATTTGGTTGCTAACCCCCACTAGCGTTTGAAGAAAGGGTTTCATGCGACTGTGTATCGCTGCTGCCGAAGCGCCCCTCCCTGAAAAAATTTCAGTGAACGCCCATGGAAGGGAATGAGGGAAAATGAGTTCTAACTGTATTTTGATTAGTTCCCAAAGCGTAAGTAAATGAAGAAGGATGGACAATGGGCAAATGGATCAATGGACAAGGAATCACAGTCCCCTGCCTCAAGGCCTACCTAGACAGGGATTTCCCAAGCTGCATGTTTATTCAGCTAAAGCATTTTTTTTTTTGCAGAATATTTTAGGGTTATGCAATGGTATTTAGGGGCTGAATGGAATATGTTCTGATAAAAGTAAACTTGGGTTATGACTAAGGCCTTATAGGCTGAAACTAGTCAACCATTCCTATTTGCGTTTGTCCACTGTGGCTTGTTAATTAACACAACTATTTTTTAAGAGAAAAGACCAGAGTGCAGATCATCTTTTCTTCATTACTCTACCCAGCCAGTGACGGTGGATCGAGCACCCGGAACCTTACTTTCTTAGTGATGCATGGGTAGCAGCACTGGCTTTTTTGTTTATATAAACTACCCCCGAAGGAGCTGCTGGTTTAGATTTGGGCCTGCCGTTGACTTACTGTTCCATATGCTCATTTCAGGGGTTCTCAGAAAAATGTCTGCACCAAACACAAAGGGCCCGATTCAGATACCTTTTGCGTATCTGTCCGGCAGCATAGCGTATGGTGTTTACACTACTCCGCCGCAAATATTATGGGCAAGTGCCTTATTCAGAAAGCACTTGCTCCATACTATACGGCGGCGTAGTGTAAACTGCACGGCGTAAGGCCGCGCAATTCAAATGAATGGAGTGGGGGCGTGATTTATGTAAATGAATCATGACCCCACGTCATTCACGTTTTTTTTGGACGGCGCATGCGCCGTCTGTGGACGTTCCCAGTGTGCACATTTATCAATGTAAACGACGTGAACGTCGAGCCACATTCCCGAACGAGTTACGCAAACGACGTAGCCGACGGCAAATTCCATACTTAACATTGGCTGCGCCTGCTACAGCAGGGGTAACCTTACGCCGTCTAACGCTTACGTAAAAAACGACGCGCCGTCGCAATTCCGCTCGTGAATCGCCGTATCTTTCTCATTTGCATAGGCAAATGAGAAATCGAAGTAAACGCCACCTAGTGGCCAGCGTAATAATGCAACTAAGATACGACGGTGTAAGCGAATTATGCCGCTCGTATCTTAGAAGAAAGCCGGCGTATCTTCTTTTCAGAATAGCAAAAAAAGATACGGCGGCTATTCTTAGTATTTACGCAGCGTATCTATAGATACGCTGCGTAAATAGCTTTCTGAATATGACCCAAAGTCTCTTTCAAGGTTTTTATTGAACAAAGTTCTCCAACAGAGGGGTAGAGGGATGGGGAGAGACTCAGGTACCTTTGCTTTGTGGATCACGGGTACAACTTAGATCCAGAGGATTATTTCAGTAACGCACTGGATGTCAGCAACCACCAGATAGGCTCTCACTGGTCTAGCAGCTGGTGTGAAGCTTGTCAAAGTCTCAGCCACAGACTTGATAAGTGTTGTCAGGCCACTCCACGATCTTCTGCCACAAGATTGTGTAACCACTCGCACACTTTGTACAGTTCCAACTCACAGTGCCAAGAATATTTCAGCCAGGCCGGCAGCACAGTGAGGTAGATTTGCCAGGATACGTCCTTGAGTTGAATCCCACTGGTTCAGCTTCCTCCCGTAGGTAAGGTAGCAAAGAACCATTCCTGGATTAATAGGCCCCAGAAACTCCTGGTCCTAGTCTCAGCTGCGTGGCCAAGAGGGCCATCAGGTCAGGATCATAAGACCCTGCCAAAACAGTGTCTGTCCCTTAAGTACTCCTCCCAGAATGCACAACGTATTGACCACGCTCTCTGATCTGCTTCTGGGAAAGAGATACCCAATGCACCCAGCCTGCAGCCTTTCCAACCTTGACCTGCGGTAACAGCGACACCCATCGTCAAGGGGAAAATTGTGCAACCTAGCTGAACTGAAACAAAACCAACAATTTAGCATAATCCTTCTGAGCTAAACTACAGCTCGGACAACTAAAATTTAACACATAGCGCCTACTCAATGGGAGCATGGCGCTACATAAGAGTGAACTAACCCCTTTAAAATAAACACCAAGCAGTTGTTCTGAAACAGGGTAGCAGGCTTAGCTGAGCTTTTGAGAGGCCTTCTGTTATGAACTTTGAGGATGAATTTCTTCAAGTGCATGCAACTGTAGAGATCAGCAAGAGCTTGCTTTAAAGCTCATTTACTGCTTGTTAAGAATATGTACTGTAAACAAATGTCTATAAATGATATGTCCTGAATGTCTATAGCCTGGCCACAGCTTCTCTTTAAGGGTAATACATCCCATGAAATGGTAATGTTTACGTTTAAAAAGAACCTCCTTAAATGACCACCTTTTGCTTGCTTCACCTAGTAATATCTATGTTCTTTTTGTAAATGTTTTTGTCTTCTCACATGCCTCCCAACTGTCCCTGATTTCGAGGGACTGTCCCTGATTTGGAGCAATGTCCCTCTGTCCCTCTTTCCTCCTCATTTGTCCCTCATTTTGACCTGATCTATATAGATGTATATAAAATGCACTTTTTATCTATCAAAAACTTTCTAAACTTTTGCATTTGTAAATTCCAAAGCCAATATAAAGAAATAGTAGTGGTAGTAGTAGTAAAAAAGCAGCTGTGGGTTTACCTAATCTTATATTTTTGTACAATTCTCCTTTAAGGGGGCGTGGCAAGGGGTTTGTCCTATGCCTGCATACTTTTGCTCATAGGTGTCCCTCATTCCCATCTCAGAAAGTTGGGAGGTATGTTCTTATATCTAAGGCCACGTCAGAGGTGTATTTAGATTTTGTGCTGCTCTAGGCCTGACTAAACTCATGCACCCCCTAATTTAAATATGACCCACCCCTTTCTGTCACGGCCACACCCTGTGTTGTTTAAGACCCGCCCTGAAATTTTCGGGTGAGGACACTAGTTCTGAGGGCCTGGGGGGGGGTGCAATGGATTCCCCTAATTTACTTAGATTTCCTCTTACTTCCTGGTTGCCCATAGAGCAGGAAGTGAAGGGAAATCTTCGCAATGGGACAGGGATGGTAAAAAAATAAACTGGCAGGGGCTTTAACCCTCCCTTACTCTACCGAAAATGAAAAAAAAAAAAAGTGTTGCCTATAGTTCTACTTTAAGTAGATGGTGCAGCAGAAACATATAGCACAGTGAGGAAGATTTGTGGTCCAGGATGATAAAACAGTCAAAATTGGAAGCGTTCCCCCCCCTCCACAGTTGCGGAAAGCTGGCCGCCCGCATACCAGAAGCAGCACAGCCGCTTTATGGAGGCGCTAGACTAATTTTCCTAATAGTGTAACGCAAGCCAGCGGGGACTCTTTTCGTGCTGCCCCCTTGCAAAGTGCTGCCCTAGGCCTGGGCCTTGTTGGCCTAGGCCAGGATACAGCTCTGGGCCACGTACACACGATCAAATCTATCTGCTGGAAACGGTCTGACAGACCGTTTTAGCAGACAGATTCGATCGTGTGTACGGGCAGACAGACAGATTTTTCCAGCAGACAGATTTTAAAGCATACTTTAAAATCTGTCTGCTGGGAATCCGTCCGTCCGATATGTCTGCTGGTTAGTACGCTAACCAGCAGACATATCTGCCCGCACATGTGTCGAATGGATTCGACGCATGCACGGAGGTGTTTTACTTCCTGGTGCGGTGATGCGGCGGCGTGAACGTCATCTCCACGTCACCACGCTGTCTGCCGGCGGGGATTTTGGTTTGATCGTGTGTACAGCGATCAAACCAAAATAGCCCAGCAGACAAATCTGATGAAATCGGTCTGTCAGACCGATTTAAACAGATTTATTTGGTCGTGTGTACGCGGCCTTACACGTTGTAAATGTTTTTCTTGTCTTTTTATATACCTTTTCTACCTTTGATTTCCAAACTTTCAGTCATCAATTGTTACAGACATCGGCCAGGACTACTGAGGTATAACTGAAAATTGCTCTCAGCTTGAATAACGTTAGTGCAGAAACCTATGTTTAAAGGGGTTGTAAAGACAAAAATATTTTCCTCTTAAATGAAAGTCTGACAGTAGCTGATAAAGTTAAAAGTAATGTTTTGCATTATAACTAGTTTGATACCTGTTGAAATCGAGCTGTTTTACTCACCTCCGTCACTCCTGAATCGTTATTCTCACTGACTTCCTGGTTTGCGGTACGCATTCATTCTTGCTACATCACGGCCTAATGGGAACTACAGTTCCCATTAGGCTTAGCCTCCATGCCTGTGAGGGATAAGAGAGCATCTTCACGCAGAGCTGTAGTCATAGGGAGGGGGTGAGCACATTCTGCTTTCTACAATGCAAAATGGCTCAGATGCTGAAGAGGAGAGACAGGAAATGGCATTTTCAAACCTGGATTACTGTATTTTGGAGGTCAAAAGGAAAAACGAGGTAAGTGATATTTAAATGCTCTAGCTTACAGCAATCAATTGATCTAATAAAAAACCTTTAGTGTTCCTTTAACAGCGAGTTGAATGAAAAAAAGACCAATTCCCCCATCCACCAATTTGATATGGATGGGGGAATACCTCCTGCTGTAGCATTTCATTCCGACAGTGGGGAGCCTTCCCTAATTTTTTTTTTCCACATCAGACTCAACCGGGGGGGGGGGGGGGGGGGGGACAGTAAGGCCGCGTACACACACGATCAAATCTATCTGCTGGAAACGGTCAGCCCGACCGTCCCAGCAGACAGATTCGATCGTGTGTACGGGCGAGCCGACGGATTTGGCCAGCCGACAGATTTTAAAGCATGCTTTAAAATCTGTCGACTGGGAATCCGTCCGCCCGATATGTCTGCTGGTTAGTACGCTAACCAGCAGACATATCTTCTCGCACATGCGTCAAATGGATTTGACGCATGCGCGGAATTTACTTCCTGGTGCGGTGACGTGGAGGCATCAACGTCATCGCCACGTCACCGCGCTGTCTGCTGGCGGGGATTTTGGTTTGATCGTGTGTACAGCGATCAAACCAAAACGGCCAGCAGACAGATTTGTTTAAATCGGTCGGTCCGACCGATTTGAACAAATCTATTTGCTCGTGTGTACGGGGCCTAAGACATGCTCACGGTAATTCCGCCTTTCGCATTTCTTCTGTGGTCTCGCATCACTTGTGGTTTTTCTATTTATTTATTATTTTTTTGTTTATGTTATTTGTTTATATAATTTGTTTTTATTTCCCTGATATCAGAATCCCCATAACAGTATTGCCACTTATAGCCGGCAACACTGATCGTTTAGGAAAAACCTGACATGCTGGTGGTACACAAGTCAATCGATAGATCGACTTGAGTACCACCAATCTGCCTATACGTGAATCAAAATTAGGCCGGTCCCTGCTGAACCAGCTATATTTTGATTTATATATGACAAGCTTAAAGTGGATGTAAACCCAAAAAAATATATATTTTTTTTGATGTCACAATGTAGAGTATAAGATTTCCTATCATCTGTGCCCAGCCTTGCCACACAGAGTTAATCCAGCGCTGAGTAATCCTCTTTTAAAGTCCAGTGCAAATTAATCGGACTTCAGATAAAAACCTGCCAAATTAGGTTAAGTCCGTTTCTCTGTTTTTGCTTTCAGTAACAGGTTATTTACAAATATAGCTTGGACATGTTTATCATAACAAGAGGTGATCCAAAGTTCATTGTATATTACTAGGATGTGTTATGATGTTATATCACCTCATGTTATGATAAACAAAACATAACATATGATAAACATGTCCTAGCTATATTTGTAAATAACCTCTCACTCAAAGCAAGAAGAGAGATTCCGGACTTTTTGATTTAGGCAGGGTTTTATCTGGAAGGCTGTTCGTTTTCACTGAACATAAAAGAGGATTACTCAGCGCTGGATTAACTCTGTGTGGCAAGACTGGGCACAAATGATAGGAAATATTATACTCTACATTGTGACATCAAAAAAAAAAAAAAGGGTTTACCTCCACTTTAAGGCCATGCTTACTCTGTTCATCTGGTCAATGGTCATTATCATCTGGATATGTTTGCTTGTTTGATAAAACGCAATGTTATTTTCATTTATGTTAACAAAGTTCAGCACTGGTTGTTACTTTCCTCTATTGCTGGACCAGATACAAGGTGTTTCCAGGTGGAGGGGCTTTCAGACATAGTCTAGTAGACATGTAGGCAATTTGTTTAGTTCCAAATTAATTTGGAAATGAATACCGCATCTAAACGAATGGAACGTAACATTTAATAAAAATAAATAATAATAATAATAATAATAAAAAAAAAACTATGTTAAACTACACCACACCAGGTTGAGTGTGATCTGCAGATTTAACTTGGGAACCTTTATCGATGTGTTGTATTTTGGACTATATTGGACTTGTGGAAACTTTTAGCAAGGTTTTTTCAATAAAACCACCACGATTTTACACTATGTGGCGATTCACTCTTTTCTTTATATAAACGTCTATGAGAGAGAGAGAGTGAAAAACCAACACGGTTGACCACAGAGCTATCTTTATTCGTATTCAATGGATGGATCCTTTACGATGTGTGAATTCATGCTAGACTATACTCCTATAACGTAGAGTCTAGATAAACCTGGTAAGAGCACATCTTGTATATAACGGTGAAAGGTGCACTTGGGGCGTGTGGTCGTTCATCATCCTTTGGACACGATTGCAAAGATTTCATCACATATTTTTCTATGAACATTTTCTTGAACTGAATATTGCAATTTATATTTGTGATGAGTAAGCACGTCTGTGTGAAACGCATCTACTGATCACCTTTTTTGGATTGATGTTTGTAATGTTTGCTTGATTTTATGGACTTTCAATTCTTTTGATTTTCCTTCCGGATGTGCTGCCATTCTTATTTGTTTCCAATGGATTTCCCTAGCTGCAGACAAGGTAGGTACCCGGATCTCTTCAGTAGTTCATCAGATCCTCACATGTGTTCCCAGCTCTTTCTCTCATGTCATTTATATTTGTTTCACTTTACTATCACTCACATAGCGCAGAAATTGTTGGTTTATAATGTAAACAAACAACAGGCTCTGTAAGCTTTTATAAACCCAGCAAAATCCAGCTTCAGACTCTCTGTTCTGATCTTTGACAGTGACTTACTTCTCAAGACCTTTAGCTTCAGAGGTCATTGAGTTTTTTTTTTTTTTAAAGGCTTATACTTAAACTATTTGTTAAGAATATGTAGTAATAGTCTGGAAACTGGTGCACGTTTAACCAGTTAAGGACCGCCGCATGTACATTTACGTCGGCAGAATGGCACCGACAGGCACATCAATGTATATATACTTGGTGCCTTGAGGGGGTTCGATCGGACCCCCCCCCGTACATGCGGCAGTCCCCGTAGCTGGCAGAGCGATCCGGGATGAGGGGGCGGCTATTCGTTTGTCCACCCCTCTGGATCGCTCTCAGCCAATCTGCACGCCCCCCCCGCCCTGTCACTTCCTCCTCCTGTGTAAACACAGGAATGAGGAAGCGATGTGATCTCTCCTTCAGCGTTTTTTTCAACCACCGCTGAGGAGAGATCACATCGCACAGTAAGTCTGCACTAACACTACACTGACACACACTACACATAGGCACATTAACCCCCCCCCGATCGCCCCCCCTCCACCCTGTCACAGTGTCACTGAATGCAGTAATCATACATGTATGATTACTGTATTTAGTGTCAGTGTGACAGGCAGTGTGACAGTCAGTTAGTGTTAGGTTCAGGGTAGCCCCCGTCCTCCCCTAATAAAGTTTTAACCCCTTGATCGACACCCTAGTTAACCCTTTCACTCCCTATTGCCAGTGTCACTAAGCGATCATTTTTATGATCGCTGTATTAGTGTTGCTGTTCCCACTAGGTAGCTAATTTTTTTTTATTGCGATTTTTTCTTACTAAAGACATATGGCTAAATAAATTTGGCCTAAATGATTGACTAAAATTTAGTTTATTTGATTAACAAAAAGTAACAAATATGATTTTTTTTTAAAAAATGTCGCTCTATTTTTGTATATATATTTTTTTTTAATAGAATAGTGAAGGATTAGAATCCTGTCAAGTTTTTATTGCTGTCAGTGTTCTTTTAGGTATATTCACCCTACCTGATGACACAGACATACAAAACTATGGGAAATCTAAAATGTTAGACTTGTCACTAGTTACTCTGGGACTAGAAGTTAGGAAAATCCAACATTTAGAGTTGTCACAGGAAAATCCTACAGGTGAAATCCTACAATAAAGGAACTTATTCAGATGACAACCAGCTAAAAAGTGAGTTACCTTCATTGTAAAGGAATTATTTTCTCACTTTCTGATGCATCTTCGTGACAGACATTAAAGGGCAATCTTTTCAATGTACAACAGACAGAAAAAAAATTAGACAATTCTTTTAACCCTTGCACTATGCAAATGTACTATCCAAAAAATGTAAAAAAGGTTTGGCTATACATACTGTACAGTTTAATGACTGTAATTATACTTAGAAATACAGAACTGTAATATAGCAATGCCAACCACCAAGCCTTTTGTACTGAATTATTATTCATCTTTTCTTGATTGTCCTATATTTGTGAGAAAAACAGAATAGACAGTTTAGTTTATAGGCTTAACCTGGTAGACAAAATAAGCTGTAATATAATAAAAGTAAAGTAATACCACTTTAAGCACTTGACGGAAGGTCGGTGCTGCCCTCGTTCTGGGTGGACGTCTTATGACGGCGCACCTGAATGGTCACTCCCACGCGCCTGCGCCGTGTTGCTAGGACACAGCGCAACTCGGCTCTTTAATCATGTGATCAGCTGTATCCAATCACATCCCGTCACATATAAACAAGGAAGTGTTGGTATTCGGCGCTCCTTGCCTCACACTGACAGAGTGTGTGGCGAGGAGAGCCGATCAGCGGCATCTCCTCGCAGGGGACAGTAGGAGATGAAATCAGGGCACTCATAATCTGTGCCCTGATTACATTTAAGCGCCAGAAGTGCCAGCAATCAGTGCACACCAGTGCCAGCAATCAGTGCCCATTAGTGATGCCAGTCAGTGCCGCCTATCAGTGCTTCCCATCAGTTTCGCCCATCAGTGCCACCCATCAATGCCCATCAGTGATGCCAATCAGTGCCACCTATTCATGCCACATATCAGTGCCTAGTGCCAGCTATCAGTGCCACCTCTCAGTGCCCACCAGTGCCGCCTATCAGTGCCACTTATCAGTGCCACCTATCCGTGCTCATAAGTGCAGAATATATTAGTGCCTCCTCATCAGTGCAGCCTATCAGTGCCGCCTCATCAGCGCACATCAGTGAAGGAGAAAATTACTTATTTACAAAACTTATCCCGCTACACACGGTTGGAATTTCCAACAACAAATGTTCGATGTGAGCTTGATGTCGAAAAATCCGACTGTGTATGCTCCATCAGACATTTGCTGTCGGAATTTCCGACAACAAATGTTTGAGAGCTGGTTCTCAATTTTTCCAACAACAAAAGTTCTTGTCGGAAATCGGAGATCGTCTGTAGCCAATTTCGACACACAAAAATCCTACGCATGCTTGGAATCAATTGGACACATGCTTGGAATCATTGAACTTCACAGTTTTGATGTCGGAATGTGTGTACGCGGCATTATTTTCGCATTTTCAGATTTTCTAATTTTCTAAATTTTTATTTAGGAAACATTTGTTAACCACTTGCCAACTGCCTAACAGATATACGTTGGCAGAATGGCAAGGGCATGCAAAGCAATGTACAGGTATGTTGCTTTGAATCTGCCGCCTAGCAGGTGCCGCGAGCTCTGTGACTGCCTGCGGGACCCACGGACTCGGGAAATATCAATGTAAACAAGGTATTTCCCTGTTCTGCCTAGTGACAGGACAGCGATCTACGGTTCCCTGTCATCGGGAGCAGTGATCACTGTCGTGTCACTGGTAGTCCAGCCCCCTCACAGTTAGAATCCCTCTCTAGGACACACTTAACCCCTTCCTCGCCCCCTAGTGGTTAACCACTTTCCTGCCAGTGTCATTTACACAGTAATCAGTGTATTTTTATAGCACTATTACTATAGTGTCCAATGTGCCTGCAACAATATCGCAGTCACAATAAAAATCACAGATCGCTGCCATTACTAGTAAGAAAAAAAAATAATAATAATAATGCCATAAAACTACCCCCTATTCTGTAGATGCTATAACTTTTGTGCAAACTAATCAATATACGCTTATTGCGATTTTGTTTACCAAAATTATGTAGAAGAATACATATCGGCCTAACCTGAGGATTTTTTAATTTCAAAAGTTTTTATTAAAGGGAATGTGCATCAACAAGAAATACAATGCATCAACAATAATCATATTGGAGCTTAAGTGTATAAGCGCGGACGCAGCTGCGATATAGCAAAGACGGAAAACAGAAATAGCAGTACAACATGTACATTCGTTTATAGTAGTGCAAACTTTCAGGGGGATACAGCATATCACAATCCATCGTCAGCAGACGTACATACGACTGAGGGTGTAGTAGGGACGAAGGCAACCACATCAGGAGGGGGAGAATCCATGTAGGGGTCGGTATGGGGCGCCATGCAGTGTCAGGGAAGGAAGCAAAGAACAGTGGGATTTGTTCGGGAGTTCTGAGGAGATGCATCTCTAAAACGGTAAGTACTGCTTGGATTGTAAAAAACACACCCGATTCCCCTTGACATAACGAGCCTCAATCTAATGTTAAAAAAAGGTTTTTGGGTGAACCACCCCTTTAAGAAAGCAGTGACTTTTCGAAAGAAGGGGGGGGGGGCACATTCAGTTGTACGCAATCTCTATTCCTGGGGGCGAGAGACAGGTGAAAATTCAGTGGTCGCGGCGTGCTCTGCGATGCAGCGGGGCCGCCGGAGTGTTGGAAGGCAGGTGGCCGGGCAGCGGAGCTTGACTCGGTCTAGTAGTGGAGGGCGAACGCCGTCGCCGGAAGCGGGTGTTTTGGGCCTCCATTGGTTCTTCCCTGTCTAGGCGGCAAGCATCCCATGCACATCAAATTCCGCGTACCAGTTAGGGAGATCCACAACGGGAATATCCAGAGCCTTGCAGAAGTCATCCAGCTCCTCCGGAACACACAGCAGGGCAGAATGACCAAGATGGGTGTCAGAAAGCGTGAAGGGGAATTTCCAGCGGTACTGGATTCCCCTGGTGCGCAACACATCCAGTAGAGGGCGGAGGTCCCTGCGATGGCGGAGGGTGATGGCGGACAGGTCCTGGTAGATGTGGATAGCATGGCCGTCATGGTGCAGTTGAGCCTTCGCACGGGCCTTACGGAGGACTTCCTCCTTAGTGTGGAAGTCCATCAGGCAGCACACCACGTCCCTGGGGGGATCAGTTTCTTTACCGCGGGGTCTCAGGGCTCTGTGGATCCATTCCATGGGGATCGGTGTTTGAGGAGGCTTGTCGAGAATGCCATTGAGGAGCTCCGTGACGGCCGGAAGAATGTGGTCCGGATCCACCGTTTCAGGTAGGCCCCTAATTCTAAGGTTATGGCCGCGGCCTCGGTTGTCTAAATCTTCGAGGTGTCTTTGGATGTCACAGAGTTGCAGGGTATGGGTGTCCAGCCTGTGATCAACTATTTTGAGAGCCGAGAGCCCCCCTGAGGATTATATATATATATATATTTTTTGGGGGGGGGTATTTATTATAGAAAAAAGTAAAAAATATTGAGTTTGTTTCAAAATTGTCGCTCATTTTTGGTTTATAGCACATAATATAAAAACCCCAGAGGTGATCAAATACCACCAAAAGGAAAAAAGGACACCAATTTTGTTTGGGTGCAACATTGCATGACCATGCAATTGTCAGTTAAAGCGATGCAGTGCTGAATCGCAAAAAATGGGCTGGTCATTGGGCAGACAATTCTTCCGGAGCTGAAGTGGTTAACCCCTTCAATACAGGGCTTTTTATACCCACATCCATACCGGGCCTATTCTGGCACTTCTCTCCTACATGTACAAATCATCATTCTTTTGCTAGAAAATTACTCAGAACCCCCAAACGTTATATATGTTTTTTAGCAGACACCCTAGGGAATAAAATGGCAGTCATTGGAACTTTTTATCTTGCACGGTATTTGTGCAATAATTTGCGCGAGCTAACGGGGACAGAGGCGGTTTTTTTTTTCATTTAAATTTTAATTTTTTTACATTTTTTTTTACATTTTTTTTTTGGTCACTTTTATTCCTATTACAAGGAATGTAAACATCCCTTGTAATAGGAATAGTGTGTGACAGGTTCTCTTTATGGAGAGATGCGGGGTCAATAAGACCCCCACATCTCTCCTCCAGGCTGGAAAGCATGAGATTGTGAAAAAAAATTCACCAATCTCATGCTTACTAGCCGCAATCGCAGCTTTGTTTACTTCCGGGCGTGACGTCATTACATTGCGCCCGGGCCTCCGACGGTCATAGAGATGACTGGTGACCATCTGCAAAAAAGACAGAGACTATAGGTTTGTTGTTAAGTAGAATCTGTTTGTAATATGTTTGTAATCTGTTTGTAATTTTAAAACTGGTACATTTTTAAAGTGTAGCTCCAGCCCAAAAAAATCTATTTTTAAGCTTTTTGGAAAACATAGAGAAGGGTTCTGTCCCAATGACAAATGTTTTTTTGATTTTTTTTTTTTTTTTTTAGTGAAACAAGGATTGGTGGTAAAGCATCAGTGGACAGGAGACACCTCTTACAGAAGAGAATTTCCCTTCCTAGGGGTAGGTTTCCTCTCACTTCCTGGTGTCTCCTACCGTTTGCAAGTAGGATTCATTTGTAAGTTGGATGTTTGAAAGTAGGGGCCTGCCGTATATACTCTGCAGAAATTTGGGCCCTAGGTGGTGGTGTTGCCACAACACTGTAAGCCCTCACAGTTAGTCTTGGTGGGCTCTGGAACGCCCTGCTGTGAACTATTTTATCAATAATTGAAATTACATGCCATTGTTGAACAGTGGTAGAAAAATTGGGCCTTTGGTGCTGATGCTGGTGTAAGTCCTCACAGTTACTCTTAGTGGGCGCAGGAATGGGCCCTGCTGTGAAATATTAGATCAATAATTGTAATTACATGCCCCTGTTAAACAGGGGAAGAAAAATTGCGCCTTTGTTGGTGTAAGGTTTACGCCCGACAGGTTTAGGAATACGGATCTCAACTGCGGAGACTTCTCAGGTTCGGACCCAGGTTTCACTCTCTTTTGTGCAGAGAGTTTGGTATCCTAGCATTACAGTCTCAGTCACGCAGTATGCCGCATATTCCTTCATAGGCGCCTGTGCGATTTGAGGGAAGATACCGGACGCTAGGTCCAAGGCAAGTTCAGGTTACTCTAGATACAATAGCTGGCGTGATCCCAGAAGGGGATATGTCCACTCCACTGTAGTACTGGATAAGAAATACAATGTTTCATAGCAAGGTAAACAGCATTAACGCCATAAGCCTCAATAGAGATGAGCTGCCACAGCGCAGCAATATAGAGGGAATGGCGAACAGGAACGTTATGGAAGGTCTCCAGACATTATGGACCTGACTGATAATGCATGCTTGGTATGTGAGTTATACTGTATGACAAGTCCTCAGGTAAATAGCAGTATGCACCCAAACATTTGAGATATATATACTTGGTTATATCCAGGATGCAGTAAACATGAGAAAGTCACATTAGAGGTTTAAACACAGAGAGGTTATGGCTGCAGCAGGTCCTGGCATAGCATAGCATACATAGTAGCATAGCTCACAGGGCAGTACACATAGTATAGATCAGGGTACTTGCAATACTGAGGTACTGGCTAGCAGGGTCCAGGATCCGGGCTGCTGGGACTTGTAGTTCCACAGAGTAGATTGAGGTTAGAGGTTTAAACACAGAGAGGTTATGGCTGCAGCAGGTCCTGGCATAGCATAGCATACATAGTAGCATAGTTCGAGAAGAGGATACATGAACATGAAAGGACTTCCAAATATACTTGGTTATATCCAGGATGCAGTATACATGAGAAAGTCACATTAGAGGTTTAAACACAGAGAGGTTATGGCTGCATCAGGTCCTGGCATAGCAAAGCATACATAGTAGCATAGTTCACAGGGCAGTACACATAGCATAGATCAGGGTACTTGCGATACTGGCTAGCAGGGTGAAGCTGGTCAGGCCCCAGGATAGCGGGGTGAAGCCGGTCAGGTCCCAGGATAGCAGGCCGGTGGTGCTGGAGGAGCCAGCTGACAGTGGGGCGTCCCCACACAATAGAGCAACCCACACTGACTGCCTGGCCCGTTTAAATAGGCCGTGCAGCCACTTAACAGGAAGTCACAGACTAATCAGGAAGTAACTAGCTGAACACCAAGTGAGAGGCTCTTCAGAAAGAAGGTTTGGGAAGGAAGTAACGGGTGAGAGAAACTGGGAAGGAAGTACATATAACTGTACTCAAGGAAGGTTAGCGGTGAGACGTTACAGTTGGTGGTGCTGGTGCTGGTGCCACAACACTGTAAGCCCTCACAGTTACTCTTGGTGGGCGCAGGAATGGGCCCTGCTGTAAAATATTAGATCAAGAATTGTTGAACAGAGGCAGAAAAATTGGGCCTTAGACACTGGTTCCACAACACAGCAACCCCTCATAGATACTCTAGTTGGAGCGCAGGAATGAGCCCTGCTGAGTGAGTGAATGAGAGAGTGAGTAACTTGTATAGCGCTACAAACTTAATCGCCTCAAGGCGCTGTATCTGATGTTGTTGTCCAGCCATGCATCAGAATAAATGGGTCTTAACTTTTTTTCTGAAGGCCGATGGTTTTCCTCCATCCAAATGTCTGTAGGTAGAACGTTTCATAACCGTGGTCCTTGGACTGCAAATCTTCGTTCTCCTTTCGATTTGTAGCGAGATTTGGGGATGTGGAGGAGGTTCTGATTAGTTGATCGGAGGGCCCGATTTGGGGTGTAGTGTTTTATTTTCTCGCATAAGTATTGTGGCGTGTTTCCTTGCGTGCATTTGTGGGTGAGTGTCAGGGTACCAGTTCCATTCCGGACAAATTCACGCACATGCGCGGTAGAATGGTACAGTGGCACATGCCTGTGCGCAAATTGCGAGCACGCCTGCACGGTACAGCGGTGCGTCGCACGCATGCAGCCTCTTACCCGGAACCAATCAGAGGCCTGATGGCCATATTTAAACCAGCATCTCCCCCTGGACAGGTTGCTGGTTTGTCATCAGCTACTGTGTGTTCTTCCTGCTGCTGTGACCTTGTTTGACCCAGAACTTCTTGACGACTCTCCTCTCACCCGGAACTTTGGACCTCTTGGCTTACGTATCCTGGACTTCTGCTGTCTCCTGACCCTGACCCCTGGCCTGTACCTTTGGACTCTCTCTGTCTTCTCCAACCCTCGACTTACGGCTTGTTTCCCAGATTTGTCTCCAGCTCCTGCCCTTGTCTATGAACTCTGAGCTCTGGTCAGTAGTTGCCCACTTTTCAGCTGTAATCAGTGATCTTCCTGCTCAGCTACTACCTCTCCGGTACCGGTTCCTCCTTGTGCCTTCCCTCCTCTGTACCCATTCCAGAGGGCGCTGGGTCGCAAAGGTGAGCCGTCCTCAGCATCTCGGCCTTGGTAAGTACAGTGCCTGATAGTGAGGCAAAGGGTCTTGAATGTCAGCCGATCCTTTACGGCTAGCCAGTGGAGGGTCCTCATGACCGCGGAGACTGGTTCCCATGTTTTTTTACCCATTACCAGTCTGACTGCAGTGTTCTGGACGACTTATAGATGAGCCACCTGGTATTTTGGTAATCCTAGGTAGAGGGAATTTGCGTAGTCGAGTCTGGAATTGATTAGTGTTCCAACTACTACTGCTGTGTCTTCTTTCGGGATGAAGGGGATGAGTCTACGTAGCAAGCGGAGAAGATAGTGAGATCCACTGACCACCAATCCTATTTGTGCGTCCATGGACATGTCTGAGTCAAAGATAACGCCAAGGCTTTTTACTTTAGCGCTTGAGGTGATGGTTTGTCCAAAGATGGTCAGAGGAGTCCAAGTCGTCCTAGAATTTGACTTTCAGTTTGCGTGGAGAAGGAAAAGTTCTGTTTTGGATTCATTGAGTTTGAGGGAGCTTTCTGTCATCCGATTATCTATCAATGTCAGGCATTTTTCTAATCCGCGATATTGATCTTTTTTGTTGGTGATGCAAAGGTAAAGTTGAGTGTCGTCCGCGTAGGAGTGGTAGAGCAGGTCTTGTTTGCTAATGATTGTGAGGAGTGGGCGAAGGTAGATGTTGAAGAGCACTGACAACAAGGGTACTCCTTGAGGGACTCCGCATGTGACGGTGTGGGCTTCTGACGTACAAGCTCCTAGTTTCACTGTCTGGGATCGATTTTCCAGGAAAGATGCGAACCATTGTAGATTTGTGTCTACGACTCCAACCTACTTTTGTGAGCTGAGCGAGAAGAATTTTGTGGTCTACTGTGTCGAAAGCTGCACTTAGGTCCAGCAGCACCAGGAGACCCGATTCTCCTTCGTCCGCTGCTTCGAGAGCATCATCCCATATTTTGAGAAGTGCCGTTTCTGTCCCGTGTCCTAGTCGGAAGCCCGATTTTAGTGGTTCCAGAAGTTTGTGGAAGTCTAGATGGAGTTGTAGCTGTTGTACTACCACTTTCTCCATGATCTTGGAGATGGTCCTCAGGCTTGTTGTCGGTCTGCGGCAGTTTGGATCTTTGGGGTCGAGGTTGGTTTTCTTTAGGAGGGGTTTGATTATGCATTGCTTGAGAGAAATTAGAACAATGCCTTCTTTAAATTATTGATTTATGAGATGTGTTATGGTGGGTGCCATGATTTCGGCACATTCTTTCAAGAGTTTTGTGGCAATGATGTTGTTTGGTGCTGTAGCGTCTCGGAGATTTTTGATGATGCTTTTGGTGGTGTCGATGGTGATTGGTAGTAGTGTGAATTGCGACGATTGAGGAATAATAATTTTGTTATTTTTTTTCTTGCTTTGGCTGGTTGTTTTTTTCTGCTGAATTATTTCACAAATGTTTTTGATTTTGTCAATAAAGTCAGATAATTCATTGCAGAATTTGTGTGTTTCCTTTTCTGGAGGTTCTAGACAGGTGAGGTTCATAGTCTGAGCGAATAGGTTAAAAGTTTGCGGGGGCGGTTTAGGGCTTTTGCAATGGTATTGGAGAAATGTTCTTTCTTTGCTTTGAAGATTTCTTTGTGGTATTTCTTGGTAAGTAGTTTGTAGATTGTGTGGTTTTCCTTTGTTGCGTTTCTCCTCCAGGCTCCTTCCGCTCGTCTGCGTTCTTGCTTCAGCAATGTAAGAGCATCGTTGAACCAGCCCGAGTTGTTTTTGCGGATGAGTGTCTCGGAGCGACTGTGTCTGCTGTCTGTAGTAATGCTTTGTTAACCTCCCTGGCGGTATGATTCTTTCAGATTTTAGGTGCTGAAAGCGGTACCATTATTTGCAAGGAAATTTGGCGTTTTATACTGTAGGGTTGTAATTCTTAGGAATAACTTACTTAAATCTGACCAAACAAGAGTCTAATAGGCATCCCGGGTATGACATTTAAAAAATAAATAAAATATAAATTATAATATAATAAATAATTATAAATAATTATAACAAATAATAATATAATTATAGTAAAAATTATTCAATAATGTAATGAAATCAAAATCACTGAAATTTGCTCAGTTGCAGAATTGTTGCTGTCATTATTTTTTTTTTTATGACGAATTTCCCCACAAATCGCTATCGCTAAATTCTGCAAGTGATTATAATTTATTATCGCTGTTTTTTAGCTGATCTAAAACCATTTTTGACATAAAGGGACACTTTTGGTTGCTACGGACAATCTACAGTTTGCAGGGAGAAAGAACACTTTTTATTATATAAAAGGACATGTAGGGCACTGGGCAGACCACTAGGGGCAAGGGGGGTGTGCATTTTTTACATATAGTACTGTAATCTATAAGATTACATTGTACTGTATGTAATGTGCTTGTTTACTTTTTTGAATATGGCGCCGTTCTCCGCCCCCGTGCGTCGTAACGTCGCAGGGAACGGAGATCGGCGGCACACGGGGACGCTGTGTGAATCAAGCGAGCACCCGCTCGCTCACACAGCGTGTTGGCATCACTGGATCCAGGAACAAGGTAAGTAAACCCTGTCTGTGCACTCAGCGAGGCGAGCCCGAGTCAGAGTCGGGGTTACCGATCGCAGTATGAAAATTTAACCCCGAGTCAGACTCGGGAATACCGCCAGGGGGGTTAGGGAGGTTGAGGGTTTCTTCCGTTGAATGGTTTTGATTGACCGTTGTTATTTTATTTGCTAATGTGGTTTTGAAGAGTTCTGAGTGCAGTTTCTTTTGTGATCTTGTCCAATGTGTTGTTCTTGGATATGCTGATTTTTGGAGGATAGTGTTGGTAGTTATTTAAATTTGATAGCGTGGTGGTCCATCCAAGGTAACGGCGAGTTGTCCAGTGTGTTGATGTCTAAATTCTGTTTGAAGATAAAGTCAAGGATGTGCCCCGAAACATGCGTGGGAGCATTTTTCAGTTGTTGCAGACCTAAATCTTCCAGTTAGTTGATGCAAGAGATGGCAATGGGGTGCTGGGTGGAATTAGCCCAGAGGTTGAAATCCCTGAGTAGGGGAGGTGTACGTTGAGATGAGTGGCTTGCTGAGAGAGAGGTGGGATTTGTAGATCACTGCTAGGCCTCCTCTTTGCCCTATTCTATGCTTGGTTAAGATGCAATAGTTCTCAAGCACTAGTTCTGCTAGGATGGTGTTGCAGTCGGTGTTAGTCAGCTTTCTGTGATAAAGAGGCAATCTGTGTTGTATTGGGTGATGAAGTCGTGAATGAAGTCTGTGCTTGACTGCAGATCTAGTGTTGATCAAGCGCATGATAGGTGTTGTGGTTGGAGTGATGCCATCCTGTTATTGGCGTTCGGGTGGCGCTTGCTTCTTAGTAGGTGTTTTTTCCTTAGTATTTTTTGGCTGGACACTGGTAGTCTAGTGGCTGTATTCATTAGACTATGCAGGATGTCCACTGAGTATTTAATGTTGAACATGGCGGAAAGGTGCAGAAGGCAATGAGATGATGCGATTGATGTGATTGATGATGTGCGATGCTACTATGATGCTGGTGCGATGGTGATGGTGACGATGGTGGAACTCCAATCTACCCCACACTAACCAGAATCTAACCCCCCCTAGTTGATCCAGAGGAAGGAGAAAAAACCCTGCTGAGCACAAGCCAATTAGCTGCCGCAGTGGAAAAAATTCCTTCCTGACCCCCCGAGAGGCGATCTGCCTGGATAAACTTACTATAATAGTGGTCCCTATGCAGTAAGAAAGTAGCGGTGGATGATGATACGGATGAGGAGGATGGGGGGTTGAGGAAAAAAGGTGGCAGAAGCTAGCAGGGAGCTGATGGTGAGAAGCCCGGGTGTAGCAAGATGGCCGCTACTTACCAGGCTCAGATCCCCTGTATGACCTTCAGGGCCTCTGGTGGGTGCACCCCATCCACCAGAGGCCCTCTGGTGGGTGGGCTGCACTCAGGGGTGGGACCCAGCGAGCGGACCTTCTTGGGGAAAAAAGGATGGCAGAGAAGGATCCTCGGGTGGCCGGTGGTAGGCCGCAGCAGCGGTCTGTCCTGCTAGTCTAATCTGCGTAGAACAGACGCCTGGAGGCGGCAGGCAGCAGACGGTGGCTACGGGTGGACGAGAGAATTTAACGGAGGGTGACTGGGGGGGGGGCAGAGGCATTGATCGGCAGCTACCCCTGGTGGACTCAATGAAGATCCTGAAATTCATAAGATCAGGTAATTATTGGCCAGATCTAGCCCCTATTTCCAGAGGTATGATTGTGGTGCTAGGTAGTTTCGCTAGGGTCTTTTTCCAAGTATCCTATGTATAATATCCTCATTTCTTGCTGGGAAGGTATCGTGTGTATCTATGCATTTAATCATTTTTTGCCTTTGATCAGCCCTTCCATTTTTTATATACATACAGTATATATATTGGCTCACACCCCCTGCTGACTGGGATGACTCTGCTAGGGACCACATTCTTCCCCTCATTATGTTATATTATTTTAGTTATTCAATTATTTTATTAATACTGTACATCAGTAATCTCCCTTTTTTCCCTCTGCTTCTCGTTTTCACTTTTCACACTAATTCTGCCATAGCTGTAGTGTTTCTCTATTTTTTCACATCTCTCTTTTTTCTTTTTCTTCTTTTTTCTCCTCTTTTTTTTATTCTTCTTTTCCTTTCTCTCTTGTGTCTTTGCTGTGCACATCTCTCTTTCCGTTTTTCACTCCCCCATGATCAATTCTTCACCACCTAGTGGCAGCTTGGTTTACAGCACGCCGCCTGACGTGTATTCCAGCCAGCGTCGGGTAGGCGGCCACTGCTGATGGCCTCACTACTCGGCGCATCGGCGCTTTGGAGCGCAGATGGAGTAGTGTTTGCGCTCCAGCATTTAGAAATAATGACACCCTGCATCGCGCCACGTGGAGCGGGGGTCTGCAGCGCCACTATCTGTGAAGGTACTCCACTATCTGTGAAGGTACTGCGTTATTTGGTTTTGGGTACATTGGCAGCATTGGAGTGACTTTTACCCATTTTTGTGTGAGTCAAAATCGCCTCCCTTCTGGTGCTTTTTCCTCCCTTTTCTCTCTTCTACCTCTGCCCTTGGTGATTTGCTTTCCATGGCACTAGAGTGGACATTGGAGATTTGCATGATTATTGATTATGTATTGTTTTTTACTGGGGATCTACAATACACCTCCCCCAACTCTATATTTATATACATATGTAGATCTTTTTGTACGGCCCCTAGGAGGGCCCCTATGGTCTGCAGAGGGTGTGGCCTCCTGCTATTCATTCATTCATTGAATGTAGTGCTATATAAGTAGTGTCTGTGGAAGGGTCTATACTGCTGAGCTCTGATGAAGAGGCCCCAGACGCCTCGAAACGCGTCAGCCAGCAGCAACATACTTCCAGTCCCCCCATTGTGGAGTGCGGTCTGAGGGGAACATACCTCATTGCCTGTTGACAAGCCTGTTTTGTTATGTCTTTTGTGAGTAGTTTTTAATATTTTTATTATTCAATAAATTGTCAAGCGGTAATACACCAGGCTGGTGTGCCTTTCTTTTCTTTTTCTGTTATCGGCAGCTACCCAGCAGGGGGAGAGTGAAGAGACCCTGGATGGCTGCGCTGGATGTCAGAGTCCGGCTGGATGTCAGAGGCGGATTCCGGGATGACTAAGCTGGATGTCAAAAGGTCAGAGCTCCCATGACAAATGTCCGTCTGCTAGAACGTATGTCTGCACTGAGCTGTACTGACACTGACTACAATATTCACTATTGCCTAGAGCTAGTGTACTAGCATCAAACATTTTAATTACACATCCTTGTTAAACAGGGGCAGAAAAAATGGGCCTTAGGCCCCGGTGCTGGTGCCACAACACTGCAACCCCTCACAGATACTCTAGTTGGAGCGCAGGAATGAGCCCTGCTGCAGGGTACTGCATAACATTTTTTTATTACACGCCCTGCTGCAAAGTATTGCATCAAAAATTGTAATTACACGCTCCTGTTAAACGGGGGCAGAAGAATTAGGCCTTAGCCACTGCTGGCGGTGCCCAGAACCAAAAATGTTCTTACAAGCTATCAGCATGATCATTGAGGAGGAAAAGGATAGTCACTCAGCATAACAGGATAGTCACTCAGCATGACAGGGTAGTCACTCAGCATCGGCATAGGCAGTCTTGAAGGGATCTGACATTTCCAAAAAAAAATATTCAGTTCCAAAAGCATCAGGTGCTGGTGGTGATCCAAGCCTGATTCATTTTTATGAAGGTCAGTCGATCGACCGAGTCGGTGGAGAGGTGCACACTGTGATCGGCTACAAAGCCTCCAGCAGCACTGAATTTGCATTCTGAAAGAACGCTGGATGCAGGACAGGCCAGTAGCTCAATTGCATACTGTGCAAGCTCTGGACAGTGATTCATCCTCAAGACAAAGTAACCCAGAGGATTTTCGGTGGGAAAGGTGTCCAAGTCTGATCTTGCTCCTAGGTATTCCCACACCAAGTAAAACAGATGCTGGCGATGGTTGCTGGAACCGGTCATACCTTGGGACTGCGGACTAAAAAATTGTCTGAATGCATCGGTCAGACGGCCACCTTCTACACTGCTCCTTCTTTGACTGACCGAAGCCTCAGCAACACGTTGTCCAGGACCAGGATTTTGTAACCTCCCAGTCTCTGGGAACAGTAATGATCCCTCTCCTTAATAGCACAAATACAATCCTTCCGCAGGTTTTTGCAGGATCAGGGAGGCCATGCAGCATAGGTTTGCTGAGGCATTCGATGCGGAGTCCTCTGGGTCACTGAGGACAACATGATCCACAGCCACTTTCTCCCAGCCACGTACAAGTCCATGGGTTTCTTGGGACTGTAATTGATCCCTTGAAGACTACTGCTGATGCTGAGTGTTAGGCTCCTCCTCCATGCTGACACAATCCTCCTCCTCCTCCTCCTCGTCCTCTTCCTGTGTGATAGGCGGGTAAGCAGGAACACTGTCTGGATAAATGGGGCCTTGAGCGGTAAGGAAGTCCTCCTCTTCCTCCCTCTGTTCTGCCTCAAGTGCCCTGTCCATTATTCCACGCAGCGTGTGCTCCAACAGGTGGATAAGAGGGACAGTGTCACTGATGCATGCACTGTCACTGCTCACCATCCTCGTGGCCTCCTCAAATGGTGACAGGACAGTGCACGCATCCCTAATCATGACCCACTGGCGTGGGGAAAAAAACAAGCTCCCCTGACCCTGTCCTGGTGCCATATTGGCACAGATACTCATTAATGGCCCTCTGCTGCATGGCCAACATAGAGTTCCACCTGGTGGGCATGTCACAGATTAAGCAGTTCTTGGGCAGGTTGTATTCCTTTTGGAGGTCTGCCAGCCGAGCACTGGCATTATATGACCGTCGGAAATGCACACAGAGTTTCCTGGCCTGCTTCAGGACATCCTGTAAGCCTGGGTACCTGCCCAAGAACCGCTGCACCACCAAGTTAAGGACGTGAGCAAAACAGGGCACATGGGTCAGTTGTCCCTGCCGGAGGGCGGAGAGGAGGTTGGTGCCATTGTCACAAACCACCATTCCTGGCTTAAGCTGGCGTGGCATCAACCACCTCTGAGCCTGCCCCTGCAGAGCTGACAGAACCTCTGCCCCAGTGTGGCTCTTGTCCCCCAATTACACCAGCTCAAGCACCGCATGCCATATTTTTGCCTGTGTAGCCCCTTGAACGCATACAGAGCACCACTGGTTCCGAGGACAAATCAACACAGGAAGAGGCCACAGAGGAAGAAGAGGAGGAGTGGAGGAGAGAGGTGTGTCACAATCACCAGTAGTAGCATTTTGGAGGTGTGGTGGTGGAACAACCTCCAACACTACTGTACCTTGTCCTGCATCCTTCCCAGCTGCCAGCAGAGTCACCCAATGCACCGTGAAAGATAGGTAATGTCAGCGGTAATATGCACCTTACCGTTGATCGCCCTGTCCAGCGAGGCATGGACATTGCCTTCCACATGCCGGTAGAGAGCCGGAATCGCCTTCCGTGAGAAAAAGTGGCGTTTGGGAACATGCCACTGAGGTACCGCACATTCCACAAACTCACGGAAGGGGGCAGAGTCTACCAACTGAAAAGGCAGCATTTGAGGTGCTAGCAATTTAGCTAAGCTAGCATTTAACCGCTGGGCATGTGGATAGCTGGGAGCGAACTTCTTTCGGCGCTGCAGCAGCTGGGGCAGGGAAAATTTCCTGGAACAATCTGACGTTGATGTACCGATAGTAGATTGCCCGCAAGTACTTGGCTGTGACACACCTAATTCTGCACCTTCATTCCTATCAGTGCAGGCTTCAGAGAGGACTGAAGGTATAGTGGGGTTGAAGATCCCAGCTGATGAGGAGCAAGGAGAGGTCTGATTTGTTCTTTGATGTGGGTCTTTGGGGTACGCTTGCCAACAAACTGCATGGCAGGTCGACATATGTCTGGTCAAGCATGTTGTTTCAAAGCGGGTGATGTTTTGGCCACGCGAGATACGCTTGCAACATATGTTGCAAATAGCAGCAGTGCGATCTGTCATTCGTCTTAAAAAAGGCCCACACCAAAGAACTTTTGGAATAACATGGAGAGACAGCAGCGCCCTGCACATGCAGAGCTGTGTGGTGTGATGCAGTTGGTGTGCTGCCCTTAAGCTGGCCCCTGGAGGGCATCTTGCCTCATTGAAGATGTGCCTCCTCCTCTCTCCTGTCAGGCACCCATGTGGAGTCAGTGATCTCATCATCCCCTCCCTCCTCATCACTGTAGCAAACCTGGCAGTATGCTGCAGCTAAGGGGGAACATGACTGCCAGATTGCTGTCCTTCTTGGGCAGCCCCTCTCTCGGGGCTCACGTTACTGCCTTCCTCTAGCTGGGTACCATCATCGGAGCCTTCAAAACGCTGCGCATCCTCCTGCAGCATGTACCCAACACTGTGGTCAAACAGTTCGGGGGACTCCTCAGGAGGACATGGTGGGGCTAGGGAAGAAGTGACTGATGCCATTGAGCAGAGGGAAGAGGCCGCATTAATAGCTGCTTTGCCAGACAAAGTGCCCTGAGCCTGGGTGAAAGAGGATGAGGACGGCTTGGTAATTCACTCTACCAAGTGTTTGGCATGTTGCGGACGAGAATGTCCCACGGCAACGTGCTGATGAGGATGCACCATGTCCAAGACCAGTACTGTTGCCTCTAGACGCAGAGCCTGCTTTATTGGCTCGTGACTCTCTGACTTTCCTTGTTGTCCTTCCAGACATACTAATGGCCTGCAGGGAGATGTAGCTGCACAAATACTGACAAAACTTGCAGATCCCTGCCTGTGGTATTAATATGAGAACACCAGCAAGAGAGTGCACCAATAATAATATGAGAACACCAGCAACACCGGTGGAGAGTGCAAGGTGTTTTTTCACCTTAATGCATAGGATGCATTAAGGTGAAAAAACAGGAGGCTTTACAAGCCCTTTAAGGTAGAAAGAAATGTAAGTTGTGTGTACTGTATGCTAGCCCAGTAGCTTCTGTTCCAAGGTCTCATTGAAAGGAAAGCTGTTTGCTGAATAAACACAGACAGTATCCACTTCAGCACTGAGCAAACGTGACCTTTGCCTGACAGACAGTATCGATTAGCTCTTGGGACTTTGACAATGGAAAATTAGGCAGCCTGTACACCACTGTGAATGTAAAAAGATCTGAAATGTTATTAAATGAAGCATAATAAAAGGTAGTAACCAGAAATCAGCTTTGCCTTATGTGGGAGCACTGAAATCTTAAAAGCCAAAGTATGATTGGCTGTTGTTGATTTTAATGCTCATTGTGCAGTTTTAGACAATCAAATAACATTGACATGAATATGAAGTATCATAATAATATTTGTGGAGATTCTGACATTTGACAAACAATGGATCTCCCACTGTAAATGTATTGTGCAGCTTCAACTACCCTGGTAAAAAAAAACAAGTTAGGGTGGCTGCTGTAGTAGATGTGCTTACCTTACCAGGATTAACCTCCCTGGCGGTATAATTCTGTCTGGAATTACGTACCAAAAGCGGTACAATTATTTTGCATGGAAATTCTGCGTTTTATACTGTAGGCCTGCAATTTTTAGGAATAGCTCGCTTAAATTTGTCCAAACCAGAGTCTAGTAGACATCCCGGGTATGATAAAGTTTGAAACACAAAATCATAAAATTATAATATAATAAATAACTATAAATAATTATAACAAATAATAATGTAATTATAATAAAAATTATTCACTAATGTAATCAAATCAAAATCACTGAAATTTGCTCAGTTGCAGAATTGTTGCTGTCATTACTTTTATTTTTTTATGACGAATTTTCCCACAAATCGCTAACGCTCAATTCTGCAAGTGATTATAATTTATTATCGCTGTTTTCTAGCTGCTCTAAAATCACTTTTGACATAAAGGGACACTTTTGGTTGCTATGGACAATCTACAGTTTGCAGGGAGAAAAAAAATGTTTTTATTATGTAAAAGAACATGCAGGGCACTGGGCAGACCACTAGGGACAGGGGGGGTGTGTATTTTTTACATACAGTACTGTAATCTATAAGATTACAGTATTCTGTATGTAATGTGTTTGTTTACATTTTTGAATTTGCCGCCGGTCTCCGCCCCCGTGCGCCGTTACGTCGCAGGAAACGGAGATCGGCGGCGCGCGGGCACTGTGTGAGTCGAATGGAGGACGCCACTCGCTCACACAGCGGGGATGCATCGCTGGATCCAGGGACAAGGTAAGTACAGTACCCCGCCTGGATCCAAGGTAAGCCAGCGCGCGCTGCAGGCTCTGCATATTGACCCCGAGCGCGACTCGTGGATATCGCTATTTACCTAAAAAATCCAACCCGAGTCGCGCTCGGGTTTACCGGCAGGGGGGTTAATAAAAACCAGGACCAGCATCCTGTTTCTTTTCCTGTATCGGCAGGCTGTATCTGCAATTGGTCCTGTTGTTGGTGAATAGGGTTGAGCGAACCCGAACTGTAAAGTTCGGGTTAGTACCAATTTTTTTTATTGTTTTTGGACCCGAATCCGAATAATTTGCTGAAAGTTTGGGTTCGGAGTTCGGCTATGTAATGGCACTGCACAAAGAGTCATTTCTGAAAGGAAAAAAAGTCATTTAAAACTGGCTTTGCAGCTATAATGAATTGTCGGCTTCGGCAATTCAGAGAGGATTCATGGTGTGGATTTTAAGGGGAACGCCACCCCAAATAAAAAAAAAATGGCGTGGAGTTCCCCCAAAAATCCACACCAAACCCTTATCCAAACACGTTAACCTGGCCGGCCGCAGAAAAGAGGGGGGATAGAGTGCAGCCCTCCCCCTCTCCTGAACCGTACCAGGCCACATGCCCTCAACATGGGGAGGATGTTGATGGGGACAAGGGCCTCATCCCCACAACCCTTGCCCGGTGGTTGTGGGGGTCTGCGGCAGGGGGGCTTATCAATCTGGAAGACCCCTTTAACAAAGGGGACCCCCGGATCCTGCCCCCCTATGTGAATTGGTAATGGGGTACACTGTACCCCTACCATTTCACGAAGGAAGTGTAAATTCTTGTAAAAAAAACACATAGACACCGTAGAAAAAAGTCCTTTATTAATAAAAAAATAAATAAAAAAATAAATAGAAAAATCCAGCGGTGGTAATCCACTCTCGCTCCGGCTCCCCGCTCCAACGTTGTCTGTATCCAGCGACGGGTGATCTCTCCGGTCCAGCGATGAGAAATCCATCCATCCAGAGCAGCATCGCCGACCTTCTCTCTCCGCTGGACACATCCCAGCGGAATGACGCTGCCGGAGCTTTGATATTTCTTATATAGGGGAGGCGGGGCCACCCGTCACATGACCCCACCACCCTCTGATGCACACTCAGTTACGTCACTGGGAAAGCCCAGACATCCCCCTTGCGTCATCCCCCTTGCCACTTCAATACAGGGCTTTTATACACACCTCCATACCGGGCCTATTCTGGCACTTCTCTCCTACATGTACAAATCATAATTTTTTTGCTAGAAAATTACGCAGTACCCCCAAACATTATATATATTTTTTTAGCAAACACCCTAGGGAATAAAACAACGGTCATTGCAAGTTTTATCTTGTACGGTATTTGAGCAATAATTTTTCAAACGCCTTTTTTGGGGGAAAAAATTGTTTCATGAATTAAAAAAATAACAAAACAGTAAAGTTAGCCCAATTTTTGTGTAAAATATGAAAGATTAGGTTACACCGAGTAAATAGATACCTAACATGTCACGCTTTAAAATTGTGCACACTCATGGAATGGCGTCAAACTTCGTTACTTAAAAATCTCCATAGGCAAGGCTTTGAATTTTTTTACAGGTTACCAGTTTAGATTTACAGAAGAGATCTAGTGCTAGAATTGTTGCTGTCACTCTAACGCACACGGCGATACCTCACATATGTGGTTTAAACAGCGTTTACATATGTCGGCGGGACTTGCGTGTGCGTTCGCTTCTGCGCGCGAGCTACCGGGGACAGGGGTGTTTTAATTTTTTTTATTATTATTATTTATTTATTTTACATATTTTTTTTTTTTTTTACACTTTTTTTTTATTACTTTTATTCCCATTACAAGGAATGTAAACATCCCTTGTAATAGGAATGTGTGTGACAGGTCCTCTTTATGGAGAGATGCGGGGTCAATAAGACCCCACATCTCTCCTCCAGGCTCAAAACCATGATATCGGTGAACAAAAATTCACTGATCTTATGAAGACTGTGGCTTACAGCCGCAATTGCCGGTTTGTTTACTTACGGGACCCCGGCGTGATGTCATCACATCGCGCCTGTGTCCTCCGACGGTCATAGAGATGACTGGTGACCATCTGGTCACCAGTCATCTCTATACTTCCTGCAATCGCCGGACGATTCATTCTCCGGGCCCCCGATGGCACGGGAGAGCCCGGAGAAGCACCGCATGGCGGCGGGAGGGGGGGTGTCCCCTCCCACCGCCTTTAAGAACGATCAAGCGGCGGAATCGCCGCTATGATCATTCTTATGTTGTGCAGAATCGCCGGCACAAGAGATAGATATCTGGATAATGCCTCTCGCTGCAGGCATCATTTATATATCCCCCTTCAAAGACCAGGACGTTATATGACGTCCACTCTGGATGGGATAAAGGACTTTTTTCTATGGTGTCTGTGTGTTTTTTGTACAAGAATTTACACTTCCTTCGTGAAATGGTAGGGGTACAGTGTACCCCATTACCAATTCACATAGGGGGGGCAGGATCTGGGGGTTTCCTATGTTAAAGGGGTCTTCCAGATTCTGATAAGCCCCCCCGCCCACAGACGCCCACAACCACCGGGCAAGGGTTGTGGGGATAAGACCCTTGTCCCCATCAACATAGGGACATACTCCCCATGTTGAGGGCATGTGGCCTGGTACAGTTCAGGAGAGGGGGGCCGCACTCTGTCCTCCCCTCTTTTCTGCGGCCGGCCAGGTTAACGTGCTCGGATAAGGGTCTGGTGTGGATTTTTTGGGGAACTCCACGGCATTTTTTTTAAAGTGACGGCGGGGTTCCCCTTAATATCCATACCAGACCTGAAGGGCCTGGTAATAAAATTTTGGGAGACCCTCACATTCATTATAAATTCATTATAGCCGCAAAGCCGTTTTTAAATGACTTTTTTTCCTTTTTTTCCTTTCAGAAATGACACTTTGTGCAGGGACAGTTTTAAGTTTATTTTTATGTATTTTATGTTATTTTAAGTTATTTCCCTATCCACCTTTGTTTACAGAGTACTTGCCATGCTCTTCCCAACATTTTGCTGCCATTTGCAGCCCTCTAGCCCTTTCCGTTAGTTTTTTAGAGACATTTTAGTAGTCAAAAGTCCGGGTCCCCATTGACTTCAATGGGGTTTGGGTTCCGGGTCAAGTTCGGGTCAAGTTCGGGTCCCGAACCCGGACTTTTTTCCGAAGTTTGGCCGAACCCGAACATCCAGGTGTCCGCTTAACTCTATTGGTGAAGGATGGCATTGCCGCTACAGGTGGGCTTAGCATCGTACTTTGGAGGTCAGGTGGGGATATTACAGCTGGTGCAAGTTTTGGGTACAAAAAATCAAAAAACACTGTGCAGACACTCCTGGGACCTCCCAGGCTGACCTTGAGGTGCCATGAATAAATTTGTCCACAAGATTAAAAAGATACATATGAAGAAAGGGGAATATTAAACAGGACCACTTAGAAATTGTCCCTAAGCTTGCACTCAGGCTGTTTTTTATTTACAAACGTTTTGAATGGTCACGTTTATAACATGAATGTTTAAAGAGTTTAGTTAATAAATGTAAAGCTTAAGTTTAAAGATTTTTTTATTAATAAACACCAGGGATGGTGTAATAGCGATACTCTGGCCCAATTCCGGGGAATAAACCCATACTGCCACTAGATCCAAATTATAAGGTGAAATATATGGACCAGACAAATGATCAACATCTCACCTTCTCAGCCCGCACAGAGAGCTTGCTGGCGTCTGGCCAGCTCTTTTATTATCAGCATAAAATCACAAATACATGCATTTGATTGGTTCAGTCCACACATCCCAGGCCCTTATTACACGCCCCCTGTGACGTCTGTACTTGGCATGGAGCCCAAATCTTAAGTCCACGTGTCATTTCAGGCATCCTGCACAGTAGCCATGTTTGGTTTCCTTCAGTGAAGTCAGGACAAGGAGGGGGAGGGGCAGGCTGAAGTCTATTTAGGAATGCAGTAGAAGGGAGGGAGTGGATGGAGTGAGATTGAGGAGTAAAAGGGGAAATGGCAGCATCTGCTCTTTGTCCTTCATTGCTGAGTTATAACTTCTTTGCCTTCATTTCAAACAGATTTGTAGATATAATGCAGGAAAGGTAACATTTGAGTGGTTCTATTAATAACACAAAAATAGGAAATTTAGTAACTTTCATCACAGTCCCCCCTTAAAATGACTATTTTATTGGTACTGTCCCTATGCTCTCTTTGTCCCTGTGTTTGGCCTCCCTACTGTCAACTCTTTTATGTTTTGCATAGCGTCCAGACAGGGCTTATCCGTAGTCCTTCTTCAACGAAACTTCAGGAGGCACTCAAACACTATTCTTTCCCTCACTTGAAAATGTGGTAAGGACGGTAATGGAGGACACGGTCAATATAACAAAAAATTATCGTAAGCAATATAAACAGAAACAAAATTGCTATACCTGAGTACAAATGTGTTATCACCCAAAATACTATCCCCAGGTAATATTCTAAATGCACCCCCCTTGTCAGCTAATATGATGTATAAGACCATATGATTTACTAAGCCATTTGTGAAGTGGCCTCGATGTATAAATATAACTAAAAAAATATACATACATGTAATTTGTCTCTATACACATATGTATAATGTAATCTGGTGAGGACTTACTGTGCTACATCACTACCAAACACCTCTCCTTCAACCCAGACTATTTTGACACCTCACAGAGCCCAGAGCTTTACTAAAAGCACCAGACTGGTGAAATTCTGTGTCTAACCGTAACAACATTTCCCAAACACCTTAGCTCTCTTCAGACCAGACATATTTACATGTGCATATTGCCAACCTCACTTAACCCAACACCAGCAAAACACGGATGATTTAGGAAGGAATCCAGTGACACCATGTTCAAATAAACATCTCCACCCCAAGACACGCCACCCTCAGACATACCCCTGAAACAGTCACATTCAAACTAACAGAAAACATAAAACTTCAAACGTCAAACAGAAAACATAGACATCAAATGCAAAACAAAGACATCAAACGCGGCAGAGAGGAGACGATGAGTTCGAAAAAACTTTGCTCAAGAACTTTCCCATCTTTAGACTGGCCAGGGGCAACAAAAAGCGAATGAAGGGAGAGAGCCTGCTATGCTGCAGATTTGAACAGGGTCTCTCCATTTAAGCTTCCGTTGCGACTGTTCAGATAAAAAAGCAAAGCCACTGTCAGGAAGCATGAATCAGACGTACACAGATGTAAATGAAGAAGAAGGTCTTTATTAAAAAAAACAAACAGCAACGTAAAGTCCAAACAAATGATCAACAGCCAGAAGGGTCCTCCGCCGATGTCAGGGTCGATAGCCAGAGATGGAAGTCAGCCAAGCCGGAGTCAGTAGCCAAAGGGTGGTGAGACGAAGCCGGGGATCAGGAACCAGAAGGAACGTCCGTAGGAGCCGGGTCGGTGATCCAAACAGCAGCACGATCACAGGAGGCTGTAAGACAAGGACCAAGTAAGGGAGTACTGCAGGAGCCGTGGTATATATGTGCTGAGCATCCAGCTCCTCCCAGTGGGGAGGAGGAGCCACAGGATGTAGGAAGTTACAAGAAGCCCAGAAGGCAAGATGGCCGCCAATATTGTAATAGCGATACTCTGGCCCAATTCCAGAGAATAAACCCATTCTGCGTGATCCAAATTATAAGGTGAAATATATGGACCAAACAAAAGATCTACATCTTACCTTCTCAGCCCGCACAGAGAGCTTGCTGGCGCCTGGCCAGCTCTTTTATTTTCAGCATAAAATCACAAATACATGCATTTGATTGTTTCAGTCCACACATCCCAGCCCCCTTATTACACGCCACCTGGGACGTCTGTACTTGGCATGGAGCCTACATCATCCTTGTAAGTCCACGTGTCATTTCAGGCATCCTGCACAGTGGCCATGTTTGGTTTCCTTCAGTGAAGTCAGGACAAGGAGGGGGAGGGGAAGGCCGAAGTCCATTTAGGAATGCAGTAGAAGGGAGGGGGGATGGGGTGAGAATGAGGAGTAAAAGGGGAAATAGCAGCATCTGCTCTTTGTCCTTCATTGCTGACTTATAACTTCTTTGCCTTTATTTCAAACAGATTTGTAGTTGTAACTTTAAAGCATTATCTGTTTCTTCATGTAAGTATAATAACAGTATTGCAATATATACCGATACATAATAACTCCATAGATCAAGCAATAAAAGGAAATAAAACAAATAAATAGGGATGAGCTCTGCGTTTGATTCGAACGTATGTTCGATTCGAACATTGTCTGTTCGTACGTTCGTCGAAATTCTAACAGCGTATATAACAGGTGATTTTTTTTAGGGAAATCGGGCCACAATGGTGGTAATTACCATTTTCCTGACAGACTCCATGGCAGCCTACGTGTGGGTTAATACCGCCTCCTCTCCAATGCTATATTTTCCACAGAGAGAACATTATTTGGGGAAAAGGAAGATGGCAAGCTGATAGGATGGAATCCATAGTTAGCGTAGAAAGGTGAGAGTTGGGAGGAAGAGCTTGTGGCATTATTATATGCAAATTCGGCGTGAGGAAGGAGATGGAACCAGTCATCTTGAAGATGAGTACAGTAGCAACGTAGATACTGTTCCAGTGTCTGGTTGACACGCACTGTTTGTCCATTTGTTTGTGGGTGGTAGGCAGTGGACATTTTATGAATAATCTTTAAGTTCTGACAAAGGGCTCTCCAGAACCTGGACACAAATTGAGAGCCACGATCTGTGATGATCTGAGAGGGTAACCCATGGAGCTTAAGGACATGATGTATGAAGGCGTTTGCTGTCTCAGAAGATGTGGGTAATTTCTTTAAGGGGATGAAGTGGGCCATCTTTGTTAATAAGTCTACTGTGACCATGATGGTGTTAGCCCCCTCAGACAGGGGAAGGTCAACTATGAAATCCATAGAAATGACATCCCATGGTCTGTTAGGTATTGGGATGGAGGATAGGAGGCCAAAGGGAGGTTTCCTTGAATGTTTATTAGTAGCACAGATCACACAGGAATTGATGTAGTCATGGACTGTCTTGGAAAGTTGGGGCCACCAGTAATCTCGTTTACCTAGATGAATGGTCTTGCTAATACCAAGATGACCCGCCAAAGGGGCATCGTGGAGTTGTTTAAGAAGCAAGACTTGTAGTTGGGGTGGAACGTAGATCTTGTTATTGAAGGTATAAAGACCGTCAGATTGTCTGGTGAGACCCTTAGGTAGTTGCGTCGTGTCTCTAAGGATGGCTTAAGTAAGCAACTGCTTGAAAGAAGCTGAAGCTCCAATGAATCGGTCAGATGGAATAATGGATTGGGGAGGACTTTCCTTGGTCTGGTCTTCGCAGATACGCAACAAGGAGTCAGCCTTAAGGTTTTGAGAACCGGGGCGGTAAGAAATGACAAAGTCGAATCTGTCGAAGAACAAACTCCATCTAACTTGGCGAGCAGACAGGGTCTTACAAGCCCTTAAGTGTTGTAAATTGCGGTGGTCTGTAAGGATGGTGATTGGGTGAGTGGAACCCTCCAGTAAATGTCTCCAGTCACTCAGGGCATCCTTGATTGCGAGAAGTTCTTTCTCCCCAATGGGATAATTCTTTTCTGCTGAAGAAAGAGTCCTTGAATAAAACGCTACAGGATGCAAAGGCTCTGATAGGGATGATTGCTGGGAGAGAACAGCTCCAAGAGCGAAATGTGAGGCATCTACTTCTAGTGTGAAATGGGAAAGTGGATTGGGAAGTTGAAGGATGGGAGCGGAAGTGTAACTAGCCTTGAGCATCTCGAAAGATTTCTGAGCATCATTTGTCCAAGAGAAGGGTGTTTTAGTGCTAGTTAAACTACTGAGTGGTTTTACAATAGCGGAAAAGTTTTTAATAAACTTCCTGTAGTAGTTTGAAAACCCAAGGAATCTTTGTAGAGCCTTCCTAGTGTGAGGTACCGGCCAAGATAGAATGCACTCTACTTTGGAAGAGTCCATCTGAATACCCTTTGGGGTAATTAGGAAGGAAAGAAATACTAGATTGATTGAAAACACACTTCTCAAGTTTTGCATATAGAGAGTGTGTTCTGAGCCTTGCCAGAACCCAGCGTACGTGTTTGGTGTGTTCCTCGGGTGTGTCAGAATAAATTAAAATGTCATCCAAATAGATTACGACACAGATGTCAAGCAAATCACGGAAGATATCATTAATGAACCACTGGAACGTGGCAGGTGCATTGCATAAGCCAAACGGCATCACAGTGTATTCGTAAAGCCCATATCGAGTCTTAAAGGCAGTCTTCCATTCATCACCTGGGCGGATTCTTATCAAATTATAAGCACCTCTAAGATCTAATTTAGTAAAAGTCTTGGATGTCTGGAGGCGTTCAATAAGCTCTGGGATTAGTGGTAAGGGATACCTATTCTTTACAGTGATGTTGTTGAGAGCTCTGTAATCTATTATCGGTCGGAGTGAGCCATCTTTATTTTTAACAAAAAACATTGCAGCACTGGCTGGGGAGGTGGAAGGTCTAATAAAGCCTTTCTTGAGATTCTCGTCCAGGTAAATCTTGAGATGTCCAAGTTCTGGTTGTGACAACGGATAGATACGTGCAGTCGGGATAGGTTTGTCAGGAATGAGGTCTATTGGACAGTCATAGATCCGATGTGGGGGAAGTATGTCTGCGTTGGTCTTACTGAAGACGTCAGCGAACTCAAGTAAGTGTACTGGGAGCTCCACAAGGTGAGACTCTGTAACGGAGATAGCGTAATTGGAGTAACAAGTCTCCATACAAAATTTGGAGTGTAGTGTTAGTGAACTGGTTGACCATTGGAAAGTGGGTTGATGAAGACGTAACCATGGTAAACCGAGGACTATTGGGAATACCGGAGACGAGGTTATGTCAAACACAAGAGTCTCGGTATGACCTGAAATACTGGTAACAAAAAGGGGGGAGGTTTGATAAGAGACTGGTCCAGAGGAGGACATAGAACCGTCAATAAAAGTGAGCGACACAGGAATTTGCTTTAACACACGGGGAATTTTATTAGAATTTACAATGGTTGAGTCTATGAAGTTGCCACAGGCTCCACTGTCGATCATCGCGTCAAGGGTAATCTTTCCTTGTTCCCACTGTAGGGTAAGAGCAATAAAGATATATTGGTTAGTGGTGGTTACAGTAGCATTGAGCTTAGTAATGTGGGAGTTTTTACCTTCAGAATTCCTCTTGAGAAGGGGACAGTTGGAGACAACATGGTCTGGAGCTGAACAGTACAGGCAAAGGTTTTGGACTCTGCGACGCTGAGCAGAAGATAATGGTCCCTTGATCGCTCCAAGCTCCATGGGAACATCTTTGGGTGGTGAGCTTGCTCTCTTGAAAGGAGTAGGAGAGTATGTAAGAGCACGTTCCGCTTTCCTTTCGCAAAGGCGTCGGTCAATCGCAACAGAGAGTTGCATAAGGTCGTCTAAAGATGGGGGGAGCTCAACACGGGCGATCTCATCTTTCATTGATTCCGTTAGGCCTAACCGGAATTGGTTGCAAAGTGCAACATCTGACCACTGGGTCTCTCTGCACCAACACTTAAATTCCTGTAGTCTTCCACGGGTCTTTTCCCCTGCTTGAGAGTCCTGATTAAGTTCTCTGCAGTCAGCTGTTTGTTTGAATCCTCATAGAGCTGGGACATCTCTTCCAGGAAGGTGTCAAATGCCCCCAGGAGATCTCCGTGTTCTTCTAGGTAAGCATCAGCCCAGACTCTAGGTTCACCCCTAAGGTAAGAGACTAAGGTGAGGATTCTGACCCTATCGTAGTAGTAGGTGCGGGGGCGTAACTCAAACATCAGACGACACGAGCTAATGAACTGACGGAAACGTTTTCTGTCCCCGGAGAAGGGTTCTGGTGGACAAACCTTAGGTTCAGGTCTCTCTCTGGCCTGTGCTAAATTTTGGTTGCGAAGAACATCATTCTCTAAGCGTAGCTCGGTTAGGGAATTGGTAAGGGTGTCTACCCTCTGTGAAAGTCCAACCAAGTGATTTGCAAGCTCCGCTGGATCCATATTTATTTAAAGGTTCGATTATTATGTTACGACTCTGCAGGTATTAGGACTCTGGACTACAAGTATGGATCTCAGCTGCGGAGGTTACTCAGATTACAACCACCAGATCACTCTATAATACACAGAGAATTTGGGGTTCAGGTCATCACAGCCTCCACTGAGCAGAACTTGGTATTGGTGTAGATTACTGTAGCAACAAGGAGTTAAACTGAGAACGAAGCAGTACCTTAAAGGGTCAGTAGAGGGCTGAGATGCATAGTGGTTTGTAACAAGGGTAGCTGAGAATGTATGACTAATGACAACTCTGCAGTCCCTATGGTGAGAGAGTAGCAGGCTAGCAAATAGTAGCAGATAGATGTAATAAAGTCCTCTAGACACAGCAATGTATATAAGCTTATCAAGGCAGTATTGGCCACATAAGGTACTTGCGGTTCTGATGAGAATCAGAGAGGAGGTCCTTGCTGCAGGTTCCTGAGGTCCCAGTAGAGATGAGTAGGTCTGGATAGACTGATGTCAGCGGAATGGCATAAGCCGGATGGAGCTGGAGGCTCTCTGGAGTGGCAGGAAGCTGGGGTGTTGGAGTGCAGAGCTCTGAGACTGCTGGAGGGGGAGTCCGGGTCCCTGGTGGCGGCAGGCGTCCAACAGGAATAATCAAACACCCTGCCGCCAGAGCAGGGGGTTTAAATAGTGCGCCTGGTGTGCGAAAATCTCCAGGTCGCACTTCCGCGTTCCAGCGTGGAGCGCAGACGTCCGCGCACCGGAAGTTACGCGGACGCCTTGTAGAACAGTTGTCAGAACAAGATGCAGCTGCGCTCGTTCTATCGAAGGTAACGCTGATGGCGTTACACCTGGTAGTGTCCTGCTGCATAGGTCCAGCCATCATGGACCAGTCACCGCCCGCACATGGCCAGCCCTCACGCACAAGGTATGTGCAGTTGAAGTGGGGGGCGTAGGGTTGCAACCCTGTTCCTTATAGAGTCGTCTTTGACTTATTTCTTTTTTGCAGCCCTTCTGATTCAGATCCTCATGCACCAAGCAAGTCCACCTCAGACCTTGCCAGGCCGAATCAACGTTCCTCTTCAAAGTCTAAGAAACGCAGCTCCTCATCTACCTCTCGTCACCATGAGAGAAGGTCACATTCTTCCTCAAGACACCGCTCCCACCGCCATGATAGCCGCTCTAGGCGCAGAACCTGCTGGGGATGCGATTCACAAGTCCCGGAGGGTAAATCGCTGTGCAATCACTGCTATGCCCAGGCGGTTGGGGAAAAAGAATCAGAAGACCGACGGATTGAATCCATGGTCGAACGCGCGGTGCAAAAGTCCCTAAGGGAGAGGGACACGTCTCACACGCACGGGCAAGCCAGTATCGCTAGGTCTGGCCCTACGGCCGATGAGTTCCATGAGGATCCAGGCCCCTCACAGCCTCGCACCCCCGTCCCGGTGGCCCTGGAGGGCGACTCAGAGGGCGATGAGGAAGATCTGGAATTTGACTTTGCCCAAGTGACCCCACTCATTAAAGCCGTTAAAGATGCACTCCGGTGGGAAGATTCATCCTCTGCTCCAGCTAAACAGATGAAATACTTTAAACGTCTGGGGAAAGAACGCCCAAGCTTTCCTTTACTTGCAGAACTAAATGGTATCTTCGAAGAGGAGTGGAGCAAGGTGGACAAGAAGTCCTCTATGGCTAATAAAACTTCCCGCTTATACCCGTTTAAAGCGGAGGATGTCAGATATCTGGAGAACGTCCCATCAGTGGACGCAGCAGTGATGCGCTTGGCCAAGCACGTGACATTACCTCTGTCCGATTCAGTATCTTTCAAGGATAGTCTTGATAGAAGAATGGACCTGGATCTAAAAAGGATATATGGTCTGGCAGGTATGGCCTGTAAGCCCGCTCTAGCCCTAGCGGCTCTTTCTAAGGCAATGGAAGTCTGGACGGAGAACGTGGACTCCTTTCTGATGGGCGTTTCTGAAGAGCTGGCTGGAAGTTCGGCAACGTCAGAACTGAAGCTAGCAGTAGCATTCCTAGGAGAAGCCTCTGTGGATTTGGTTCGACTACTAGCCCGGATTATGCTGTCCTCAGTCACAGCCAAGAGGGCCCTGTGGCTTCGTCCCTGGGACGGTGATCCTTCCTCGAAACAGAACTGGTGTAAAATTCCCTTCGAGGGTTCATCACTGTTTGGCAACAAGCTGGATGATGCCATTTCCAAGGCCACAGGGGGTAAATCGGGGTTCCTTCCCCAGGACAGACGACAGCCAGGGAAAAGGAGACCACAGTTCAGGAAGCGTAGCCCAGACCGCACAAGGGAAGCGCGTGCCTATAGACCCGGCGGGAGTTTCCGAAGGAATTGGGGCAGAGGTCAGATGTCCTCCCGTAAACCAGCTTCCACAAATCAGGTGTCCGGTGGGCGCGAGCAGGGGAAGTCTTTTTGACATGAAGCACGTCCAGGCGGTTCGAGTGGGGGCAAGATTACAAAACTTTTGGCACGTCTGGGCGGCCTCGATCACAGACCCGTGGGTCATCAGGACGGTGTCTTCAGGCCACGCCTGGTCCTGTGTCAACACTCCCCCTCCCAGGTTCATCCCTACCATACTTCCAAAGCCAGCAGAACAAAAGCAAATTCTTCTGTCCTATGTGGATCTGTTGAAGGCTCAAGGGGCAGTGAGATGCGTCCCAAAGGACGAACGGTTTCATGGGGTATACTCCCCCCTTTTCCTGGTCCAAAAGAAGAACAGCTCGTCATAGACTTGACCTACCTAAACCAATTTATAAAAAACGGGAGGTTCAAGATGGAGACCCTGTCCACTATTCAGCTAGCCATTCAACCAGGAGATTGGATGATCTCGATAGATCTGAAGGATGCGTATTTCCACGTGCCAGTGGCAGCAGAACTCCAGAAATACCTCAGATTTCATGTGGGAAAGGAACACCTCCAATTCATTTGTCTGCCGTTCGGGCTGACAACCTCCCCACGAGTGTTTACGAAGACCCTACTAGCAGTGGTGGCCCTGATCAGGCTGAGGAAGATATTATCTGGACGACCTCCTGGTCTTGTCTCAAGACAGGGCTCATCTCCTGGAACAGAGGGATCAGGTGATCTCGATCCTGACAGAATTCGGTTGGCTTCTAAATCTAGAAAAAGTCACCTAGAGCCATCGCAACGTCTAATATATCTGGGAGCCCAGTTCGACACCGAAAAAGAGACTATCTCCCTCCCACTAGAGAAGATTCCCGTGATTCAGGAGAGGATTGCCAAGGCCCTAGATGTTCGTTATCTGAGAGCCTCTCAATGTCTGAAGATAATAGGCACAATGGTTTCAACATCTCCCATGGTGAAGTGGGCATTGTGGAGGCTACGTCATTTTCAGTTCGGCTTCCTCAAACAATGGAAGTCCGGGAACAAGAACCAGATGATTTTCATCTCACCATCCATGAGGAACAGCCTCTTTTGGTGGCTTCATCGGAAGAATCTCCTGAATTGCCACTCCATTGCTCCAATATCGTGGGTTTCGGTGACAACGAATGCCAGCGGCTCCGGCTGGGGAGCCCTATGCGGCACAGAGATCGCACAGGGCAAGTGGGATGCCCGCCTTCGCGACCCAGGCTCGAACATCCTGGAGATCAGGGCGGCCTGGTGCGCCCTCCAATCCTTTCCCCAGCTTCTGAAAGGAGAGTCGGTATTACTGAAGATGGACAATACCACGGCAGTGTCCTATGTCAAGAGACAGGGAGGGACAAGGAGCTCAGCTCTTTTACGAGAGATCGAACCAATCTTGGGCTGGGCCCAGAAGAATCTGGCGAACCTGTCCGCAGTCTATATTCCCGGAAAACAGAATTCTCAGGCGGACTTCCTGTCACGCACTCGGGTGGATGTCAACGAGTGGTCCCTCCACGAGGAGTCTTTTCAGTGGATTCTGTCCCTGGGGACCAATCCCCAGGTGGATCTCTTTGCCTCTCTATTCAACCACAAGCTGAAAAGGTTTTATACGAGGGGTCACTGCAGTCAAGCAACGGGGACGGACGCCCTGACAGACGGGTGGAGATTCAAGAGGGCTTATGCTTTTCCCCCGTTCTCAGTGATCCTCAAACTCCTACGGAGGCTCCAGTCAGAGTCTGTACAGTTAACACTGATGGCGCCCTACTGGCCCAACAGGCCGTGGTTCCCCCTCTTGATCCAACTGAGTTACCGGGACCCAGTACCTCTACCAGCCAGACCAGATCTTCTATCCCAGGGAGCGCTCCTTCACCCCGCTCCGTCCATACTGAAGCTAGCGGTATGGTTCTTGAGAGGGAAAGGTTAGAAGTCCTCGGCTGCGCTCCTAGGGTGATCGCAACTCTGATAAGCTCAAGAAGACCAAGTACAAATAAAGTCTATGAACGAATTTGGGCGAAGTTTGTGGAGTTTTCTGTAACATCAGGTTCATCGTTTACAAGTCCATGAATACAGGATATCCTAAGGTTCCTCCAAACGGGGTTGGATCTTCCATTACCAGTAAATTCCTTAAGAGTGCAAGTTTCAGCATTATCTGCCTTCTCCGGAGTATCTTGGGCGGCACATCCGCTAGTTAAGCAATTCTTCCGTGGAGCTTCAAGGCTGAGGCCTCAAAGAAAGCCAAGATTCCCCAAGTGGGATCTTCCCTTGGTTCTGGACTTTCTGAATGGACTTGATACAGCAGAATCTCCTTCATTATCACTGAAGGATTTCTCGGCTAAAGTGGCTTTCTTGGTCGCCATCACTTCGGCTAAGAGAGTCTCGGAGATTGGATCCCTGGGTTACAAAGAGCCGTTTCTAACATTCTTTCCAGACAGAGTAGTCCTGATTCCCATGATGGGTTCCAACCCGAAGGTGACGTCGGTTTTCCACGCCAACCAGGAGATTGTTCTCCCTACTTTCAGAGACTCGTAGTCAGAGAGTATCCACCCTTTGGACTTAAGGAAAATCCTTACGGAGTACATCCAAGTAACTTCTGCTTTCAGACGCTCAGATCATCTGTTCATCCTGCACTCAGGTATCAACAAGGGGAAGAAGGCCTCTTCAAGAACCATTGCGGCTTGGATCATCCACGCGATTCAGCAGGCTTATAAAGTGAAGGGCTTGGCTCCTCCACAGGTGGTGACTGCACACTCTACCAGAGGGATGGCAACCTCCTGGGCAGCTGCCCATCATGTGGCTCCGGACGTTATCTGTAGAGCGGCCTCTTGGTCCTCCATTAATACCTTTATGTCTCACTATTGTGTTGAACCTGCATCCCTTTCTTCTGTAAACTTTGGGCGTTCAATCCTGTCGGCCGACAGGACAAATTAAAACTATTTTTTGTTCAGCATACCCACCCGTGTGGTTTGGCTAGTTATTTCCCACATGTAGGCTGCCATGGAGTCTGTCAGGAAAAAGGAAAATTTATTACCAAATACTTACCATAATTTTCCTTTCCTGATGGACTCCATGGCAGCCGGAGTACCCACCCTGTAAGCATGGAGTCGGCTAGTTACGGAACACCAGCACTGAAGGTGAGCAAAGCTTTATGGGTATGGGGTCCTATATAATTGGACAGGAGGCGGGATTAACCCACACGTAGGCTGCCATGGAGTCCATCAGGAAAGGAAAATTACGGTAAGTATTTGGTAATAAATTTTCCTTTATCGTGGCGCTGCTTAGTTCCCTGTGTTAGTTAGTGTGTCACAGTGACGCAGTATTACTTTGATGCGTTTCATCCTGAACTTCCTGATGATAGCCCACTAAAAGAAAGCTTTATTTGTGGGAAATTAAGGACATTAATTTTGTATGGGTACAATGTTGCACGACCGCACAATTGTCAGTTAAAGCAACGCAGTGCCGTATCATAGCCAAATCTTCCGGGGCTGAAGTAGTTCATAGGAGAGGACCAGTGTGTTTTTCTTTGCTCTGACAAGGCAACAGGAAAACAAATGATGGAAGCCAGACAATCACTGAGGTCATTATTATGACCATTACATAATCAAGTCATAATTAAAAAAAAAGTAAGTCATTTAGATTTTTAAAGTAAATGTAGGATTTAAAAAAAAAAAAAAAGGGTCTCTACATGTGATTTTGATACAACTACTGTATTGAAATAGATGTAAATTCTAATTGGATAACACTAAACACATACTAAGGTACTTTTTTTTTTCTTGTAGAAAATACTTTTCCCCATTTTTAGTTATCATTTCTACATCACAGCACTAGGAATAGGTTTGGGTTTGCTGCTGCTATGGGTTCAAGGCAGGGCCGGAGTGGGACTCATTTTCAGCCCTGGAGTTTCATGCCTTAGACCAGCCCACTTTAGTTCACGACTATTAAAATAATGTAATTAAAACTCAAAATATAAGTTAACGCCTAATAAATGCAACCTCACCAACGCCGATCAAATGCAACCTTACCAACGCCGATCAAATGCAACCTTACCACGACCGATTAAATATATGCCGCTTCACCAGCACCCATCAAATTCCATTTCACCAGCACCCATCAATGCCGCCTCGGGGGGCATTTGGCAGATCAGTCAATATACATATAGACACACATTTTAAAATTCTTTGTCATTGTCATCACATATACAGTCTCATTAACTCAGAGAGAAAGCCACAGTTTTTACTTACCACACCAGTGTCACCAGGTAACGGTCTTGGACTCAGCAAACTTCCGACAACAACAACGGGGACCCTGTGATTGCTGCCTGCTCCTTGCTCATACCAACTCTGCTGCTGTACCTGCCTGCTGCTTCTGTGTCCGGTGCCTCTTCCAGGCTCCACCTATCCCCCAAGCCCGGAGAGCCACCGCCAGGCGCCATGCTATATTCCATGTTGCATACATGTGCTCAGCTCCAGTGACACGGCCAGAAGAGCGGGGGGGGGGGCTGTGCTGCTGCACATGGCCACTATAGAGCAGAGGGAGAGCAGAGAGCGGACTCGGTGCTGGACTGTCAGGTGGACATCGGAGAGCGGAGGCAGGGGCGGCCTTAGGTGTTCAGGCACCCTGTGCGAGCTAATCCTGTGGCGCCCCTCCCCACCTTCACCCCTCGCCCCCTGGTCACCTAAACATAAACAAAGAGGGGACACTTAGGGTTGCCACCTTTTCTTTAAGCCAAACCCGAACATTTTAGTGGTACACAGCACTGCGCTGGCTTATCCCAACCCATTCACCTGAATGGGGCTGTGCTGTAGCCATGTGCATGGGTTTTTAGGGGTTAAAAACAGGTAGTGAGGAGGCAACATAACGCTTCTTCACCACCTGTCAAATACCTTCAAAACATGATCCACTATGGATCACTTTTCAGAGTGCCCTGCAACTCCATTTACACTTGTGGTTGGGGGGACAGTAAAAATTTGAGGTTGAGCTGTGTTATTACTGCTACCCAACGATTTCCCTCAAACTGAAAAGGCAGCATAGGGGGATGTACACTTGCCACAGACAAAATGTTTTGCATCACAGTGCGGCAAAACATGTCTGCACTGTTGGGTTCCGCGAGCAGTATTGCCTGCCGAATGTGGCCCATTCAAGTTAATAGGGGCTCCCTGCATCCATGTGCAATGCATTATATTGCAGGGCAATACTGTGGGGTTTAAACAGGAGCCTGTCAAATGCCCTCTAAAGAGCAATACAAATGTGGATTGCTCTTCAGAGGGCACTACATGTGTAAATGAGCCGTAAGGCTGTTCAGCCATTCCAGTATATTCTGTGGAATCAGCTGGGGGCCAGGGGAAGGAACAGGACTATTTAACTCCTGGGCAGGCAGAGTGACAGGAGGGGCAGAGTGACAGGAGGGGGTACAGTGACAAGAAGGGTGCAGATTGACGGGGGGCAGGCAGGATGACAGGGGGGGGCAGGCAGAGTGACAGGAGGGGGGAAGGCAAGGTGACAGGGGGGCAGAGTGACAGAAGGGGGCAGAGTGACAAGAGGGGGGCATGATGACAGGGGGGGCAGGCAGAGTGACAGGAAGGGGGCAGGATGACAGGAAGGGGGCAGGCAGGCTGACAGGAGGGGGGCCAGGCAGAGTGACAAGAGGGGGGTTAGGCAGAGTGACAAGAGGGGGGCAGGCAGTGTGACAGTAAAGGGCAGGCTGACAGAAGGGGGGCCATTCGGGGTGACAAGAGGGGGGCAGGCTGTGTGACAGGAGGGGGCAGGCAGAGTGACAAGGGGGGGCAGGCAGAGTGACAAGGGGGGGGGGGCAGGCAGAGTGACAAGGGGGGGGCAGGCAGAGTGACAAGAGGGGGGGCAGGCTGTGTGACAGGAGGGGGCAGGCAGAGTGACAAGAGGGGTGGCAGGCAGAGTGACAGTAAGGGCAGAATGACAGGAGGGCTGAGAAGAGGGGGGCAGGCAGAGATACAGGAGGGGGGGGGGCAGGCAGAGGGACAGTAAGGGCAGGATGACAGGAGGGCTGAGAAGAGGGGGGCAGGCAGAGATACAGGAGGGGGGGGGGGGCAGGCAGAGGGACAGTAAGGGCAGGATGACAGGAGGGCTGAGAAGAGGGGGGCAGGCAGAGATACAGGAGGGGGGGGGGCAGGCAGAGGGACAGTAAGGGCAGGATGACAGGAGGGCTGAGAAGAGGGGTGGCAGGCAGAGGGACAGTAAGGGCAGGATGACAGGAGGGCTGAGAAGAGGGGGGGCAGGCAGCGTGACAGGAGGGGGGCAGCAGAGTGACAGTAAAGGGCAGGAGGACCTGTGGAGAGGACACACTATACTTTGCAGGACACTGTATTATGCTGGCACGAGCACACACAGGGTCCCATACATCTGTACCCCCCCCCCCCTCTCCCTCCCTCCCTCCGTCCGATGACGGCCCTGGTGTCTCAGCTTCACTGACCATGACTGATGGATGTAACTCTGCTGCTGCCTGCTAGATAAGGGGGGGAAGCGACCTTACTCTTTATTATCAGCATCACAGTGCACTCTGCTCCTGGCGCCGTTAGGACTGCTTCACAACGCACACGTGAGACAAGGAGAGGAGGAGAAGGGAGAGAGGGGAACAGTGTCTGACACTTGGGCACGACAGCGCCCCCCTCTGCAGCGCCGGGGTGATGCTGACCAGAGACCTGTCTGCCCCAGCCTGTGATGACTGCATAAGAAAGCCGCGCGGGGGGGAGCGCCGCTGCTTGACATCTGATGGGGCCCCAGGGGTGCCCGCTCAGTAAGACAGCCCTGCGGCCCACAAACCCGACCAGCCCACCGGGAATTCTCCCGGTTCTCCCGATTGGCCACTCCGGGCCTGGTTCAAGGTGAATGCTCATGGTTCAATGATTTATGTGCAGGTTATTTCAGGGGATTTTTTAAAATTCTAAATGCTCTGCATTGTCTTTGAATTATGCCCAACAGGCTAAGCAGGGCCAGTAAGGTAGCTTTTGTTTAAGACAGCCACCTCACTTTAAAAGGTGGAGTGGTGGCAGAGCCAGCATAGTGTCAGTGAATTGGAAGTTTATTGTAGGGAAAGCATAGGGGAAGCGTTCAAACTGCAAAGGCAGAGATTAGCAATATGAATTAATTTAAAAATACTGTGCTATACACATACATTAATAATAGAAGCCAGCACTACAATCTTAACAAAAATTGTGTGAATGAATAAAGTGAAAACAGTGCAGTGCTAAAATCAAATGTTGAGTATTGACATATCAACATACTGTGATATACAAAATAAATTATGATTAGCATATACAGAAAACTCTAATGCAATCATCTGATTGATAGGCATGAGCCGAACAGGCAAAACATTTCCATGAACCAGCAAAACCTGTTAAAGTCTATGGAACACGAACATGGAAAATCAAAAGTGCCAATTTTAAAGACTTGTTATTGCCATAAAAAGTGTTTGGGGACCCGGGTCCTGCATCAGGGGACATGTATCAATGCAAAAAAAGTTTTAAAAATGTCTGTTTTTTCAGGAGCAGGGATTTTAATAATGCTTAAACTGAAACAATAAAAATTAAATATTCCTTTAAATATCGTGCCTGGGGGGTCCCCTTAGTATGCCTGTAAAGTAGTTCCTTTTTCCCCATCTTTAGAACAATACCACAGTAAAATGAAATTTCTAAAAGGGAAAAAAAGTAATTTAAAACTGCTTGTGGCTGTAATGAATTGTCAGATCTGGCAATATAGATACAAATCATTGAAAAAAATTACATGGGTTCCCCCCCAGTCTATTACCAGGCCCTTTATTCTGGTATGAATATTAAGGGGACCCTGCGCCAAATAAAAAAAAATGTGTGGGGGTCCCCCCAAAATCCATACCAGGCTCTTCAGGTCTGGTATGTATATTAAGGGGAACCCTGTACCATTTTTTTTTTAAATGGCATAGGGGTCCATCCCAAAATCCATACCAGAACATTAGCAGAGTAGGCATCCTGGCAGGCCGCAGGAAAATGGGGGGACAGGAGAGCACCCCCCTCCTGAACCATACCAGGCCACATGCCCTCAACATAAAATTCAAAAAGGCACAAAGGCATGGAAAGGACTTATCAAACTCAACATGTTTCATCTACAAAGGCTTCAACTAAGGTAGCTCGGCTGAGGAGGAGGAATTGCACCACTCGCTATCCAGAGCTTTGATATCGCATGCCTGATTGATGTTACCTTATGGTAAGCATATTTAATCTTCTCCCCTGGGTGGTAGATGCACACACTGAGGTGCACACACAGAGGTGACTCCTTTAGGCCTACACTCCTGGATTCCTTTCCATCAATATTTACTAATGGATTAATGTTTACTAATGGATTAATGTTTTAATAACCAATAGGGCTATACTACCAATGTTGATTTACAATTTGCACAGTGTACTTTATTTAGAGACTCTATCAATCTTGATTCTGCGCTGAACTTTTTTAAATTTGAGAGATTAGTAATAAAATAGGAAATTGAAGTCACACACCAGTGATAAAAGGTCCAGATACAACTTGACTAGGAATATTGTAAATAGACTAGAAGTCAACTGGACCTATAATGGTATTTCTTCCAATGTGATTACAGTTGTTCTAATTGGCAGCTTCAATTTCCATTTTTGTTACATTACACTACAAGCCAAGGAGACTGTGGAGATCCTCTGGGGTGTCGAAGGCCCGGGGGAACCGGATTTTGGACATCAACATTTTTTACATCAACTTTACGATAGTTATACCAAGACATTAACCTTAAATAGTCCCAAGCATAGCTATCACACTCTATGTTTGAGGTAAATGCCCAGGTGCTCAGCCACAAAGAAAACTGGTATAGAGGCATTCACAGGTCTTACAGAAGAGATAAGTCTAAACAGCAGCATTTTATAGTCGAAATGTCGACAATAAAACACTGGGTGGAGTGACGTGCTGACGTCACCAACCTTTGTGTATTCCGGAAGGACGGGCTGCTACAGAGAGCTGGCCGGCTTGTATACCAATAATGCGAACTAAGGTGCTTTGTTGTAAGTGCATCAGTTCCTCTGGATGGAGGCCATGGCTGGGTTTTGAGCGGCAAGCGCTACTGATTACTGACCCTCTAGGGGGTCCTTGAAAATTGGTAAGCAAGCACTCTTTATGGAGGAGGTGTTAACTAAAGAATACACACTTTTTCAGTGAAGGATGGTGTGCATACCATTGAAGGACTTTGTTTCATCACAATTTGGACCCTTCATTTATTTTTTTATACATTTATTTTCACAATTTCTTTGTTAGTACAATTCTATATGGGATTGTAATTGGTACTGTGTGTATCTCACAGGAGAGTTGTTTGCTTCTAATTGCAATGGTATATGGAAATGGCAGTTTTTCCCTTGTTATAAGACAATAAAACACTGCTGTGTAAAGCATATATGGTGTATCTAAACACTGTGTTAAAATACTAAGCATATATAAACAGCGCTTATATGTTGATGATCCTCATAAGTGAACAACACAAAATATATATATATATATATATATATATATATAAAAACAAATGATGTGAACCCGTGAAATAAGTAGTGTTTCAAGCAATAAGTTCATAAAGTTTGAAAATGTAAAAAATTAAAACAATGATCTTCACGGTAATTTTCCACCGCACCCGATGTGAGAGTGAATCCTCCACCAATAAAGTTGGCCACTCACCAAAACGAGTTGCCTCAGGCCTTGTACACACGAGGGAATAAATCCGCTGAACATGGTCCGACGGACCATTTCAGCCGAAAAATCCGCTCGTGTGTAGGGGCAAACGGACCGTTCTGGCCGGATTGCTCCGGCGGAAAAATTTCAAAGCATGTTTTGAAATTTTTCCGCCGGATAGCTGCCCGTCAGATATGTCCGCTGGTTAGTACGGCAAACCAGCGGACATATCTGCCCGCACATGCGTCGTATCCTGTGAATGGATCCGACGCATGCGCGCGGAAGTGTTTACTTCCTGGTGCGGTGACGTGGCGGCGTCAACGTCACTGCCGCGTCACTGCGCTGTCCGCCGGCGGGGAATTTGATCCGATGGTGTGTACAGCCATCGGATCAAAACATCCCGGCGTAAATATGCGCTGTAAACGGTCCGGGGACCGTTTACAGCGGATAAATCCCATCGTGTGTACAAGGCCTCACACTCACGTGCTTTGGCAAAAGAGCATGATGTATAATTCTTAACCCATCAGGTAAATTCCAATTCCAATATTGTGATACGTGAATAATCCAAAAATAAAGACAGCATATAATAGTGTGATATCGTAAAAACAATTTAATACACTCCACATAAAATCTGCAAAGATTGCACTCACAAAAGCAAATGTATCAAAAGCGTGAATCACACAAAGCAGAAGTTCTTCAATATTCAAGTAGCTGATGAACTGTGGCCACAGTGGACCTGTGTAAACAATCAGATGCTTCTCACCATTCCACCTGCACCATACTTGTATCCCTGGTTGGAAAAATAACTCACGATCGCTAATAAATAGCGTGATGTATCATGCAGAGCGATCTCCCCACGTTGGTTCAGATGTTCATATGTTTAAATGTAGCTGAGCCTCGACATGTTTCGTCATATAGACTTATTCATATAGACTTATTCATAAGGTTTGCTGAGTTATTTTTCCAACCAGGGATACAAGTATGGTGCAGGTGGAATGGTGAGAAGCATCTGATTGTTTACACAGGTCCGCTGTGACCACAGTTCATCAGCTACTTGAATATTGAAGAACTTCTGCTTTGTGTGATTCACGCTTTTGATACATTTGCTTTTGTGAGTGCAATCTTTGCAGATTTTATGTGGTGTGTATTAAATTGTTTTTACGATATCAGACTATTATATGCTGTCTTTATTTTTGGATTATTCACGTATCACAATATTGGAATTGGAATTTACCTGATGGGTTAAGAATTATACATCATGCTCTTTGCCAAAGCACGTGAGTGTTAGGCAACTCGTTTTGGTGAGTGGCCAACTTTATTGGTGGAGGATTCACTCTCACATCGGGTGCGGTGGAAGATTACTGTGAAGATCATTGTTTTAATTTTTACATTTTCAAACTTTATGAACTTATTGCTTGAAACACTACTTATTTCACGGGTTCACATCATTTGTTTATATATATATATATATTTTGTGTTGTTCACTTATGAGGATCATCCACATATAAGCGCTGTTTATATATGCTTAGTATTTTACACAGTGTTTAGATACACCATGGAGCTGATTTACTATTGGCACTGCGCTGCGCCGGGACATGCCTTAATACGTGCGCTGGATGAAGCCTTAATTAGGCGCATGAACCGGCCGCAGCAGCAGCGCGATGCAATTGATTAGTAAAGCCGCCGCCGAACTCCCTGTATAAGTCTATGGGGGAAATCTTAATTGTGAATTTTAAAGGCTAATCTGCCAGTTTTGTCCTAAAAAGTGTTTGGGGACCTCAGTCCTGCCCCAGGGGACATGTACCAATGCTTTTTTTAATTTTTAAACAGCCGTTTTTTTCGGGAGCAGTGATTTTAATAATGCTAAAAGTGCAACAATAAAAGTGTAATTTTTCTTTAAATTTCGTACCATGGGGGGCTCTAATGTCAGCATGTGAAAAAGCGCATGTTTCCCGTGGTTAGAACTGTCTCTGCACAAAATGACATTTTTCAAAGCAAAAAAGCCGTTTAAAACAGACTCGCGGCTATAATGAATTGTCGGCTCCCGGCAATTGCAGGAGAATTCATTCATTAAAAAAACGAAAAAAAAAAGCGTGGGGGCCCCCCCAAATTCAATAACCAGACCCTTTAGGTCTGGTATGGATATTAAGGGGAACCCCGCTGTCAATTTAAAAAAAAAATGACGTGGGGTTCCCCCCAAATATCCATAACCAGACCCTTCAGGTCTGGTGTGGAATTTAAGGGGAACTCCACTCCAAATTTAAAAAAAAATGGCGTGGAGTCCCCCCTAAAATCCACAAAAGACCCCTTATCCGAGCACGTTGACCTGGCCGGCCGCAGAAAAGAGGGGGGGACAGAGCGCGCCCCCCCCCCCCCTCTCCTGAACCGCACCAGGCCACATGCCCTCAACATTGGGAGGGTGTTTTGGGGTGCCCCCCAAAACACCTTGTCCCCATGTTGATGAGGACAAGGGTCTCTTCCCCACAACCCTTGCCCGGTGGTTGTGGGGGTCTGCGGGCAGGAGGCTTATTGAAATCTGGAAGACCCCTTTAACAAAGGGGCCCCCCAGATCCCGGCCCCCCCCTTGTGTGAAATGGTAATGGGGTACCTTGTACCTCTACCATTTCACCACAAAAAACATCTAAAGGGTTAAAAACGACAAGAGCCGGTTTTTGACAAGTCCTTTATTATCTTCTTTCTTCTTCTTTTCTTCTTTCCTTCGGGTTTCTTCCTCCATCTTCTTCTTCTTCCTCTGCTTCTGTCTTGGGTCTTCTATTCCCGCATCTTGACCGGCGTGTTCTTCCATCTTCTGCTCCTCCCGCTGTCCTTCTCGTCCGCATCTTCTTCTTCTTCGCCGGAGCCGCCGCTTCCAATTAAAATCCCTGCTGTCTGCCGGACCACGCCCCCCTTTGACGCCACAGGCAAGCTCTTAGGAGTGTGCTGCAAGTGCGTCAGAGGGGGGCGTGGTCACATGTCAGAGGGCGGGCAATTCAATTGGAAGCTTGTGCGCGGCTTCTTCTTTGCCAGAGTCGCAGCTTCCAATTGAATTGCCCGCCCTCTGACATGTGACCACGCCCCCTCTGACGCACAGGCACCACACGGGGACTTTCCTAAGAGCTTGCCCGTGGCGTCAGAGGGGGGGCGTGGTCCGGCAGACAGCGGGGATTTCAATTGGAAGCGGCGGCTCCGGCGAAGAAGAACCAGAAGAAAAAGATGCGGACGAGAAGGACAGCGGAAGGAGAAGAAGATGGAAGAACATTCCGGGCAAGATGCGGGATTAGAAGACCCAAGACAGAAGCAGAGGAAGAAGAAGGAGATGGAGGAAGAAACCCGAAGGAAAGAAGAAAAGAAGAAGAAAGAAGATAATAAAGGACTTGTCAAAAACCGGCTCTTGTCGTTTTTTACACTTGACACTTTTTTTTTGGTGAAATGGTAGGGGTACAGTGTACCCCCCCATTACCATTTCACACAGGGGTGGGGGCCGGGATCTGGTGGGCCCCTTTGTTAAAGGGGTCTTCCAGATTTCGATAAGCCTCCTGCCCGCAGACCCCCACAACCACCGGGCAAGGGTTGTGGGGAAGAGACCCTTGTCCTCATCAACATGGGGACAAGGTGTTTTGGGGGGTACCCCAAAACACCCTCCCAATGTTGAGGGCATGTGGCCTGGTGCGGTTCAGGAGAGGGGGGCCGCGCTCTGTCCCCCCCTCTTTTCTGCGTCCGGCCAGGTCAACGTGCTCGGATAAGGGGTCTGGTGTGGATTTTAGGGGGGACTCCACGCCATTTTTTTTTAATTTGGGGTGGAGTTCCCCTTAAATTCCACACCAGACCTGAAGGGTCTGGTTATGGATATTTGGGGGGGACCCCACGTCATTTTTTTCCAAAAAATGACGGCGGGGTTCCCCTTAATATTTATATCAGACCTGAAGGGCCTGTAATGGAATTTGGGGGGAACCCCACGTCATTTGAAACATTCTTTTAAATTTCGTAGCATGGAGGGGGTGGGGGGCTCTAATGTCAGCATGTGAAAAAGCGCATGTTTCCCGTGGTTAGAACTGTCTCTGCACAAAATGAAATTTTCCAAAGCAAAAAAGCCGTTTAAAACTGACTCGCGGCAATAATGAATTGTCGGCTCCCGGCAATTGCAGGAAAATTCATTCATAAAAAAAACGAAAAAAAAAAAGCGTGGGGGTCCCCCCAAATTCAATAACCAGACCCTTTAGGTCTGGTATGGATATTAAGGGGAACCCCGCCGTCAATTTAAAAAAATAATGACGTGGGGTTCCCCCCAAATATCCATAACCAGACCCTTCAGGTCTGGTGTGGAATTTAAGGGGAACTCCACCCCAAATTAAAAAAAAAATGGCGTGGAGTCCCCCTAAAATCCACACCGGACCCCTTATCTGAGCACGTTGACCTGGCCGGCCGCAGAAAAGAGGGGGGGACAGAGCGCGGCCCCCCTCTCCTGAACCGCACCAGGCCACATGCCCTCAACATTGGGAGGGTGTTTTGGGGTACCCCCCAAAACACCTTGTCCCCATGTTGATGAGGACAAGGGTCTCTTCCCCACAACCCTTGCCCGGTGGTTGTGGGGGTCTGCGGGCAGGAGGCTTATCGAAATCTGGAAGACCCCTTTAACAAAGGGGTCCCCCAGATCCCGGCCCCCCCCTGTGTGAAATGGTAATGGGGTACCTTGTACCTCTACCATTTCACGAGAGAAAAAAAGTGTCAAGTGTAAAAAACGACAAGAGCCGGTTTTTGACAAGTCCTTTATTATCTTCTTTCTTCTTCTTTTCTTCTTTCCTTCAGGTTTCTTCTTCCTCCTCCTTCTTCTTCCTCTGCTTCTGTCTTGGGTCTTCTATTCCCGCATCTTGCCCGGAATGTTCTTCCATCTTCTTCTCCTTCCGCTGTCCTTCTCGTCCGCATCATCTTCTTCTTGTTCTTCTTCGCCGGAGCCGCCGCTTCCAATTGAAATCCCCGCTGTCTGCCGGACCACGCCCCCCTCTGACGCCACGGGCAAGCTCTTAGGAGTGTGCTGCAAGTGCGTCAGAGGGGGGCGTGGTCACATGTCAGAGGGCGGGCAATTCAATTGGAAGCTTGTGCGCGGCTTCTTCTTTGCCAGAGTCGCCGCTTCCAATTGAATTGCCCGTTTTCTGGAACATGTGACCACGCCCCCCTCTGACGCACATGCAGCACACGGGGACTTTCCTAAGAGCTTGCCCGTGGCGTCAGAGGGGGGCATGGTCCGGCAGACAGCGGGGATTTCAATTGGAAGCGGCGGCTCCGGCGAAGAAGAACAAGAAGAAGATGCGGACGAGAAGGACAGCGGGAGGAGAAGAAGATGGAAGAACATTCTGGTCAAGATGCGGGAATAGAAGACCCAAGACAGAAGCAGAGGAAGAAGAAGGAGATGGAGGAAAAAACCCGAAGGAAAGAAGAAAAGAAGAAGAAAGAAGATAATAAAGGACTTGTCAAAAACCGGCTCTTGTCGTTTTTTACACTTGACATTTTTTTTTTGTTTGTGAAATGGTAGAGGTACAGTGTACCCCATTACCATTTCACACAGGGGGGGGGCGGGATCTGGGGGGCCCCTTTGTTAAAGGGGTCTTCCAGATTTCGATAAGCCTCCTGCCCGCAGACCCCCACAACCACCGGGCAAGGGTTGTGGGGAAGAGACCCTTGTCCTCATCAACATGGGGACAAGGTGTTTTGGGGGGCACCCCAAAACACCCTCCCAATGTTGAGGGCATGTGGCCTGGTGCGTTTCAGGAGAGGGGGGGGGCGCTCTGTCCCCCCCTCTTTTCTGCGGCCGGCCAGGTCAACGTGCTCGGATAAGGGGTCTGGTGTGGATTTTAGGGGGGACTCCACGCCATTTTTTTTAATTTGGGGTGGAGTTCCCCTTAAATTCCACACCAGACCTGAAGGGTCTGGTTATGGATATTTGGGGGGAACCCCACGTAATTCCCCTTAATATCCATACCAGACCTAAAGGGTCTGGTTATTGAATTTGGGGGGACCCCCACGTTTTTTTTTTTTCGTTTTTTTAATGAATGAATTCTCCTGCAATTGCCGGGAGCCGACAATTCATTATTGCCGCGAGTCAGTTTTAAACGGCTTTTTTGCTTTGGAAAATGTCATTTTGTGCAGAGACAGTTCTAACCACGGGAAACATGCGCTTTTTCACATGCTGACATCCTCCCCCCCATGCTACGCAATTTAAAAGAATGGTTCAAATGACGTGGGGTTCCCCCCAAATTCCATTACAGGCCCTTCAGGTCTGATATAAATATTAAGGGGAACCCCGCCGTCATTTTTTGGAAAAAAAATGACGTGGGGTCCCCCCCAAATATCCATAACCAGACCCTTCAGGTCTGGTGTGGAATTTAAGGGGAACTCCACCCCAAATAAAAAAAAAATGGCGTGGAGTCCCCCCTAAAATCCACACCAGACCCCTTATCCGAGCACGTTGACCTGGCCGGCCGCAGAAAAGAGGGGGGGACAGAGCGCGGTCCCCCCCTCTCCTGAACCGCACCAGCCACATGCCCTCAACATTGGGAGGGTGTTTTGGGGTACCCCCCAAAACACCTTGTCCCCATGTTGATGAGGACAAGGGTCTCTTCCCCACAACCCTTGCCCGGTGGTTGTGGGGGTCTGCGGGCAGGAGGCTTATCGAAATCTGGAAGACCCCTTTAACAAAGGGGCCCCCCAGATCCCGCCCCCCCCCCTGTGTAAAATGGTAATGGGGTACCTTGTACCTCTACCATTTCACCAAAAAAAAAAGTGTCAAGTGTAAAAAACGACAAGAGCCAGTTTTTGACAAGTCCTTTATTATCTTCTTTCTTCTTCTTTCCTTCGGGTTTCTTCCTCCATCTTCTTCCTCTGCTTCTGTCTTGGGTCTTCTATTCCCGCATCTTGCCCGGAATGTTCTTCCATCTTCCTCTCCTTCCGTTGTCCTTCTCGTCCGCATCTTCTTCTTGTTCTTCTTCGCCGGAGCCGCCGCTTCCAATTGAAATCCCCGCTGTCTGCCGGACCACGCCCCCCTCTGACGCCACGGGCAAGCTCTTAGGAGTGTGCTGCAAGTGCGTCAGAGGGGGGCGTGGTCACATGTCAGAAGGTGGGCAATTCAATTGGAAGCTTGTGCGCGGCTTCTTCTTTGCCAGAGTCGCCGCTTCCAATTGAATTGCCCGTTTTCTGGAACATGTGACCACGTCCCCCTCTGACGCACATGCAGCACACGCGGACTTTCCTAAGAGCTTGCCCGTGGCGTCAGAGGGGGGCATGGTCCGGCAGACAGCGGGGATTTCAATTGGAAGCGGCGGCTCTGGCGAAGAAGAACAAGAAGAAGATGCGGACGAGAAGGAGAGCGGGAGGAGAAGAAGATGGAAGAACATTCTGGTCAAGATGCGGGAATAGAAGACCCAAGACAGAAGCAGAGGAAGAAGAAGGAGATGGAGGAAGAAACCCGAAGGAAAGAAGAAAAGAAGAAGAAAGAAGATAATAAAGGACTTGTCAAAAACCGGCTCTTGTCGTTTTTTACACTTGACATTTTTTTTTTGTTTGTGAAATGGTAGAGGTACAGTGTACCCCATTACCATTTCACACAGGGGGGGGCGGGATCTGGGGGGCCCCTTTGTTAAAGGGGTCTTCCAGATTTCGATAAGCCTCCTGCCCGCAGACCCCCACACCACCGGGCAAGGGTTGTGGGGAAGAGACCCTTGTCCTCATCAACATGGGGACAAGGTGTTTTGGGGGGCACCCCAAAACACCCTCCCAATGTTGAGGGCATGTGGCCTGGTGCGGTTCAGGAGAGGGGGGGGCGCGCTCTGTCCCCCCCCCTTTTCTGCGGCCGGCCAGGTCAACGTGCTCGGATAAGGGGTCTGGTGTGGATTTTAGGGGGGACTCCACCCCATTTTTTTTTAATTTGGGGTGGAGTTCCCCTTAAATTCCACACCAGACCTGAAGGGTCTGGTTATGGATATTTGGGGGGAACCCCACGTAATTCCCCTTAATATCCATACCAGACCTAAAGGGTCTGGTTATTGAATTTGGGGGGACCCCCACGTTTTTTTTTTTTTCGTTTTTTTAATGAATGAATTCTCCTGCAATTGCCGGGAGCCGACAATTCATTATTGCCGCGAGTCAGTTTTAAACAGCTTTTTTGCTTTGGAAAATGTCATTTTGTGCAGAGACAGTTCTAACCACGGGAAACATGCGCTTTTTCACATGCTGACATCCTCCCCCCCATGCTACGCAATTTAAAAGAATGGTTCAAATGACATGGGGTTCCCCCCAAATTCCATTACAGGCCCTTCAGGTCTGATATAAATATTAAGGGGAACCCCGCCGTCATTTTTTGGAAAAAAAATGACGTGGGGTCCCCCCCAAATATCCATAACCAGACCCTTCAGGTCTGGTGTGGAATTTAAGGGGAACTCCACCCCAAATTAAAAAAAAAATGGCGTGGAGTCCCCCCTAAAATCCACACCAGACCCCTTATCCGAGCACGTTGACCTGGCCGGCCGCAGAAAAGAGGGGGGGACAGAGCGCGGCCCCCCCTCTCCTGAACCGCACCAGGCCACATGCCCTCAACATTGGGAGGGTGTTTTGGGCTACCCCTCAAAACACCTTGTCCCCATGTTGATGAGGACAAGGGTCTCTTCCCCACAACCCTTGCCCAGTGGTTGTGGGGGTCTGCGGGCAGGAGGCTTATCGAAATCTGGAAGACCCCTTTAACAAAGGGGCCCCCCAGATCCCGGCCCCCCCCTGTGTGAAATGGTAATTGGGTACCTTGTACCTCTACCATTTCACCAAAAAAAAAAGTGTCAAGTGTAAAAAACGACAAGAGCCAGTTTTTGACAAGTCCTTTATTATCTTCTTTCTTCTTCTTTTCTTCTTTCCTTCGGGTTTCTTCCTCCATCTTCTTCCTCTGCTTCTGTCTTGGGTCTTCTATTCCCGCATCTTGCCCGGAATGTTCTTCCATATTCCTCTCCTTCCGCTGTCCTTCTCGTCCGCATCTTCTTCTTGTTCTTCTTCGCCGGAGCCGCCGCTTCCAATTGAAATCCCCGCTGTCTGCCGGACCACGCCCCCCTCTGACGCCACGGGCAAGCTCTTAGGAAAGTCCACGTGTGCTGCATGTGCGTCAGAGGGGGGCGTGGTCACATGTTCCAGAAAGCGGGCAATTCAATTGGAAGTGGCGACTCTGGCAAAGAAGAAGCCGCGCACAAGCTTCCAATTGAATTGCCCGCCCTGTGACATGTGACCACGCCCCCCTCTGACGCACTTGCAGCACACTCCTAAGAGCTTGCCCGTGGCGTCAGAGGGGGGGCGTGGTCCGGCAGACAGCGGGGATTTCAATTGGAAGCGGCGGCTCCGGCGAAGAAGAAGAAGAAGATGCGGACGAGAAGGACTGCGGAAGGAGAAGAAGATGGAAGAACACGTCAGTCAAGATGCGGGAATAGAAGACCCAAGACAGAAGCAGAGGAAGAAGAAGGAGGAGGAAGAAGAAACCCGAAGGAAAGAAGAAAAGAAGAAGAAAGAAGATAATAAAGGACTTGTCAAAAACCGGCTCTTGTCGTTTTTAACCCTTTACATTTTTATTTTTGGTGAAATGGTAGAGGTACAAGGTACCCCATTACCATTTCACACAGGGGGGGGCCGGGATCTGGGGGGCCCCTTTGTTAAAGGGGTCTTCCAGATTTCGATAAGCCTCCTGCCCGCAGACCCCCACAACCACCGGGCAAGGGTTGTGGGGAAGAGACCCTTGTCCTCATCAACATGGGGACAAGGTGTTTTGGGGGGTACCCCAAAACACCCTCCCAATGTTGAGGGCATGTGGCCTGGTGCGGTTCAGGAGAGGGGGGGGGCCGCGCTCTGTCCCCCCCTCTTTTCTGCGGCCGGCCAGGTCAACGTGCTCGGATAAGGGGTCTGGTGTGGATTTTAGGGGGGACTCCACGCCATTTTTTTTTAATTTGGGGTGGAGTTCCCCTTAAATTTCACACCAGACCTGAAGGGTCTGGTTATGGATATTTGGGGGGAACCCCACGTCATTTTTTTTGGTGTTTTTTATGAATGAATTCTCCTGCAATTGCCTGGAGCTGACAATTCATTATTGCCGTGAGTCAGTTTTAAATGTCTTTTTTCATTCAGAATGTCATTTTTCACATGCTGACATTACACCCAGGGCCGCCATCAGGGGGGTACAGGCAGTACACCTGTAAGGGGCCCAGGGGTCCGGAGGTGCCCAGATGCCTGGAGGCCCCCCAGCGCCCCAGATGGTAACCCCCCCCTTTTTTTTTATATATATCTTTTTTGGTTTATTTTTTTAGTATTTTTTATTAAAGGGCCAATTTTTGGAATTTAATTTTTTTTAGCAGTCCGGAGGTCCCCAGGGGCCCAGAGGCCCCCAGGGCCCCGGGTGGCAACCCCCCATATTTTTTGTTATTAAAGGGCCAATGTTTTTTTTTTAGGGGTCTGGAGGTCCCCAGTGGCCCGGAGATCCCCAGGGCTCCAGGTGACAACCCCCCCCCCCTTTTTTTAAAAAAAATACAAAAAATTATATATATATATATTTTTTTTAACATATATATATATATATATATATATATATATATATATATATATATATATAATTATGAAAGGGCCCAGAGGGCCCCAGATGACAACCTTTTTGCTTCTAAAAATGTTATAAACATTTTATATTTTCCCCAGGTTTTTTTTTTTCTTTAATTTATTTTTTTAAAGTGTATTTTGTGCGTGAAGTCGAGAGAGAGGAGCTGGACTTGCAATCACCATCCTTCTCCATGCCCCCGGTGGCAATGGCGGGTGTGAGGGGGGGCCTCCCACTCACCCCACCCTACCTGCTACACTTGGGAGCCCGATGGGACAGAGGGACTCCCCCTATGAGGGAGTCTAGCCCACCCAGCCAGCCCTGTAGGTCCTTCGCCTCTCTTTATTTTAGGAGACCTCATGGCCAAAGTGCGTTCGTGTGCGTGCAAGTGTGGTGTTTTTTTTTTGGGGGGGGGGGTGGGCGTACTAAGCACAGGCGTACCTTGCATAGCACACCCACCGGGAGCCGGGCTGAGACCACCAAACTCAATTCACATGTAGCCGAGACTGGGATCCGAACCCTTGGCTGCAGAGGTGAACAGCTTGTCAGCGCAGTGCCAATCGCGTTGAGCCACCACAGCTCCCACCCCATGTTATTTTTGTTTAGATTTTTGGTAGTTATTTTTTATTAAAGGGCCCAGAGCTCCCAAGGCAACCCCCCTTTTTTATTATTTTATAGATATATATATATAGATATTTTAATTTATTTTTCATTAAAGGGCCGAGAGGTTTATTTTTATTAAAGGGCCCAGAGGTCCCCAGGGCCCCCGGATGGCTACCACCCTTTTTTTAATAGATATTTTTCTATATTTATTTTTTTGTAAAGGAACCGCCCGCTTATCAAATTGCGGCAGACCTTCTCAATTTCAGGCGGCAGCACCCCCCCCCTGTTCTCTGCTCCAGGGGGCCAAAGCCTGAAGCTGTGTAAGGGGCCCCATAATTCCTGATGGCGGCCCTGATTGCCCCCCCCCCCATGGTACGAAATTTCAAGGAATTTTTAACTTTTATTGTTGCACTTTAACCACTTCCATACCACGCCTATTCTGGCACTTCTCTCCTTCATGTAACAATTATATTTTCTTCCTTGAAAATTACTCAGGACCCCCAAACATTATATATATTTTATTAACCACTTAAGACCCGGACCAATACGCTGGCAAATGACCCAAGGGGTTTTTGCGATTCGGCACTGCGTCGCTTTAACAGACAATTGCGCGGTCGTGCGACGTGGCTCCCAAACAAAATTTGCGTCCTTTTTTTCCCACAAATAGAGCTTTCTTTTGGTGGTATTTGATCACCTCTGCGGTTTTTATTTTTTGCGCTATAAACAAAAATAGAGCGACAATTTAAAAAAAAAATGCAATATTTTTTACTTTTTGCTATAATAAATATCCCCCAAAAATATATAAAAAATACATTTTTTTTTCCTCAGTTTAGGCCGATACGTATTCTTCTACATATTTTTGGTAAAAAAAATCGCAATAAGCGTTTATCGGTTGGTTTTCGCAAAATTTATAGCGTTTACAAAATAAGGGATAGTTTTATTGCATTTTTATTAATTATTTTTTTTTTTACTACTAATAGCGGCGATCAGCGATTTTTTTCGTGACTGCGACAATATGGCGGACACTTCGGACAATTTTTACTCATTTTTGGGACAATTGTCATTTTCACAGCAAAAAATGCATTTAAATTGCATTGTTTACTGTGGAAATGACAGCTGCAGTTTGGGAGTTAACCACAGGTGGCGCTGTAGGGAATGTGTACCTAATGTGTGTGTTTACTACTGTAGGGGGGTGTGGCTGTAGGTGTGACGTCATCGATCGCGTCCCCCTATTACAGGGATGACGCGATCGATGCTCCGGCCACAGAGAAGCACGGGGAAGCCGTGTGTACACACGGCTCTCCCCGTTCTTCCGCTCCAGGGACGGATCGCCGCACTGCAGCGGCGATCGGGTCCGCGAATCCCGCGGTCCCGGTCCTGGAGCTTCGGACCGGGTCGCGGGCTGGGTACTAAAACCAACGTATATATACGTTGATGTGCCCAGCCGTGCCATTCTGCCGACGTAAATCTGCAGGAGGCGGTCCTTAAGTGGTTAACAAACATCCTAGGGAATAAAGTGGCGGCCATTTTGTCTTACAAATTTCCAACGGTATTTGCGCCAAAAATTTTCTAACGTTTTTTTTTTTTTTGGCTTTCAAAAAAAAACCTGTTTCATGAATGACAAAATAAGAAAGCAGTAAAGCTAGCCCAATTTTTAGGGATAAGGTGAAAGATGATGTTACACCGAGTAAATAGATACCTAACTTGTCACGCTTTCATATTGCGCACACTCATGGAATGGCGCTAAACTTCGTTATTAAAAATCTCCATAGGCGACGCTTGACTTTTTTTCTCAGGTTACCACTTTTGAGTTACAGAGGAGGTCTAGTGCTAAAATTATTGCTCTCACTCTAACGCACGCTATGATACCTCACATGTGGGGTTTGAAGGATGTTTACAGATGTGGGTGGGACTTGCATGCGTGTTCGCTTCTGAGTGCGAGCTACTGTACTAGGGACAGGAGCATTTAAATTCCTTTTTTTTTTTTTTTTTTTACTTAATATTTTCATTTTTGCACTTGTTTGTCCCTTTTTTTGTATTATTTTTCACTTTTCTTCCTATTACAAGGAATGTAAACATCCCTTGTAATAGGACTAGTGTGTGACAGGTCCTCTTTATAGAGAGAGGCGGGGTCAATTAGACCCCACATCTGTCCTCCAGGCTGGAAAGCATGGAATTGGTAAAAAAAAACAAAAAAACATCTCATGCTTTCAGCTGCGATCATGTTCGTTCAGCACAGTGGTGTAGTGTGTAGCATGTTCACCTACGGTAGCAGCAAAAGGGTTGCTGGTTCGAATCCCGCCCGTGACACTATCTGCCTGGAGATTGCATGTTCTCCCTGTGCGGGTTTCCTCCCACAATCTAAAAACATGCTGTAAATTGGATCCTGTCTAAATAAGCCCTAATATGCAGTAGGATATTTAGGTTTTGTGCTGCCCTAGGCCTGACCAAATTTTGGCACCCCCTAATAGAAAAATGACCCACCCTTCCTGTCAAGGCCACACCCTGTTTTTTTATGACCCACCCAGGAATTTTCAGGGGACACACACAAGTTCTGTGGGGGGGGGGACCCGGGGGGGCCCTTAATTTGCCTAGTTTTTCACTTCCTGTTTGGCTATGGGGCAGGAAGTGAAGGCCAATCTCCCCAAACGGACAGGGATAATACAAAATAAACTGACATAGCTTCTAACCCCCCCCCAACTCTATCCAAAATGAAAGAAAACAAAAAAATAAAAGTGATGATTATAGTTCCAGTTTAACCCCAAATTTCAGATCATTTTATTGAGAGGCTTAAGAAAATATAACCATGCCAATAGGCCAGGATCCAGCATTGCTAATATGTATGAATGTGTGTTAGGGGCCCCCACAAACACCACCCAATGTTAAATCAACAATTTTCTTGTTTGTTTTGGGGATGCCTGCACCCCTGATAGGGTAAAGACACCTCACAAATGTTGTCACTTTCTAGTTAATTCATTCACTTCCTGCCACATAGCCAAACAGGAAGTGAGGGAAAAACCTGAGTAATGTTTTGTTGGGGACACAGATCAACATAAATAGTTTCCCATTTTGGAAATTGCATTTTGCTGTGTACACCCCAAATTAGTAGGAATCTTGGACTTTGGGGTCCACTTACTAAAGGCAAATCCACTTTGCACTACAAGTGGACAAGCACGGAAGAAAAATAAAAACTTGATGGGATTGGAAGTTAAAACCATCAGTGCTTCCCTTCTGATTTTCATTGCCTACGCTTCTACTGCAGAGCGGCTTTGCCTTTACTAAACCCCAAAGTAACTAATCATTTGGGGTGTACACTGCAGTGCAATTTGCTTAATGGTGACACTAGTTAGATTGACCTGTGTCCCGAAGAAAAGACCATTGGTAGGGTTTTAACCTCACTTCCTGTTCAGCTGTGTGACAGGAAGTGAAGCCAATTATAAGAAAAGGGACACAAAGCCCAACCTAAAAACACTAGCAGGGGTTCTAACACTCAATTGGCTTCCCTCAAACAACCCACAATTAGAATAGGATTGTCTTGTGCTAGTTTCAAGCACAGCGCTGTAAATCAGCACTTCAAGCCTGTCCACCAATACACCACCCCCCCTCCAAACAGGCCCTGTTTGCAGGTTTTCCTACATCTTGCACATGTGCTTTAAAAAGTCAGTCTGGACATCAATTCTAGGAAACAATACTTACCGCTTTGTCCTTCCTTTTCTGGTGACTAAACATTTCATGCATACACACCAGGAAAGAGCTTAGAGACAAATCACACTTGATGGTTTAGGCCCAAACTATTTCAGCTGCAGCGGTTGAAATCCATACCATGAAAAAAAATATCACAAAACAAACTTCAAAATTTGAAAGTAATGTTATTGGTCCACAAAACAAGGAAAGCAAAACAAAAAATTACAAATAAACACACAAAAAAAATATAAAAAAACCTAAAAACAAAAAAGACCAAAGTTTATTTCACAGTCATTGGAAAATAAATCATGCTTTTGAAATAACAGGATAGACCCACAGGATTAAAACATTACTCATTAACATCTTGAGAAACATTTAGAAAAATTATGCAGCAGACAAAACATCAAAAAAACAAAACTTGCTCCAAAACATCTCTGTTTCGCTCCGCCATTCCTTCCAGCTAGCAAATCTGCCCCCTCTGAGGGGCAGCTGACACGTGCACTATCCACGCTTTTTATAACATGTGTGCTAATGAACCAATTGGAAACACATGAAGAAATGTCAGCCTCTAGTTTGTGTGCACTTGTAACTGCTTACACCTGTTTAGGATGTCCTTAAATTACTAAGCCAAAAAAACAGCTTTCTGAGCATGCTCAGAAAGATGCATGTCATTTTCTGGCTCAAACATCCAGCTTCTTTTTCTAAGTGTTCGAGCATGCCCAGTTCACTCGAAATGCAGTACCAGAATCAAATCTGCAATGGCGGATGAAAGCATTAGAGGTGTTTTATTTTTTTTTGGTCCCCCTGAACTGATGCTTTACAACCTGAAGGGGAGGTCTTATAGAATTTTTACGTAACAAACATAAATAATAATAATTTAAACGCCCCTGTCCCTAGTAGCTCGCAGTCAGAAGCGAACACGCAGCATTTTTTTTCTTCCGGTTACCAGTTTAGATTTCCAGATGAGGTCTAGTGCTAAAAGTATTCCTCTCGCTCTTACGCACGCTATGATACCTCACATGTGTGGTTTGAAGGATGTTTACATATGTGGGCGGGCCTTAAATGTGTAAGTCCCGCCCCCACATATTTAACCGCCGTTCAAACCCCACATGTGAGGTATCATAGCGTACGTTAGAGCGAGAGCAATACTTTTAGCACTAGACCTCCTCTGGAAATCTAAACTGGTAACCTGAAAATAAATAAAAAAGTGTTGCCTATGGGTATTTTCAAGTACTGAATTTTGGCGCCATTCCATGAGTGTGTGCAATATTAAAGTGTAACATGTTGGGTATCTATTTACTCGGTGTAACATCATCTTTCACATTATGGCCATAAATTGGGATAACTTTAGTGTTTTCTTAATTTGTAACCACCTTTTGAGCCCCAGACCATATTACTGGTCACTGACGGGGCCAGTTTTTGCATTTCAACACTGCGTCATTTTAACTGACAATTGCGTGGTTGTGTGACGTGGCCCCCAAACAAATTTGGCGTCCTCTTTTTTCCCCCAACAAAATTTTTTTTTTTTTTGGTGGTATTTGATCACCTCTGCTTTTTTTCTTATTTTTGCTTGAACCAAAAATATAGCGACAATTTTGTAAATAAAAAGACAACTTTTTTAATGTTTGCTATAATAAATCTCCCCCAAAATATATTCCAAAACTTTTTGCCCTCAGTTTAGGCCGATACGTAAGCTTCGACATATTTTTGGTTCCAAAAAATCGCAATAACCGTTTGATTGGTTTGGGCAAAAGTTATAAGTAGGGTTGGTCTTATGGGTTTTTTAGGAATATATTTTTGTTTTACTAGTAATGGTGGCGATCATTGATTTTTCTGGCTACTGCGACATTGTGGCGGAAACATTTTTGTGAGCTTTGGCATTTTTCTAGCGAGCAATGGTATACAAATGCATTGCTTACTATAAAAATGTCACTGGCAGGGAAGGGGTTAACACTAGGGGCGAGGAAGGGGTTGATTATGTTACCTGGGTGTGTTCTAACTGTAAAGGGGGTGGGACTGTCTAGGGGAAATGACAGATCACTGTTCATACATTGTATGGACAGACGAGCAGGCATTCTCCCCCCTGACAGGACCGGGATAAAGGGGAACTCCACACCAAATTTAAAAAAAACAAATGGCGTGGGGGTCCCCCTCCAGGTGCACACCAGGCTCTTAGATTTGATCTGGAACATAAGGGGTTAAACCCACGCCAAAAACGGCGTGGGGTTCCCCCTCAGATCCAGACCAAACCCTTCTCCCAGGCACGCAGTCTGGCCGGACAGGAATGGGGGTGGGGACGAGCGAGCGCCCCCCCCCCTCCTGAGCCGTACCAGACCACATGCCCTCAACATGGGGGAGTGTGTGCTTTGGGGGAGGGGGGCACTGCCCCCCCCCCCCAAAGCACTCTTGTCCCCATGTCGATAGGGACAAGAGCCTCTTCCCGACAACCCTGGCCGTTGGTTGTCGGGGTATGCGGGCGGGGGGCTTATCAGAATCTGAGAGCCCCCCACCCTATGTGAATGAGTATGGGGTACATCGTACACCTACCCATTCACCGGGTGGAAAAGTGTCAACACAAATAAACCACACAGAATAAAATAATTTATTAGTCAGCTCTGGGGGTCTTCTGCCGGGACCCCCCACCACCAGCCCATTGGGCCCCGGGCTTCGCCGTTTTCTGCCGGGGGGGACGACACCCACCGATGCTCTCCGCCATGTTCAGCCAGGCCCCCACCCCAAAATAAGCTCTTTTACATCCGGGGGGGGGCGGCCGAAAATAGCAGAGAACAACGGGGGGTGGAGCCCCTCCTCGTCTTCTAGACGTTTTCTGCCGGGGGGGCTCCAGCCCCGCACTGGTCTTCGCCGCCGCCTTCCGCCGGGGGGGGGGACACACCCACCGATGATCTCCGCCATGTTCGGCCAGGCCCCCACCCCAAATTAAGCTCTTTTACATCCGGGGGGGGGCGGCGGAAAATGGCGGAGAACAACGGGGGGCGAAACCCCTCCCCGCGGGGGCTCCTGCCTCCAGCGGGCTGATGGCTGTCTTCTGCCGGGGGGGTACACCTACCCCCCCCCGGACTTCGCCGCCGCCTTCCGCCGGGGAGAGAGACACCCACCGATGCTCTCCGCCATGTTCGGCCAGGCCCCCACCCCAAATTATGCTCTTTCACATCCGGGGGGGGGCGGCGGAACATGGCGGAGAACAACGGGGGCGTCGCCACTCCTCGGTCTTCTAGCCGTTTTCTCCCGGGGGGGGAAACACCCACCGATGCTCTCCGCCATGTTCGGCCAGGCCCCCACCCGAAATTATGCTCTTTCACATCCGGGGGGGGGGGGACGGCCGAAAACAGCGGAGAACAACAGGGGTGTCGCCCCACCTCGGGCTTCTCCGCTTCTGCCTGGCTCCTCCCGAGGCCAGGGCTTCTTTCGCCGTCTTCCGCCGGAGGGCACCACTCTCTGGGCTTCTCGCCGCTGTCTTCCGCCGCGGGGCACCACCCGCGGGGGCCAGGCCTTCTCGTTGCTGTCTTCCGCCGCCGCCCCCTTCGATTTTTTCTGCCTGGACGAGGGTCGTACATCCCATCCAGGACTTGGACGTGGCGGGCTTCTCGTCGCTGTCTTCCGCCACTGCCCCCTTCACCACAAAGCTCCTGCTTATGGAGGGAGGGCAGCGGGCTTCCGACGTCTTCTACCAGAGTGAGGGTCGCACATCCCACCCCGGATTTCTAGACAATTTCGCCGCTGCCCCCTTCACCACAAAGCTCCTGCTTATGGAGAGAGGGCAGCGGGCTTCGCCGGCTTCTGCCTGGCTCCTCCTGGGGCCAGGGCTTCTCGTCGCTGTCTTCCGCCGCGGGGTGACACTCGCGGGCTTCTTCGGTGGCCCCCGCTTCTGCCTGGCTCTTCCGCTAGGGCCAGGGCTTGTCTCCGCTGTGTTCTTCCATTCGATGTTGACACGGCGAGGTCCAGCGCTGAAATGCCTTCTGAGCGGTGGGCACGGACTTATATTGGCATAGGGCGTGGGCGTGGTTATGCCACCATGTGACCTTAACCCATGTGACAGTGATGTCACATCACATCACTGTCACATGGGTTAAGGTCACATGGCCACCGAAGAAGCCCGCGAGTGTCACCCCGCGGCGGAAGACAGCGACGAGAAGCCCTGGCCCCAGGAGGAGCCAGGCGAAATTGTCTAGAAATCCGGGGTGGAATGTGCGACCCTCACTCCGGTAGAAGACGTCGGAAGCCCGCTGCCCTCCCTCCATAAGCAGGAGCTTCGTGGTGAAGGGGGCAGTGGCGGAAGACAGCGACGAGAAGCCCGCCGCGTCCAAGTCCTGGATGGGATGTACGACCCTCGTCCAGGCAGAAAAAATCGAAGGGGGCGGCGGCGGAAGACCCTCAAAGTTAAAATCACTTTCACCAGGTGAATGGGTAGGGGTACGATGTACCCCATACTCATTCACATAGGGTGGGGACCCAAAATCTGGGGGCCGCCTTATTAAAGGGGGCTCCCAGATTCTGATTGGCTCCCGCCCGCATACCCCGACAACCAATGGCTAGGGTTGTCGGGAAGAGGCTCTTGTCCCGATCGACATGGGGACAAGAGTGCTTTGGGGTGGGGGGGCAGTGCCCCCCTCCCCCAAAGCGCACACTCCCCCATGTCGAGGGCATGTGGTCTGGTACGGCTCAGGAGGGGGGGCGCTCGCTCGTCCCCACCCCCATTCCTGTCCGGCCAGACTGCATGCCTGGGATGAGGGCTTGGTACGGATCTGGGGGGGACCCCACACCGTTTTTGGCGTGGGTTAACCCCTCACGTTCCGGACCAAGCCGAAGAGCCTATTGTACCCCTGGGGGGGAAGCCGCGCCGGTTTCAAATTTGAAATTTGGCGCGGAGTTCCCCTTCAGTGTCAGCGCAGCCCGAGAACAGCTCGGAGATTCCCGTGCGCCGTTTCAGGCAGCCCAAACACTGCTACGCCGCTTGGTATTTACCAAGAATTTCCCGGCGTACTGAAGAGGCGCGCGGAAAGCCCCGATTTTTCCCTCTGCGCATGCCCAGTATGCAAATGAACCTTCCGACGTTCTGGCGTACTTTGCAAGCGCACGGGGATCGGGTCTCAAAAGTCACTTTCGCTTTCAATTCGGCCCGCCACACACGTTTAAACACATGTCACTACACTTCCCCTGCATCACCCCCCTCCCTCCCCTAATAAACTCCCGCCCAAATCCCCGATGTTTACATAACTAAATGCCGGACGCCAGCTCTGTACTGGCGTGCTGTGCGGCCTCTTCTGGGCGCATTAGGCAGTTTAGTAAATGAGGAAACACGCTGCACTGGCAGCGTGTTTCTTTTGTAAATGTCAAAAACAGTTTTACTCCTGCTTGTGCACCATGAGTCATGGCGCACAGGCTTGGTAAATCAGCCCCCATATATGCTTTACACAGTTATCTTTTTTTTTAAATAGCAGCTGTGAACCTTTATTCATTATTGAACCATAGCGCAGCGGTGGAAGTCATCAGGGCGCCTTTATTATGACTACCATTTATTCAATAAAACACTGCTGTTTTGATCCACTGTATCTCCTCTGTAAGATCTTTGAGTGCCCCTATACTTGTTTTGTATTTGCAAGAAGTTAACCTTATGGGTCCATTGCTATTATTTTGGTCACCTTTAGCTTCTGTCCTATCCAGAACAAACCATTTTAATGTTTTGCTGCAAGCCTTTTTCAAGGGTAGGTATTTTGGAAGTTTCATTCTTTTTGTGTTATATTGTTTTATAGTTTATGGGCCAGATTCAGCAAGACTTGCGCTGGAGTAATTCGATATGCGCCGCGTAACTGTGAATATGCGCCGTCGTTTCTATGTGGCCGTACCCACCAAACTAGATGCGACAGAAAACGGGCCATTTCCGATCGGCTTAACTTTCCGACGCCAGAGTCTCGTCAGCGCATAATTTCGTTTGGCGCATCAGTCGCGCCTATTGATTTCCCCTGCAAATATGCAAATGAGGGAGAATTCCCGATTCGCGAACGGATTAGCACCATACGCTGGCTACATGCGCCGCGCGTATCTCGTCCGTCCGGCGCAAAGTTATTTCTACAAATAGCTGCTTTATCTTTACTCCAGACGGCCACAGGTCAGCAGGAGAGCAGCTACAGCAGCGTTACCGACGATAAGAGCTAGCTGAGCACCCCCACTTGCAGGACAACACCTCTGTCCATGCTTGTCTGTCAACTTTTACAGCCATGGAGGAAGACATCATAGGTCTCCATAGCCGAGATGACGGCTGACAGCTCCTGGCCATTAAAGTTCAGCTTTCTCCTGTGTGTTTGCCGGGAACGGGAGCAGCCATCTCAGAACAAAAGTAACTTCACTGCGGGGAGGGGGAACAGGATATACTTTAGTGCCGGAATGGCGCATCTACGGGCGCATTTAAACGCCCAACGGAACGCATTGCGCTGAAGTTTCCCGTGAAGTGGTGCCGACGGAAGTTGTGAGCATGCGCACAAGGGGGCCGAGTGAAGCCTCACTTACTGCGCATGCTCCGTGGATGATGCGCTGAACGTAAGCCTCTGCGCTGGGCTCCGCCCATCATTTACATATGATCACACCCACTTCCACTTGCGTCGGGTTACGCCAGCGCATTATCGTTACTTTGGCGCAAATTTACGCGCAACTGCTATGTGAATAACAGTACTTGCGCCGAAAGTGTCGGCAGAGTAACGTAAATGAGAAACGTTACTCCAAAGTAAAGAAGCGCCCATCTACCTGAATCTGGCCCTATGTTGATAGAATCTTTTTTTTAAGTTAGGCCCCTTTTACACCTGCGAACCGTATGTGTGCTTTTTCATCCATCCATGTGCGGATGAAAAATGGACATACATTGGTCCCTATGAGATTGCGGGTGTCAGCAGATGAACATCCGCTGACACCCGATCTCGCCCGCCTCCGTACTCCTCTGATTCTGCAGATGGAGGAAAACCCTATTTTTTCTTCCGTCTGTGGATCGGATGAACACGGACCGTCTGTCCGTGTTCATCCGATCCACAGACAGGAGGAGAACTAGGGTTTTCCTCCATAGGGGAGAGCGCAGAAAAGACAGGGCAGTCCCTGCACAGTGTGCAGGGACCACCCTGTCGTCCGCCGGCTCAGCGGGGATCAACTGAGCAATCTCCGCTGACCATTAATGATCCGCCCGTGTGAAAGGGGCCTTAAAGTGTTTGCAAAAGCTGAAGGTTTTTTTACCCTTTCATGCATTCTATGCACGAAGGGTAAAAAAACGTCTCTGTGTAGCATTCCCCCCTAATACTTACCTCAGCCTGATCTTCCTTCTAGCGATTGCATTGAAGCTTCAGATCTCTGGGGACTCTCCTCTCATTGGCTAAGACAGCAGCGGGAGTCATTGCCTCCTGCTGCCATCAATCACAGCCAGTGAGCCCATGAGGAGAGAGAGAGGGGGAGGTGCTTTGTGTGAATCGACACCCATAGCCGCAAGCTGCTTTCTCTGGGGGAACTAGGCAGGAGGGAGGAGCCTGGAGTGCCAGCGAGGGACCTTAGAAGAGGAGGATCCAGGCTGCTCTGTGCAAAAACCCTGCACAGAGCAGGTAAGTTTTTTTTTTATGACTTGGATATCACTTTAACCTGCTTGTATTTGTTCCTTTTTCTTTCCCTTAAAAAAAGTAGCCTTCATGTTTCAGGGGCATTATTTTAGAGTTTTCATTTCTATTGTGGGTTTTCATTTTTATTCTATGTTGATAAATTCTTGTTTTAAGTTTTGAAGTAAAACACCATGTTGTACCACTTTAACAAGAAGTCTTGCCCCATAATCTTCATTGGGTTTAAACTGCAAGATTGGTATTGGTTCCTCAAACCCTTGGGGAATTCAACCTGGGCAATTTCAACCATCACAGTTCAGCTCAGCTCTAATGATCTTCCACAGCCTCTCCAGACAGTTCCTGTTTATATATTGTACATGTACTCCAGTGACTTGATGGCTCTCCACTTGCTTCCTGATGATGACACTGGCTGAAAATAGCTAATAGTCTCCACTAGAATTGCATATTACAGGCTTGAACAAGACCATTATTGAAGGTTTAGTGCTACCCTCAGAGGAGCCGCTGAATTGTTTTGTAATTTCTTTGCATGCCTAAAGATGACACACCATGTTCACCCAACACTTACTGACATACCTTGAGGTATTTCAAAGACTTTATTAGACCAATCATAGCATAAAGGAAGAGCAGATTAGCAAGTATACATATACAAACAATACAAACTATACAAACAAATGTCAACCATCCCAACCTATACCTGGCCTTTACAGCAAGGAGCACATGGAAGGGCAACGCATGTCAAAAACCCACAAAGAAAAGTTCCAAGCTCACTTACCAGCCAGTCTGCAGCAAATTGAATTGTCCTGTCACATTAAAACCAGGGGTTTAGTTTGCACACATTTGAAAATATATGCGTAAGCTGCGACACGGGCAGGCTAAATCATGTCCCTCATCCAGCCGACAGCACAGTGCACTGCTTTGGCGTGGATTGCGGCACCCAGTATCCGGTCTCTGTAAATCCTATACTGATACTTTGATTGGCCCAGGTACCAAGTAAAGTTTTGGGGCAATCACAACACCCTGTATGATGTGATAGCTGTGGGCCAATCACAGCACAATATTAATCACAGCTATTATGTAACCAATTCGTTCAAATGTAAAAACAAATCATCTTTGATCACCCCCCCCCCCCCCCCAGAGTAGTAGTAAACGTAAACTAATAGTAAAAACTAAAAAAAAAAATGAATACAAATAATTAGTATTTTTTTTTAACATACTATCACCAGATAGGATCCCTGATCACCACCACACCAGTCATATGATAATGCTGTACTGCACTGGTGACTGTATGTTAAAAAATAACTGTGAAAAAAACTATTTTTATTTGATTGCTTTATTTTCCCAAAAATTTTGACAAAAAATTACAACTTCAAAAAGCTTGCCATGCCTCTTACTAAATACCCCAGGCTGTCTACCTTCTAAAAAAAGGGGGTCATTTTGGGGGTATTTGTTCTATGTGTACTGTCCTGGTATTTTAAGGGCCTCAAGAAAAAAGATAGGCCATCAGTACATCAGGATTGATCTATTTTTAAATATACAGTATGTATCATTGTTTGTAAACGCTAAAACTTTCACACGAACCAATTAATGTACACTTATTGGGATTTTTGTTTTTTTTACCAAAGACATGTAGCACAATACATGCCCTATATGTGCCCTAAATTTACGAAGATAGAAAACAGAAATATATATATTTATTTTTTTCAAAATTTCCTGTCTTTTTTTTTCTTTTTATTTAGAAAAAAACAACAACCCAGTGGTGATCAAATACCCAGAGGTATTTTATTTTAAATTCCTCCAAAGGAAAGCTCTATTTGTGTAGAAAAAAATATATTAAATACAGTGTTGCATGACTGCGCTATTGCTAGTCAAAGGAGCACAGTGCTAAATTGCAAAAAATGGTCAGGTCTTGAAGGGGGTAAAACCTTCCGGATGTCAAGGGTTAAGTTCAAAGATAGTCATAATGGAGTTAAAAGTGCCATGTGCAGTGAAATGCAGTGAAATGCGTATGTAATGTTTGTATCATGCGCTAAAAAAATACCAACAGTTGCAGTACAAAACAGCAAACTGAGGAGTTTAAAATCGATGCACAAGTATGGAGCTAATGGTGGCAAAGGAAAGAATGTTCATGTGTCAGTTGCCCAACCTTTTAGTTGCTATGGTGCATTGCAATACAGTTACTCTACCCAATGCGAGTTTAAGAACCAGGAAGCTTTGTCACATCGCTATGGATTCCCATCATTTATATGTAGGCTGCTTGTACTGTATACAATCTACAATGCAATAACCTATAGCAGTCATTCAGAATAGTCTCACTAACTTGCAGCCAATATGAAGGTTTTCTGATCCTGGTGGTTAATAACTGATAAATAATACTGTAAACAGCCATTTGCTCAATTTATGATGTTCATTACCATGGGGTTTGGTGGTTTTTGTAACTCCTACCTTGGTAATATCCTGCCTTCTGCCAGGGGGTCTACTGATATTTACAGCCTAATACCCACCCATTTTCATGTTCTGCCCAATGCATTGATAATAAATACCATTTATTAATGCATGAAAATGGGTGGGAATTCGGCTGTAAATTAAGCAAATGCCATTTATCATGACCAAATGTTGATTTTGGTATGAGTTACCGCAATTTGTAAATCACATTTGCTCCTTGAAGGGCTGTACTAAATTAGACCGTAAGTGTTAATGCGTGGCCTACTGATGAAATGTAGCTGAACCCAGGTCATGCCAACATATTGAGCAATATTGGCACACAAGGTTATAGTGTTGGTGCCATGAAAAAAGATAAGTGTTTTAGTTTATTCAAGAGAATCAAAGTTATTGCTGACTTAATAGTTTAATTGCAGTCAAGGATGTGTCCTAAACAAAAGGCAAAGCTGCTCTTGAGGTTACAAAAATATAAGTTTTGTCTTAGGCCTCATACACACGAGTAAATATATTTGTTCAAAACGGTCTATCCGACCGATTTGAACAAATCTGTCTGCTGGCATTTTGGTTTGCTCGCGTGTACACACGAGCAAACCAAAATCCCAGCCAGCAGACATCGCGCTGACGTGTCGGTGACGTGGTGGTGATGTTGACGCCGCCACGTCACCGCACCAGGAAGTAAAACACTTCCGCGCATGCATCGAAACCATTCGGCGCGTGTGCGAGAAGACATGTCTGCTGGTTAGCGTACTAACCAGCAGACATGTCGGGCGGACGGGTTCCTAGCCGACAGATTTCAAAGCATGCTTTGGAATCTGTCGGGTGGCCAAATCCGTCTGTTTGCCCGTACACACGATCGAATCTGTCTGCTGAAACGGTCTAGCAGACCGTTTCCAGCAGACAGATTTGATCGTGTGTACGAGGCCTTAAGTTTGAGTACCTGCTGGAAGTCTGAGTTAATATGCTCTGAGCAGGTATCTCGAGATACACTACTGTAAACTAATAGTTCATAACTGGACGATTACCAGGCTAGCTGTACTATTGCTCTGGGAAACATATTGCTGCTATTACCTGCCTACTGGTGACACATGTTGGAGGTATCACTCATTATAAACATATGTTTATGGATATATGATTTATCTCAGTCAAAGATTATTCTGTGTTTCAAATTTACATCTTTGCAAATCCCTGACCTTTAGCATAATATACTCTGCCAATTTGAAATACACCTGCGCCAAGTGTATTGGCATGAACATACAACCCAAATTCCAAAAAAAGTTGGGACACTGTGTAAAATCTACAACAGAATGCAATGATTTCCAAATCTCATAAACTCATATTTTATTCATAATAGAAAAAGGAAACATATGAAATGTTTAAACTGAGAAAATAGACCATTTTAGGGAAAAAAAATAAGGTAATTTTGAAATTGATGGTAGCAATAGGTCTCAAAAAAGTTGGGACAGGGCCATGGTTATCCCGACTGCCGCATGCATAATAACATCGACACAATGGCACTGCTGGGCAGAAGGACGTATAAATACGTCCTCTTTAGGGAGCACCATTGCGGACATGTGTGTGTCCGCCACTTGCTTGGGGACCCGACCGCAGGACTCGATCGCTGCGGGGATACCCACGATCGTCTCATGGAGAGATAGAGCAGGGAGATGCTAATGTAAACAAGCATCTCCCCGTTCTGCCTAGTGACAATGACAGTGATCACCGCTTCCTGTATGACTAAACACTAGTGTTAGTGCGAAACGCGTCAACAGTTGGGTTTTATTTTACTTTGCTGTGCTGTGACTTGTAGTGCTGTTCTTTTTTCAATAAAGGCTACAATTTGTTCAGTGTGCGGCTGTCCAGAGACAATCTTTGTTCCTGCTTTGCTAAGTACATTGCCTGCACCTGAGTTGTCTGCAACGGTGGAGGTTCCTTTGGGTTCCCACCTAGAGCGGCTATTCCCTTTCCCACCGCTTCCTGTAATCGGAAGTGGTGATGACTGTCTTGTCACACATAGCCCATCCCACTACAGTAAGAAACACTCACTAGGGCACACTTAACCCCTACAGCGTCACCGAGTGGTTAACCCCTTCACTGCCAGTGTAATTTTCACAGTTATCAGTTCATTTTTTTAGCACTGATCGCTATAAAAATGATAATGGTCCCCAAAATGTGTCAAAGGTGTCCGATGTGTTCGCCATAATGTCGCAGTCACGATAAAAATCGCTGATCACCACCATTACTGGTAAAAAAAATATTAATAAAAATTCCATAAAACTATCCCCTATTTTGTAGACGCTATAACCTTTGCGCAAACCAATCAACAACCGATTATTGCTTCTTTTTTTTTATTACTGAAAATATGTAGAAGAATACGGATCGGCCTAAACTGAGAAAACATTTTTTTTTTATATTTTTGGGGGATATTTATTATACAACATAGAAATAGTGCAGCGCAAACAATACAATATAGTGTTTCTAATGGTGCTTCTCATGCACCATATATCTAGGACCTATGTGCATAAAAATAAAAAGTGATATATTACACCAATTGATATGTGCATAAATATCTAAACGAATGTCCATATAATAATCTGTGCAATGGATCCAATTTTCCAATTGGTCTAATTAAAGTCCACCAAAGTGCAAACGTGATGCGGATTGCTCCAATATGAATTGATCTAATTGAATTCCACCAGAGTGCAAACGTGATGAAAAAGGTATATAGTGATCCCGCCACCAAATGGGTATTCTACTATTACCTCCAAGGGAGACCACTGTTTTACCAGATGGTCATACTGCGCATAAGTATCCAACAGGAAGCCCAGGGGAGAGATGTTAAGTAGAGTCCTCAAATGTCAGGCATGATGATGTCAAAACAAAGAGAGAAAGCAAACATCTAAGAGCCTCCATAAAAACCAGGAATTTATTGCAGCATATAGCATACAGTTTACTCACATTTGGTGAGGAAATAAAAGGCATCAAACGAAAACCAAAAGGACCGGACAGAGAGGTTACTTCAGGAAAAGGTTCAGACCATGAGCGAGCGACTGTATAGGTATTCCTGTCCCCGGACGCGTTGCGTAAAAATTACTTCTTCAGCAGGGCAGGAATTCAAACAGTCGCGCGCTGTCTTAAATGCGCCGCTTAACCCGGAAGAAAAACGTCACACAAAACGTAATGACGTGTAGGGTTCAATTCAGCGTCATATGAGGTACTGGCAGCTTAGGGAATAATCGAATGCCGTCCTTCAAACGTGATGACGCGGTACGGCACGTCTCCGCGTCATTTACACGTTACAATAACTTTATTGTCCCGCACCAAAACGGTCAGGACGACATAACAAATAATACTAAGATGTCGCCATCTAGTGGATGAAAAGCATCAACACAAAAAGATTTTGTAACAGCGCTCGGTCAGATCAGAACCTCTTTAGTATACATACATATAAAATTGAACAAATCATATTTAATTGTTACATTCGAATAAAAAACTACTGTTAATAATAAAAAACTACAAAACACAAATGGAATCAGGATCTCCATATAGAATACGATCCATTTGTCGATATCCATAAAAAAAATTAAAATTATGTTTGAATACCACAATATTAAATAAACTAAAATAAACTAAAAAACACTATTTGTTAGATATAAAACAATTTAGGTCGAATTCCACATTGAGGCCTTCTGGAGTGAGCACTTTAGTCTCATAAATCCAGAAGGACTCTCTTTTACTGATTTGGCGAATGTAATTACCACCCCTCCAGTGTCTATCGACCCTCTCAAGGCCCCAAAATTTTAAACATCTAGGATTCCTATCATGATATTGGCGAAAATGCTTGGAAACACTATGGGACCGCTTGCCCAACGTAATGTTACTTACGTGTTCTCCTACACGGACCGATAAGGCACGGGATGTGCGGCCTACATACTGGAATCCGCAATCACATTCCAGCATGTAGACTACACCAACTGTTTGACAAGTAATGAGATTTTTTATGGTATAACTTTTGCCAGTGGAGAAGGAGGTAAAGTCTTTACGCTTCTTCACATTGTGTTTACATTGTTTACATGCCGGACATCTACCGCAAGCATAAAAGCCTGAAAGAAAAGAAAAAATTATATTTTCTTTAAAGACCGGTGGGTCAATAACTCCAGGAGCTACTACATCCCTTACAGTAGGGGCTTTTTTGTATATAAAACGTGGACGTAAGGGGAGAAGAGGCCCCAAGATTTTATCCTTTTTCAAAACCTCCCAATGTTTGGTAACAATCTTTTCGAATTGTCGATATTGAACATTGTAGTCCAAAATAATTTTAAATTCGAAACTCTCTCCTTTATTAGATTTAGTTGAATCAGCTACTAAATCAGCTCTATTAAGATTGCCAACTCGTGCTAATTCGTTGGAGATGTTTTCTCGATCGTATCCTTTTTGACGAAATTTGCCCACTAAGGTTTTAGATTGAGAAAAAAATTCGGTATCAGACGTACAATTCCGTCTGAGACGAATAAATTGCCCCCTTGGAATGTTGCACAACCAATTTTTATGGTGACAACTGTCCAGGGGTATGAAACCATTCCTGTCGGAAGGCTTAAAATGATTGCGGGTATTGAAAGATTCTCCAACTTTGTAAATCTCAAGATCTAGAAAGGAAATTTTATCTACATCAATGTTCCAAGTAAGGGTGATATTATGAGAGTTGTTATTCAGATTCAACAAAAAGTGTTCCAAACTAGATACATCACCTTCCCAAATCATAAGTAGGTCATCGATGTATCTTTTATAGCATTTAAGCTGTATAGGAGGGTCTTTATAAATGGCCTCTTCTTCCCATAATGCCATAAAGAGGTTGGCAACGCTGGGGGCAAATTTAGCCCCCATTGCGACACCCATTACTTGCAAATAGTGATTTCTGCCATACCAAAAATAGTTTTTAGTCAAACAAAATTCCAAGCATTGAAGAAGAAACTTGTTATGCTTGGTCGACAAGTCAGATTGTGCCAGACCCCATTTGACAGCCGAAATTGCGTCGGCATGTCCTATGATGGTGTATAAGGAACTGACATCTGCAGTAACAAGGAGACTATTCGATGTACTAGTCAGGGGTTCAAGAGTTTGTATACAATGCTTAGTATCTCTAAGGTAAGATTTAGTCTTAGAGACAATGGGTTTCAAAAAAAAGTCAATGTATTGGCCCAATCTCGAAGATACAGACTCAATGCCATTGACTATAGGTCGTCCAGGTGGGTGTGTGGCATTTTTGTGTACCTTCGGTAGAAAGTATACAAAAGGTGTTCTACACGCGCTAGGGTCTAAGAATTCTGCCTCTTTTTTGGAAAGAATCTTTCTTTTTAGCCCCTTTTTGACTAGGGCTGATAATTCCCCTTTAAATTCAAAAATCGGATCAGTTTTCAATAATTTGTAGGTGTCAGTATCACTTAGGAGGCGATTCATTTCCCCCTTATAGTACTCCTTTGACATTACTACCAACCCCCCCCCTTTGTCTGCAGGGCGTATTACCACGTCTTTTTTATTTTCTAATGACGCTATACCGTTTTTGACATACAGGGGGTCTCTAATTTTTTTAATTTTCATAGACTCAAGATCATTTAAGACCATGTTTTTGAACACGTCTATGTGTTTACTGTCTATATTAGAAGGGTTAAACACACTTTTGGTTTTTAAATTAGAGTGTAAACCTATGGGAATCAAAGAAGACCTTTCGGCCGGTTTTGATAAAAAATATTTTTTAATATTCAGAGTTCTTACAAATTTAGAAATACCAACATAAGTCTGAAACTTATTAAAATTCCTGATAGGGGCGAATTTGAGTCCTTTATCTAAAATTCTCAATTCATCATCAGTTAGAATAGTCCCACTGATATTGTAAATACCTGTGCCTAGTGGGATTTTGTCCTTTTTGACTGTTCTACGTCCGGCCCGTTTCCCTCTCTTTCTCTTCTTTTGTTCCCTCTGTTGCCAGTGGGAGTTGTCGAAGGAGGGCCCCACCACGGTGGAGGGGGGTTCCCTAAAAAACCACCTTCCATCTCGTCACAGTGGGTTAGAGGTGCAAAACGGTTTTGTGTAGGTGCTGGGTAGCTCTGATAATAATTACCCTCCCCCCATCCACTGTTCTGAGAAAAACTACCTCTGGATGGCTGTGGGTGGTTGGGTTTACCCCTGTAATTATTAGTAGGCATAGAATTACCTTGGGATTGGGTCATATATGGAAGTGTGGAATAATTTCCTCTCCCTCTATTGCCTCGACCTCTCCCTCGACTCCTGAGAGGGGGATAATTTGGTTGTTGGTCAAAGTATGGTGTCCGATTATTGACATCATTAGAGGGGGTTTTTGGATATGGTAATATATTCTCACCGGAAGTAGACTTCAAGGCATGATCAGAAGATCTAGCTGTGGTTTGCCATTTAAAAACTTCCTTTCTTGCATAATCCCCAGAATCCCTGATAAATTTGCCTTTCTTCTTATTTTGTGTATCAATATCCCATTTTGTCAGTTTAATTTTTAGTTCTCCTGACAATTTGGGAAAATCAGAATGATTTTTAAGAATATCCATTTTACTTTTAATGTCTGCAATTTGAGTCTCAATGATTTTCATTTTTCTCTGTTTGCGTAACAAAAGGAATTCCATCAGATCCCGGCCCTTTTTATTAAAAAAATTATACCATTCTAGGAGGGATTCATCATCATCTAAACCATCGCTGGGAGGAATGTCCCACCTGAGACGTCTTGGTATAAGACCATCCCGGATGTATTGTTCAAACGATGTGACATCCCACCAGGCTTTAATTTTCTTTTCAAACAAAAAGCCAAGTTTCTTAAAAAGAGAGGAGATATAATCCGGGCCAAAAAAAGGGTGCCGAATTTGAGAACACCTCACTAAGTTTAACCTCACGGGTTTCCAAATATTGAAAAACCTCCATAATGCAGCTAAGAGTCAATAGCGAAAGCAATAGATACAGAAATAGGAAAAGAGTGCAATCAGCGCAAAATGATGAGGATAAAATTATGAAAAAATATAAATTATAAGTGAAAATAACTCCAAGGTTAAATTTTCAATGAATGCTAGCTGAACACAAAGAAACTTTCACAAAATTCCCAAAATAGATACAACATAGAAATAGTGCAGCGCAAACAATACAATATAGTGTTTCTAATGGTGCTTCTCATGCACCATATATCTAGGACCTATGTGCATAAAAATAAAAAGTGATATATTACACCAATTGATATGTGCATAAATATCTAAACGAATGTCCATATAATAATCTGTGCAATGGATCCAATTTTCCAATTGGTCTAATTAAAGTCCACCAAAGTGCAAACGTGATGCGGATTGCTCCAATATGAATTGATCTAATTGAATTCCACCAGAGTGCAAACGTGATGAAAAAGGTATATAGTGATCCCGCCACCAAATGGGTATTCTACTATTACCTCCAAGGGAGACCACTGTTTTACCAGATGGTCATACTGCGCATAAGTATCCAACAGGAAGCCCAGGGGAGAGATGTTAAGTAGAGTCCTCAAATGTCAGGCATGATGATGTCAAAACAAAGAGAGAAAGAAAACATCTAAGAGCCTCCATAAAAACCAGGAATTTATTGCAGCATATAGCATACAGTTTACTCACATTTGGTGAGGAAATAAAAGGCATCAAACGAAAACCAAAAGGACCGGACAGAGAGGTTACTTCAGGAAAAGGTTCAGACCATGAGCGAGCGACTGTATAGGTATTCCTGTCCCCGGACGCGTTGCGTAAAAATTACTTCTTCAGCAGGGCAGGAATTCAAACAGTCGCGCGCTGTCTTAAATGCGCCGCTTAACCCGGAAGAAAAACGTCACACAAAACGTAATGACGTGTAGGGTTCAATTCAGCGTCATATGAGGTACTGGCAGCTTAGGGAATAATCGAATGCCGTCCTTCAAACGTGATGACGCGGTACGGAGACGTGCCGTACCGCGTCATCACGTTTGAAGGACGGCATTCGATTATTCCCTAAGCTGCCAGTACCTCATATGACGCTGAATTGAACCCTACACGTCATTACGTTTTGTGTGACGTTTTTCTTCCGGGTTAAGCGGCGCATTTAAGACAGCGCGCGACTGTTTGAATTCCTGCCCTGCTGAAGAAGTAATTTTTACGCAACGCGTCCGGGGACAGGAATACCTATACAGTCGCTCGCTCATGGTCTGAACCTTTTCCTGAAGTAACCTCTCTGTCCGGTCCTTTTGGTTTTCGTTTGATGCCTTTTATTTCCTCACCAAATGTGAGTAAACTGTATGCTATATGCTGCAATAAATTCCTGGTTTTTATGGAGGCTCTTAGATGTTTGCTTTCTCTCTTTGTTTTGACATCATCATGCCTGACATTTGAGGACTCTACTTAACATCTCTCCCCTGGGCTTCCTGTTGGATACTTATGCGCAGTATGACCATCTGGTAAAACAGTGGTCTCCCTTGGAGGTAATAGTAGAATACCCATTTGGTGGCGGGATCACTATATACCTTTTTCATCACGTTTGCACTCTGGTGGAATTCAATTAGATCAATTCATATTGGAGCAATCCGCATCACGTTTGCACTTTGGTGGACTTTAATTAGACCAATTGGAAAATTGGATCCATTGCACAGATTATTATATGGACATTCGTTTAGATATTTATGCACATATCAATTGGTGTAATATATCACTTTTTATTTTTATGCACATAGGTCCTAGATATATGGTGCATGAGAAGCACCATTAGAAACACTATATTGTATTGTTTGCGCTGCACTATTTCTATGTTGTATCTATTTTGGGAATTTTGTGAAAGTTTCTTTTTGTTCAGCTAGCATTCATTGAAAATTTAACCTTGGAGTTATTTTCACTTATAATTTATATTTTTTCATAATTTTATCCTCATCATTTTGCGCTGATTGCACTCTTTTCCTATTTCGATATTTATTATAGCAAAAATTAAAAAATATTGTTATTTTTTCAAAATTGTTGCTCTATTTTTGTTTATAGAGCAAAAAATTAAAACCGCAGAGGTGATCAAATACCACCAAAAGAAATCTCTATTTGTGGAGAAAAAAAAGGACATAAATTTTGTGTGGGAGCTACGTCGCACAACCGTGCAATTGTCAGTTAAAGCGGCACAATGCCAAATCGCAAAAAGTGGCCCGGTCATTTAGCAACAAAATGGTCCGGGGCTTAAGTGGTTAAACAACACATTGTAAACATATGGGAACTGAGGCGACCAATTGCTCAAGTTTTGGAAGAAGAATGTAACCCTACTCCTGCCTGTTATAGGATTCTAACTGCTCAACAGTCCTGGGTTTTCTTTGTCATATTTTTCATTTCAAGATGTGTCAAATATTTTTAGTTGATGAAAGGTCTTGACTGCAGGCAAGCTAGTTAAACACCTGGACTCTTCTACTGTATTTTTTAGTTGATGAAAGGTCTTGACTGCAGGCAAGCCAGTTAAACACCTGGACTCTTCTACTGTAAAGCCATGCTGTTGTCATAGATGCAGTACAGGGCCGTAGATAATTTTTTGTTCTGGGGTGGGTTCAGCAGCAGGTACTAAGTAAAATAATTTTTAAATAAAATAAATTGTGCCAAAATTATAAAGACGGGAAAAATAAAAAATAAACGATATGTGTTGCCCCTAGTAAGCAATCACATCCTTAATTGTATTTTATCAGGTCCTTTAGAAAATCAAACCTGATTTCAGTGTTTACCTTCTTCTGCTCCCAATTGTAACACTTCTCTGCGCCACTCCCGCCTGAGTGGGATTAGTGTACCCGGACAGACCTCTCTCACTGACCTGGCAGCCAGAGTATCACTCGGACATTTGTAGGATAAAGTCTCTGCCACAGACCCTCCTTGGTGAACTTGAGCTTAAGGAAAAGTCTCTGCCACAGACCCTCCTTGGTGAACTTGAGCTTAAGGAAAAGTCTCTGCCACAAACCCTCCTTGGTGATTCTCAGGGAGATACCTTTGCCACAGGCCCTCTCTGATTTGTAGTTATGGAGGCAATCCTCCTTAGGTGAATTACTCCTGGATCTCCTTCAACTTGTCGCCCAGGTACCGACTGACAGGTGATCAATCCTTCAGTGTCCGGCTACCTTGATCCCCGGTGGTTTTTCAAAGCCCTTTTGGATCGCCAGCCTCTCAATGGCGATTCTCAGATGGACTCCCTACCGAAGAGCAGTACAGCTTGGGATCCTCAAAAGTGGGAACCCAGTCGCTCACTGGGTCCCCATCGCTGTTCAGATGTTCCAGGCAAACATGACCCCGGAATTAGGAACACTGCATGGCACACACGCCCCGGCCACCTAGGCCATAAAGCCGGGGCGCTGAGATGTGGCCACCCTAAAGGTGGGTGCCACACTGGACGAAGGAGAACCCAGAACCAATGGCGTCTGCCCCATAAATACCCTCCCCCAGCATGCACAGCAAGGCCAAACCCCCCTGATTGGCTGCTGGGAAGAGCACCCAAACCTTGACCCCACTGCTGCCATCTACTGCACAGGGGTGGGAAGAACACCCCAGCACAACAGAATGAGCCCACTGTACAGCCAAGCTGAGACAGAGACCCTGTTTTGCACGTAACAATTTGGATCAGAGTTTAAGTATACTCTGATCTCCCTCTAAATTTAAATAGCACCGGTACCTAAAGTAACCAGGCGCTACACATATATTCTTAATTAACTGTAAAAGATAAAAGAGCTTTAATACAAGCCCTTTATGTCTTCTGAAAAATGACCAAAAAAAAATTTGAACATGCTCGAATTTTTTATGTCATTTTTCAAAATGTCATTTTTTGTGTCATAAAAAATTATCGTGTGTGGGCAAAACTACGTAAAAAATGACGTTTTAAACCCGCACATGCCCAGAAGCAAGTTAGGAGACGGGAGGTAAAACTACCATTCATAATGGAGATAGCACATTCATCACGCTGTAACAGACAAAAAAGCAGGAATCGTCTTTTACTAACAAGTAACCAGCTAAAAGCAGCCGCAAGGCAAATAGAACTTCCCCTTTAGAGTGCCATCACTTTGTTCATCATTTTCCAAAAATGATGGTGTGTACACAACGTCATTTTTGAAAATGAAGTTTGAAAAATGTATTTTTTTTTCATGATGAAAAATTACATTTTTTTTCATCACAAAAAGTGATCGTGTGTACGAGGCATAAGAACCGAGCAAATGCTTGCTGGCTGTTTACATTAGAGGGCTGGTAAGGTTGCAAAAATGTTGCTCTCAAATAAAAAGACAAATATTTTACTGCCTGTTTTGTCAATTTTAAAAATTAATTTCTTCACAATGCTTACACATACAGTGCCTTGAAAAAGTATTCATACCTCTTTACATTTTTCACATTTTGTCATGTTACAACCAAAAATGTAAATGTATTTTATTGGGATTTTACATGATATACCAAAACAAAGTGGCACATAATTGTGAAGTGAAATGAAAACAATAAATGGTTTTCAATTTTTTTTTACAAATAAATATCTGAAAAGTGCGGCGTGCATTTGTATTCAGCCCCCCTTACTTTGATACCCCTAACTAAAATATAGTGGAATCAATTGCCTTCAGAAGTCACCTAATTAGTAAATAGAGTCCACCTGTGTGTAATTTAATCTCAGTATAAATACAACTGTTCTGTGAAGCCCTCAGAGGTTTGTTAGAGAACCTTAATGAACCAACAATATCATGAAGGCCAAGGAACACACCAGACAGGTCAGGGATAAAGTTGTGGAGACGTTTAACTACTTGGAGCCCCGGCCATTGTACATCGATGGCCACAAGGTTGCTCTACAATGCCGGGAGGATGTCTATTGATGTCCTCGGCTCCTCCGGCCACTGGGGGGCGCACGTGCCTGGTGGCCGCGATGTCCGGCAGGTACCCATGATCGGCCGTTACACAGACCCTCCCCCTCCAAAAAAAAAAAGCTGTTGCAGGAACACACGTAATAACAGTAAAACCTTGGTTTAAGAGTAACTTGGTTTGAGAGCGTTTTGCAAGACAAGCTACATTTTTTAATAACTTTTGACTTGATATACAAGTAATGTCTTGATATAAGAGTCATGTAATGTCTGGGTATAAAAGAGAAGAGAGGCGACTGTAAGTGTAGAAATGTGGTTACATTTAATGAAGGTGCAACATATTGCTACACTTAGAGGCGCCTCTCTTCTCTTTTATATTCTGTAGCTCTTGCTGGATTTTGCTTCTAATCCCCTTATGGAGGCTTCCATTTTTGGATGGCCATTTTATGGTTACGCAACCTGGTCACATTACTATAATCTTTTTATATGGACTATAAACTGAATTTATGAATAAATGGTTGTAGAACGAATCATTTGAGTTTCCATTATTTTTTATGGTAAAATTTGATTTGCTATACAAGTGCTTTGGATTACAAGCATGTTTCTGAAACAAATTATGCTCCCAATCCAAGGTTTTACTGTATGTGCAACTTACGTGTCCTCAACTGCTTTTTCATGAAGTGCTTACCATTACAGTGTGTTTGATTTACTAAAGTAGAAGAGCACATGGGCGGACTGACCATCCGGGCACTGCCCAAGGGCCCCATGCCACTAGGGAGCCCCATCGGGGTAGCCAGCCTCAGTAAAACCAGGAACAGTATGTAAAAATCTGTGTTTTTTTTACATCTCTCCCTGAAATGTCCCTTACTGATATCCTTTTGGTCTAAAAATCCCAAGATTATAGCTGCCCCTCCTCTCCAGTACCTTTTCAGTGTGTGTATACTGTTTATTCTGTGTGTGTGTATACTGTGTCTGCATACTGTATGTGTGTGTATACTGTGTGGCCACATAATCTATTACCTGGGGGCCCCATAATCTCCTATTGCCCGGGTGCCCCATAATCTCCTATTGCCCAGGGCCCCATAATCTCCTATTGCAGGGGGGCCCCGTAACTCCTATTACCCGGGGGCCCCATAATCTCCTATTGCCCGGGGGCCCCGTGAGTTGTCAGTCCGCCTCATGTTCTCTTTGCAAAGTAAATTTTCACTCTGCAAGAAAACTTTTATTATACATAGTTAATGAGGCAAAGCTGTTGTGACTTTTTTTTTGCAACATTCACCAAGCGAAAATTTTGACGATGCTGGGTAAGGTAAGATAAGACTGCAGCCCCCCCAATTAGGTACCCCTAGTGGACTAAGCAAGATAATGGTGAGTGGTGAGGGTATTGGCGCTGTCTGTACACTCCTTAGCAGATAGATAAGGGAAAAAACTGGACAAAAATATTGCCCAATATGGACACAATCAGTAAGAACCACTACAACCCATGTAGTAGAATTACAGTGCAGTAATTATAAATATTATTGATCCAATGTGGTCTCTACCAAAAATAAATAAGATAAAATAAACCAACTATTAAAGTGGGATGTGATGTGACTTCCAATCCAAAGATTGGTAATAGTGTGTGTGAACCAAAGTGTAGTGTTGTACCCGAATATGGTATACACTAAGAGAGCTCTGTAGCTCCCTAATGAGTGACTATACCAGCCTCAAAATGTGTAGAAAAAAGGCAAAAATCACACTATACATTCTGGAATGACATACATAGTGAATACAATATCCTGTGGAAAAATCAATAATCTATGACATAAAAATATGTTGTATTGCATGTGCATAAGAATCTGCCCTGTGGTCAATAAATGTAATCCTTAGGTGACACCAAACCGTGAATTGTACACCAGGTGTTAACCCTTAGATAATATGGTCCACTATATAAGTCCAAATCCATGAAAGTTCATACTGGGTGCAGCATTCCTTAGTGACTGAATCATCAATAAATAAACGTTGAGTGCTTCCGCTGTGTTCCGGTGCTCCCCCACCAGGTTCCCCACTCACCAGAGACACTCACCCCTGCAGGGGTAAAGTGCATGTAGTTAGACACTGAGGCGCTGTATCCAATTTCGTCCTCCCGTTGTTTTGTCTCACGTGGGTATAGGTCCAGTAGATGGAATGTCTCACTCTAGTATTCCTGGTTCCTCCAGGGGAAAAATACACAAGCTCCCATAGCGTAGTATATAAAAAAATGCTAGTTCATATACTATATATACTATACCCCTAAAATACACAAGAGACTGGAAAATCCCCCCGGCAGACCTATTATCAGTGGGATTAATTCCCTTTTCTGTCGGCTGGGGGAATATCTAGACACCTTTCTTAAACCTATGGTAAAAGAAGGCAGATCCTACCTCCGTGATAGTTTACAATTTATCAATGAACTTCAACACTTTGATGGGGCAGAAAATCTCTTACTAGCTACGATTGACGTATATACTAGTATCTCCCAGAAAGACTGTGTTTTTGGAGTGGAAAAGGCATAGCACCAGAACATACGGCTAAAGCAACAGCAGATCCAATTTATTGTGGAAGGATTGACTATGGCGATGGGATGCAATTATTTCTGGTATAACAACACATACTATGTTCAAACAAAGGGAGTTGCAATGGGGGCACGTTATGCCCCCAGTGTGGCTAACCTCCTGATGGACGTTTGGGAGGAGGAACAGATCTATAATCATAACTTTTCCCAAATTAAATTGTATCGAAGATACATTGACGATATACTAATACTATGGGATGGTACAGCTGACACCTTCCAAGAGTTCCTGCAGAGTCTTAATATTAACAACTATTGACTCACGTTCACAGGCAAATGGGTTACCAAGTGTATAGATTGCCTAGATCTAGAAATTTTCAAAAATGGTTCCTTTCTGCATACTAAAACTTTCTTTAAGGCCACGGACCGTAATGGGTATTTACCATCAGCAAGTTGCCATCACCCTAGATGGAAGGCCAATATACCCAAGGGACAACTTCTAAGGCTGCGCAGAAATTGTAATTCTATTGAAGATTTTGAGATCCAAGCCGACGTGATTGTCAACAGATTCAGAGAGAAGGGCTATACCTCAGAAGGACTGGCGAAAATAAAAAATTACGTTTTAAACACAGATAGAAACAGCCTGTTAGTCCAGAAAGAAAAATGATAAAAAACAAGGAGTATCCTTCATTACAGGCTTCAATTCGCAGTTCAGAGAATTTGAACATATAATCAAGAAATATTGGCCAATCTTAAAAGAAGATCTTACATTGAAAAAAATCTTGACCAACAAGCCTACTTTCATCTATAGACAGGCACCATCATTGCGACACCACTTGGTGCATAATGTTGTAAACCCGCCAAAAACTGTCAGCAACAGAGCTCGCTTAGTGTATACCATATTCGGGTACAACACTACACTTTGGTTCACACACACTATTACCAATCTTTGGATTGGAAGTCACATCACATCCCACTTTAATAGTTGTTTTTTTTTATCTTATTTATTTTTGGTAGAGACCACATTGGATCAATGATATTTATAATTACTGCACTGTAATTCTACTACATGGGTTATAGTGGTTCTTACTGATTGTGTCCATATTGGGCAATATTTTTGTCCATTTTTTTCCCCTTATCTATCTGCTAAGGAGTGTACAGACAGCGCCAATACCCTCACTATAAATTTAAATTGCAAAGTGAAAATTCTTTACTTCTTTAGTAAATCAACCCCAATCCGTTCCATTATATCCATGATGAAGTACAGTAAATCCTTGGTTTGAGAGTAACTTGGTTTGAGAGCGTTTTGCAAGACTAATACATTTTGCCTTGATATACAAACAATGTTTTGCTATAAGAGTAGTGTCATGTCACAACTGAGTATAAAATAGAAGAGAGGTGCCTCTAAGTGTTGCAATATTCTTACATTTAATGAAGGTACAACATTTAAAAACTCACATGGTGGATGATTAAAACAGACACATCTAAGTATGCAGGGATCTGGGGTAAAGCTGACCATCCTCTGCACCACCGTTGATGTCGTTCCTTCCACGAGCAGTTCATGCCTCACTTTCAGATCGCTTTACTTCAGGGTAGTCTTCCTGATCATGATTACAGACTGACAGCGGTGAGAGCCGGCAGTGAGGAGGATGGTCTATGTGAATGAATGAATGAATGAATGAATGAATGGGAACTTATATAGCGCAGCACATGCGAAGTAAATCGCCTCTGGGCGCTTGTTGTTCCTGTCTCTCTTGAGATCAAAAGAGATGAGTCTTAATCTTTCTCCTAAAGACTAAGTAGTTCTCCTCCAGCCGAATGCAGGCTGGTAAGGCGTTCCATAGTCTGGGACCTTGGACAGCGAATCTCCTGTCTCCTTTGGACTTGTATCTGGCTTTCGGTATCTGAAGCCGATTTTGATTGGTGGATCGTAGAATACGATTGGGATTGTGAATTTTTAATTTTTCGCATAGATAATGGGGAGCATTCCCATGGATACATCTATGCGCTAGACAGAGAGCTTTAAAGGTGATTCTGTCTTTAACTGGTAGCCAGTGAAGGGATCTCAGTGAAGATGAGATCGATTCCCAGGGTTTTTTCCCAGTCACAAGTCTGGCGGCCGTATTTTGAACGACTTGAAGACGAGCGATTTGGTACTTGGGGAGTCCGAGGTAAAGGGCATTTGCATAGTCCAGTCTGGAGTTTACAATTGCTCCCACCACGACCGCTATGTCTTTCTTGGGAATAAAAGGCGTGAGTCTGCGTAGTAGGCGCAGCAGATGGTGAGATCCGCTGACTACTGCCCCTATTTGTGCGTTCATTGTCATGTCGGAGTCAAAGATGACCCCAAGACTTTTGACTTTGGCGCTAGGGGTGATGATTTTGCCCAGAATGGGCGGGGGGATCCAGGTTGTTGACGATTGATTCCTACGCTTGGCGTGAAACAGAAGGAGTTCTGTTTTCGCTCCGTTGAGTTTGAGATAACTCTTTGTCATCCAGTCCTCTATCAAAGAGAGGCATGTCTCTAGATTGAGGTGGTGATCCTTTTTATTGCAAATGCGGAAGTACAGTTGCGTGTCGTCTGCATATGAGTGATATAGCAGTTTTTGGCTGCTGATGATTTCGAAAAGAGGACGCACATAGATGTGGAATTGCTTTACCCCAAATTCCTGCATACTTACAGTAGATGTGCCTTTTTAAATCATCAACCATGTGAGTTGCTAAATGTTGTACCTTCATTAAATGTAATTATATTGCTACACTTACAGTAGAGGCGCCTCTCTTCTCTTTTGTACTCTGTAGCTCCTGCTGGATTTTGCTTCAAATCCCTTTTGGGGAGGCTTCCATTAGTGGATGGACATTTTATTGTTACACAACTTATTACATTGCTATAATCTTTTTATATGGACTATAAACTGAAGGACTTATGAATAAATGGTTGTGGAACAAATCATTTGAGTTTCCATTATTTCTTATGGGAAAATTTGCTTCGGATTTTACAAGCATGCTTCTGGAACGAATTATGCTCACAATCTAAGGTTTTACTGTATATCCTTTGAGGCTGTAAAGCAATATATTTAAATGGTAGTTTGTGTGCTTACGGTTTGGCTTTATTTGTGATTCTACTGTTTCCTCACAAATATTTTAAGTGTGTGCAGTTAGGAAAAGAAACAGATTCCAGTAGGGCAACAGAGCTGGAATATAAGGACATTTAGCTTATTCATACAATATATCTCAGAACAATTATAGACAGCGGCTGTGTACTCATACAGGATACAAATCATAAGTCTATGCCAGGTGTCTCCAAACTTTAAACAAAGGGCCAGATTGCTGTCCTTCAAACCTTAGTGGGGCCAGACTGTAACCATTCAGAATATAAAATGCCCCATGTCAGTGGGAGTAAACAATGCCAAATGCTTTGTGGTTAGTGGGAGTAAAAAAAAATTACTTTGTACCTGCGGTCAGTTAGAGGAATAGTGCCCCATCATTATTGTTGGTACTGGTGGGAGGCATAGTGCTCCATTGTTGGTGCCAGCGGGACGAATAGTGCCCCATTGTTGTGTCAGTGGGAGGAATGGTGCCTTATCATAGGTATCAGTTGAAGGAATGGTGCTTTGCATCAGTGGAAATAACAGTGCCCGGAGGGCCAGATAAAAGCAAGCAAAGGGCCACATCTGCCCCCTGGGCTGCTGTTTGGAGACCACTGGTCTATCCCAATGAATTCTCAAAGGGAGGGCCTACACCTTTTTAGGATAAATCTCAATTTTACATGTATCTGGTTTAATAAAAGAGCTTGTTTTTCTAAACAACCTTTATAATGATCTCAGTGTTCGGAAGGGCTTGGCCTCTCATATCTTTGGTTCTATTATCTAGCCTTTAGGTTTCCGCAATTGGCTCAATGGGTTAACCCTAATTCTAAATTGAAGCTACTTCCATAAAACCCTATTATTTGCCTGGCCTGCTGTGGTCAAAATCAGTTTTTATACAGTCATCTTGCACCACTTAATACACTTGTGGTCCATTCATTTAACCACTTGACCACTGGGCACTTAAACCCTCCTTCCTAACCAGACCAATTTTCAGATTTCGGTGCTCTCACAATTTGAATGACAATTACTCAATCATACAACATTGTACCCATCTGAAATTTTTGTGCTTTTTTTTCACACAAATAGAGCTTTCTTTTGGTGGTATTTGATCACCTCTGCGGTTTTTATTTTTTGCTCTATGAAAAAGAAAACAGACTGAAAATTCTGTAAAAAAAAAAAAATTCTTGTTTCTCTCATATTAGCAGGTTATTTCTCACACACAGCATATACATACCACAAATTACACCCCAAAACACATTCTGCTATTCCTCCCAAGTATGGCGATACCCCATGTGTGAGACTTTTACACCACGTGGCCACATACAGAGGTCCAACATGCAGGGAACGCCATCAGGTGTTCTGGAGCACCCAGACCAATTCTGACATTCCTCTCCTACATGTAAAAATCATCATTTATTTGCTAAAAAATTACATAGAACCCCAAAACATTATATATGCTTTTTTTTTCAAAGACCCTAAAGAAAACAATTTAAAAAAAACTGTTTTGTGCTTGAAAAATAAAAAAAACAGTAAAGTTAGCCCAATGTTTTTGCATAATATGAAAGATGAAGTTACCCAACATGTCACCCTTCAAAATTGCACACGCTCGTGGAATTGCGCCAAACTTCGCTACCTTAAAATCCCCATAGGCGACGTATTGCAAGGTATTCGAGTATTGGGGTATTGTGGAGTATTGTGGAGTACGGGGGGTATTGCAGAGTATGGGGGGTATTGCAGAGTATGGGGGTATTGCAGAGTATGGGGGTATTTCCCAGTATGGGGGGGTATTTCACAGTATGGGGGGTATTTCACAGTATGGGGGGTATTTCAGAGTATGGGGGGTATTTCACAGTATGGGGGTATTTCACAGTATGGGGGGTATTTCATAGTATGGGTGGTATTGCAGAGTATTGCGCAGGGAGGGATGGCTGGATCTGTGACTGCATTTGTCACAGATCCAGCCCTCAGTGCTGCTGCTGACACCTGCTTCCCCCCTCTCCTCTCACACTGTACCGGACGGTACAGAGAGGAGAGGGAGGAACCGGTGTCACTACATGACGCCGGTTTGTTTACAGTGATCGCTCCGTCATTTTATGAAGAGATCACGTGGTAAACGGCCGCTATCAGTGGCAATTTACCGCGATCCGTGATGCGCCGGGTCTTCCAAACCCCAGGGGGCGTGCGAGAGGAGGATTCTGGGAGGATGTCCCAGGGACGTCCTCCCAAAGTAACTCCACCGTGCTGTAGACGTATTTTGTCTATAGCGCGATGGGCAAGTGATTGAACCAGCGTTTTTCAACCTTTTTTCAGTCGTGGCACCCCTCAAAAATTATGGATAGTCTCGAGGCACCCTTCAAAAATTATGGACAGTCTTGAGGCACCCCATTCTAAAAATGTAAAGGTTATTCTAACAGTTTTACATAATGCAGCATCATCAATATACGTAGGACATCCAACGTTAGAGGTGATTTGTTCTTCCAAAGCAAACACACTTTTGCAGACTGTTACTGACTAGTATTCCTGTGTTTCTCTTCTCCCTCTTATCTTATCGAGAGGAGCAGGGTACACTTATCGAGAGGAGCAGGGTACGGTCAAAAAAGGGTGGAATGCAGGAGACCGACATCCTTCAGGGGTGCCAAGACACATGTCTTCAGAGGTGCCAAGGCCAAGGAAATGCCACATCCTTCAGGGGGTGCCAAGGCACCCCTGAAGACACCTGAAGGCACCCCAGGGTGCCTGGGCACTTTGGTTGAAAAAGGCTGATTTAAACTGTGGTAGCTGTAAAACATAAATATCAACATATCTCAGATAAGCCCCCCCCCATAGGACTTCATTCCTTATAGATTACTCCTTTAAAGTGGCCTTTCCTTCCCCTGAACACTTTTGTTGGTGGAAGTCAAACTGCTTTTTGGAACTCTAAACTCTCCAAGATGAATTTCACACCTCCCACAAATTAAAAATGCCCCTCAAAATATTTTTTCACTACCTTTTTAACCTCCCTAGCGGTATGATTATCTCAGATTTTTGATGCTGAAAGCGGTACAATTGTTTTGCATGGAAATTTGGCGTTTTATATTGTAGGCCTGTAATTCTTAGAAATAACTCACTTAAATCTGTCCAAACAAGAGTCTAGTAGACATCCCGGGTATGATAAAGTTTGAAACACAAAATCATAAATTATAATATAATAAATAACTATAAATAATTGTAACAAATAATAATGAAATTATAATAAAATGGATTCAATAATGTAATCAAATAAAAAACACAGAAATTTGCTCAGTTGCAGAATTGTCGCTGTCATTACTTTCAGGGCTTGATGATGAATTTCCCCACAAATCGATATCGTTTAATTCTGCAAGTGATTCTAATTTACTTTCGCTGTTTTCTAACTGGTCTAAAACCACTTTTGACGTAAAGGGACACTTTTTTGTTGCTATGGACAATCTCAAGTTTCCAGGCAGAAAGAACAGTATATTTAATATAAAACTACACTCAGGCCCTAGAGCCTAGGTTCACACTAGTACGATCGCAGACATTGCACAATTTATACCCACGGTGGCAATCACATGCAATGTCTGTGAGATGCGAGTTCAGCCATACATCACAGCTGATCATGGAAGTAAACAGAAGCTGTCAGCGTGAATAAAAGAAGAAATCCGTTAACTGGCTTCTGTTAAAGGGCTATGGTCCTGGGTAGGAAGGGGGTATAAATGCCCAGTAAGCAAGTGGTTAATCCATCCAAAAGGAAATGAATGCAGCCACCACATCTAATGATTGATAAGCTACAATTTATGATATTTGGGGTTTTTTGTTTATTATCGCTTTAAATAGTGTTTCAGTTCAACAATGTTCATTTTATTATTATATAAATCCTTTTGTTTTTATTATCAATAGGAAAGTGGCAATGATTAGGGATGAGTAAATCTGCCCAGTTGCTGAAGTCTATGGATAGCGGGGGGTTAATCCTGATAATATTATGTGAAAGCCTTCGCGCTATATAGAGCAATTAAAGTGCAAATAAACTCTATAAATATAAACATATAAATGAATACATATATATATACATATGTGAAAAAGTTGCTGCAAAACCTAATAGTGTTTACATAACACAAAATAGCAATCAAGTGAAAAATAAGTGATCTTGCGCTACTGAAATAACTAATATAATATCCAAATCAAATACCAAATAAATAAATAACGTGCCTTATATAAATAATAACTATGAAATCTAAATAAATTAGTAAATCAAAGTCCAAAGTGCATAAGTGCCAAGGTGAATAAAGTGTAGGTACACAGCAGTCCGTGAATAATCCAGTGTTCACAATATTCGTGCAGGTGCCACTCCGTGGAAAAAACAGCCTCACAGGCCTCTCACCTCACTGCCACGAAAAAACTGCATCAAATATCGTCTGATATCTCCAAAACTTTTTAGCCAGGTGTGCTGGTTTGGTAGACATCCGGGTCCTCACAGAGCCAACCATAAACTATACCAACTCAGAAAACAAAGGTGGAGAAAGAGAGACTCCCATAGTGTAGTAATATCATAAAAGGGGCATTTATTAAAAAATAATCTGCTTACATCAAGATATATAAAAACAGCTTAAAATACACGGCATAAGCCGGATCCTCACGTCACTCCAGGTGTCCGTCAATCCCTACGCGTTACGGCTACTGCCTTCATCTAAGTCATATAAATATAATCTCTGTACACTTCAGCAGGTTCCCCAGATGAAGGCAGTAGCCGTAACGTGTAGGGATTGACGGACACCTGGAGTGACGTGAGGATCCGGCTTATGCCGTGTATTTTAAGCTGTTTTTATATATCTTGATGTAAGCAGATTATTTTTTAATAAATGCCCCTTTTATGATATTACTACACTATGGGAGTCTCTCTTTCTCCACCTTTGTTTTCTGAGTTGGTATAGTTTATGGTTGGCTCTGTGAGGACCCGGATGTCTACCAAACCAGCACACCTGGCTAAAAAGTTTTGGAGATATCAGACGATATTTGATGCAGTTTTTTCGTGGCAGTGAGGTGAGAGGCCTGTGAGCCTGTTTTTTCCAAGGAGTGGCACCTGCACGAATATTGTGAACACTGGATTATTCACGGACTGCTGTGTACCTACACTTTATTCACCTTGGCACTTATGCACTTTGGACTTTGATTTACTAATTTATTTAGATTTCATAGTTATTATTTATATAAGGCACGTTATTTATTTATTTGGTATTTGATTTGGATATTATATTAGTTATTTCAGTAGTGCAAGATCACTTATTTTTCACTTAATCCTGATAATAACTTCTACCCATTTGCTAGGCTAATAGTCAAGCTACTGTCAAGAAAGCTAACTTCGAGTTAGGAATTGGGCATAAAAAAATAATAATCCTACTTTAGAGCGTGTTACCTGTCATGTTATGTTATGCTGCCATGTAGTGGTCATAATAGGTAATGCTCTAACTATGCTATTATAAAGGGGTTGTAAAGGCTTGTGTTTTTTCACCTTAATGCATTAAGGCGAAAAAACACCTGGTAGCCAATGGCACCCCAGCCCCCCTGTTTTACTTACCTGAACCCCTTCATCTACTCAGTGGGGATGCGCCATCCTTCTCTCCCCAGGGTCCCGGCTCTTGATTGGATAGATTGATAGCAGCGCAGCTATTTGCTCCCGCTACTGTCAATCAAATCCAATGATGCGGGCGATTGTGGGCAGGGCCGAGTCCAGCATTCATGTCTAAATTTTTGGGGATATTTATTATAGTTAAAAAATATTGTTGTTTTTTTTTTTCAAAATTTTCACAACTTTTTTTGTGTATAGCACAAAAAATTAAAACTGTAGAAGTGATCAAATAGCACCAAAAGAAAGCTCTATGTGTGGGGAAAAAAGGATGCAAATTTAATTTGGGTACAGCATTGCATGACTGCGCAATTGTCAGTTAAAGCGGCGCAGTGCCAAATTGTAAAAAGTGCTCTGGTCAGGAAGGGGGTAAAACCTTCCGGGTTGAAGTGGTTAATGCAGAACTAAAGGCAAATCCTTTTTCTAATTTTTCACATGGTAAGGGAGGGTTATAACCGCTGTGTCCCATTGGAGAGCTTTCCCTTCACTTCCTGTACAAAAGCCAAAACAGGAAGTGGGCAGGAATCCTTATTGTCACCAAGATCACTAGTGTACCCAATGGAACATTTCCCATTTTTTACTGTTCTGGGGATAACCCAAAATGTTTCTTACTTTCACTTTTGATGATAATGGTAAACATGACAAATAGAAAGGTCGAATCGCTGTAACAGAGGCACTAACAGCAATAAAAACTGACTGGTGTTCTAATCCTTCTGCCCATTATCCAAACTAAAAAAAAAAGTTCTGCCATATAAACAAATAACACCCACATTTTTGACAAAACCCTGTAATTTTATACTTTATGTTATAATATATTTAATAAAAAAATCGAATTCCTTCATTAATTTAGTCCAAAATTGATTCTGTGTACATGCCCAGTTATTGGTTTGTGTGAAAGTTATAGCGTCTACAAACTGAACTATAGTATATGTACTGGAATTTGTGCAGCTGTGACACTTTACTGGTAATGGCGGTGATTAGAGACTTATAGCGGGACTGTTGAAAGTGTAGTGGGTAATTTGGTGCTAACAGAACCTTGCTGGAAGGAACACTAAGGCCCCTTTCATACTGGGCCGGGAGCCGCACTGGCGGTATAACGCCGCTAAAAATAGTGGGATTTGCCGCTGTATTAACCCTTTCACGGCTGCTAGCGGGGGTTAATACCGCACCGCTAGCGGCCGTGAAAGGGTTAATACAGCGGTTTCCTATTGTTTTCAATGGGAAGAAGCGGTGAAGGAGCGGTATACACGCTGCCCCTCTCACCACTCCAAAGATGCTGCTGACAGGAGATTTTTTTCTTTCCCGCCAGCGCATCGCCTCACTGGCAGGAGTTTTTCAGGCGGTATAACTCCTCAATGTGAAAGGGGCCTTACTTGATAGATGCGAACTGATGGACAGATCCGGGGGAGGGAGGTGCGGTGGAGAGGGGGAGGTTGTTAGAGGATTGGGGGGGGGTCGAAGAGAGGGTTTTTTTTGGGAATGGGGTGGGGGGGGGGGTGGGTTCGGGTAGTAAAGCAGAGGGAAACAGAACAAGGGAAGGATAAGTTGCCCCAATTCCTCAGGGACATAGGGTTTCCCGGAGGCACGGGGGTTTATTTGCCCATATGAAGGTAGAAAGTGAATCTAAAGATTAACAGGGGGTATTAGTCGAGCAGATTCTGGGTTATTGAGGTTGGGAAAAAAGAGTTATGATGAGATAAGAAATATACAAATTGTATTACTGGAGATGATATTGTGAATCATTTGCAATGTTTCTTTATATCTTTTGTTGTATTATGTGACGATTTTAAAACCAGAGTGAGTGCTTCCCTGGTTTATGTTACTTTTCTGCTTGGAAATCAAATAAAAGAAGATTGAAAGAAGGGGGCCTTACTGACTGACGGACACTGACATCAATAGTGACACTAATACAGTTATCAGATAAAATACTATACACTGTCACTGTACTAATGACACTGGCTGGGAAGAGGTTAACATCTGGAGGGCAATTAAACAGTTAACTCAGGGCCGTCTTTAATGTTGATTGGACTGTGGGCAAAAAATTTCTTGAGGCTCCCCCATGCAACTTGCTCTGAGAGATACAATAAATATCAGCTAGACTTACTGTACCAGATCAGGCAGTGATTGTGATTGTTGCCAGAGGTTACAGCATATCATTACCACTTACTGATTGGTTGCTAGAGGTTACAGCACACATTACGGCTCACTGATTAGTTGCTAGAAGTTACAGCACATGATTTCTTCTTGTTGATTGGTTGCTAAAGATTACTGTACAGTAATCCTGCTCACTGATTGGTTGCTAGAGGTTAAAGCACATCATCTCTTCACTGCAGAGGGGCATGATATACATATGAATGCTGCCTTTATTTACATATAAATGATCTAGTTATTTACATATGAATGCCATCACTATTTACATATGAATGCCGTCGCACTCAACTATTCACATATGAATAATGCAGCTATTTACATATGAATGATCCCATTATTTACATATGAATGCCGGTTATGTACATGTAAACACAGGGTCTGGAGGTGAGTCATCTGTACACAACAATAGGGAAGAGCTGGGCAACATTAGTAGCAGCCCTTTACACTGAGATATCGGGACACAGCCCAGAACTAAAACTTCAAGGGACAAGGGAATATAGTTGGCAAGTATAAGGCAGCTGCCTTGGGCCCACAACAATGACAGGGCCCAGGACAGCTGACCCATTTGCCCTGCCTTAAAGACGGCCTGAGTTAACTGTGTGCCTAACAAGTTTAAAGGGGTTGTAAAGGTAAAAAAAAAAATTCTCTAAATAGCTTCCTTTACCTTAGTGCAGTCCTCCTTTACTTACCTCATCCTTCCATTTTGCTTTTAAATGTCCTTATTACTTCTGAGAAATCCTCACACCATAATGCAAGGCTTTCTCCCTGGTGTGGAGAAAGCCTCTTGAGGGGGGAGGGGGCGAGCAGAAGTGTCAGGACACTCTCTACTTTGCAGATAGAGAAAGGAGCTGTGTGTTGGTAGTCGTCCTGACAGTCCTGCTGGCCCCCTCCCCCCTCAAGAGGCATCACACAATTAGTTCCTCTCAATCCACATCTTAGACAGACTTCTGTCTCTGACAAAAAGGTATTCACACCTGATCACCTGATCACACCTGATCATCAATGAGCTTTAAACAGTGTTATCACACAATGAAATGTCTTTCATGAGCCAGCCTCAATTAACACCTTAACAGCCTGTTACACAGAGGAATGAGTCACCGTTGACCGGTAGGGTCAGAATAAGTCAACAACTTGTAATATCTCAAGATATCCTGCAATACATGAATTATCATTTATCAGCCACCCTATGCCCAAAAGGGGCACAGAGTGACCTTAGACCCAAGATTTATCAGTGACGCTGGCACAGGAGTACCCCCCATCCCTCAAAAGTCTCTGGGCATCACGGATCATTCCGTTACATGAAGCATGAGATAAGTGAAGGAGAACTGCACTAAGGTAAATTAAGCTAATAAGTGTGTAGTGTGTGCTACTTTTACTAAGAGATTTATCAGTTTTTTCTCCCAGATTGCTGCTCTGTGTACAGAGTCCTGTGTGTTTGTAAACACAGGACTCTGTGCTGTTATTGGACACAGCGGATCAGCAGTTCTCAGGCCATAAATCATTGGCCGGGGCCTGCTGACAAAATCATGCTGTGCCCAACCACAGCGCTGGTCAGCAGGGGGTGCGCACATGCACGCCCCAAACCCTCAAGCAATGTTTTATTTACGTTGCTGAGCGGCAGCTGCCTCTCGTTCACAGTAAATCTACTGTGACCGAGCAGCAAGTAGTTGACAAGTCTCATATTGTTTTAGTTTTTGTCCTGTGCACACTCCCTAACCTCAACTGATGCACCTCACCACTACTAGTGTAGAGCAAACAGTGCCATTATTTCTGGTTACATGCTCCGCTCTACAGTATGTGTACTACAATTCTCATAAGCTGAATGTGTCTGCAGGCAATATGTGAAGTCCATCTTTGGGCCGGCCAGGAAAGGGTGACTACATTCGCAGACACAAGTGAAAAAATTTAACCACCCTAGAACAGGAAGTCTGAGAATAGCAGAAAAAGGGTTCAAAATGAGAGATGAAACAAAGAAAGCGAGAGAGATAAAAGGTACACTTTACTTATATTTAAACATATTGCAAGAACACAACATTTCAAAAGAGCCAACTTTTACAAACTGCTCTCAATACTAGATACAAGATAATCCTTGAAACTAGGGTTGTCCCGATACCGATACTATGCATTTGTGCGAGTACTTGTACTCGCGCAAATGCTCCCGATGCTTCACCGATACTTTATTTTCTTATTTTCACCCGAGAGCGAGTGGAGAGGGGGAAGACAGCGGGTGGAGAGGGGGGCGGAGAGGGGGCAGAAGAGAGCGGGGGAGAGTGGAGCAGAGCAGTCCTCGGGTGTGTCAGTAATGGAGGGGAGGAGAGGAGAGCTGCTGCCGCCGTCTTGTCCTCAAAGAGAAAGCCAAGCCCCTCCCCCTGCCGTCTAGTTGATCAGCGTGGGGTACATAACAGCTTTTATTTGAATAGCTGTGTGTTCCCCGCCGCGTGTCGTCATATATAGCCCCTCCCCCTTGTCCGGGCCCTTTGATAGACAGATCACCCATCCCAGGATTGGACGGGTGATCTGTCTATCAAAGTGCCCGGACAAGGGGGAGTGGCTATATATGACGACACTAGATGGGGAACACACAGCTATTCAAATGAAAGCTGTTATGTTCCCCGCGCTGATCAACTAGACGGCAGAGGGGGGCTTGGCTTTCTCTTTGGGGACATGGCTGCATTTGGGGATACGGCTGCATTTGGGGACAATGCTGCATTTGGGGACACATGGCTGCATTTGGGGACACATGGACACATTTAAAAAAAAGTATTAGTAATTGGTATCAGCGAGTACATGAAAAAAAGTATCGGTACTTGTACTCGGTCCTTACCCACTGCGGCTCGGCCATCGGGTGCTCCTCCTCGCCCGTTTCTGGTCAGGTTTCTTAACTATAGAGACCGTGACATGCTGCTGACAGAGGCGAGAAAGCACAAGGAGCTGCGGTTCGAAAACGCACAGATCATGCTATTTCCGGATTTCTCAGCGGAGACACAGAAACGGCGCCGTTCCTTCACTGATGTAAAGAGGCGTCTCAGAGAAAAAGAGCTCAAGTACAGCATGATGTATCCCAGCCGTCTTCGTGTACAGTATAAAGGATCGGTGAAATTCTTTGATGACCCGTGTGAGGCCTGTGAATGGTTGGATCGTTCGCATTGAGGTCTGCTGCATATCTGTGATCATTGCTTCTGAAGGAGTCGTCGGCACCCCATCAGGGTTTGTGTTCCTGTCTTTGCAGTATGGCTCTTTCTACGGTGACACTTATTCATTCTGGTTTGATTTCTTTTTACTTTTACTTTTATTACATCTCTGGGGGGAGGGGGGGAGTTTTGGGGGTCCTTCTCACCCAAGATCGGTGACTTGGTACTGAGCAGGCTGGGATGTCTACCAAGGCCTGCTTGTTCACTCTGTGGGACTTGATTGCTGATGGTCTGGTGGGCCCTTGTTTGTTTTGTTTTTTTAATTTCATCGACTACACCCGTTTTTGATCAGCCAATGGGGCTCTGGCGAGGGGGATATTTTTTATTTCTCCACTTTTGTTACAAGTCAATGCCGAACTATCGTCACCTAAGGCGGAACTCTGACAGGGTTGTTTGTTACGGGACTCAAGCTGCATACCGGACAGTTCTTATGTTTTGTTCAGTTTCTGGTATAACGGCAGGGGGGGAAGGGGGAGGGGGGTTTTGTCTGACCAACACCATGGGACCTTTTTCTGTTCTGCACCTTGGTGCTCCACGGACTATTTACCCTGTTATGGGATTCTTCTGCTCATATTTTTTTTGCCGAATGGTCATGTTATTAAGCGTGTTCTGTTTCAAACTCCATAATGGATAGTCGAGTTAGGATATTGTCATGGAATGTTAGAGGTTTAAATGATAAGTTCAAGAGGGCGGCGGTATTTAAATACCTCAAGCAGGTCAAACCACATATTGTTCTCCTCCAGGAGACCCATTTAGAGGGTAGTAAGATCCTGTCACTACGTAAGCATTGGATACAGAGGGCGGTCCACTCCACCTATTCCACCTATTCTAGAGGGGTCTCAATTTTGATCAGTAAAGCAGTGCAGTGTGTAGTTCATCAGGTGTTTACTGATCCAGGGGGGGCGATACGTGGCGCTCCTCTTGAACATATCAGTTCATAAGATTTTATTGGTGAATGTGTATGTGCCCCCTCCATTTCAAGCTAACTTACTGTATGACCTATTGGTGACACTGGGCCCTTATTTACATATTCCAACGTTGCTGATGGGAGACTTTAATGCTATTCTTGACCCGGTACTGGACTCCTCCAATGCTGCTAGGGCGGCCCCGGGGGATCTCAGCTCATGGGTTTCGGTGGCGGGTATGACTTAACTGTGGAGGTGGAAGCACCCGGGTGTCACCTTATATTCTCACTTGTCCTCTACACATAGATCATCTGCTAGGATAGATCTGGCGTTTGGTAATGCCCCTATTTTGCAAAATGTTTTCACATTGGAGTACTTGGCAGGGGGCCCCTCGGACCACAATCCACTTGTGGCCACCTTGGCCTTCCCGAAGGGGGGAACGAGGGGGGGCTGGAGACTGTCACCAGACTGATTGGTAGAGGATCAGGTCCTAGAGCACCTTAAAAATTCCATGGCTTCCTATTGGGAAACAAATGAAGGCTCGGCCGAGCCTCCAGTGGTGTGGGATGCTTTCAAGGCAGTGACAAGGGGGGAGTGTATCTCAGCCATCAAGTCGGCCAGGAGGGACCATAATCAGGAGTGTGAACTTCTGACGGCCAAAGAGCGGGAGAGTGCTAAAGTACATGCAGACTCTCCCTCGGAGGCCAATTATGTGTCCCTGCTGGGGGCTAGGCGCGCAGTTGCCTTACATTTCTCGAACCTGGCGCACACTGAAGTGAGGAGAAAGGTGGAGACCGTCTTTGCAGAGGGGGATAAAAATGGTAAGTTATTGGCCAATCTTGCTGCAGAACCGAAAACGACAGTTAATGTACCTGTGGTGCGGGGTAGGGGGTGGGATTTGATTACTGATCCAGCAGAAATTTTGGATGAATTTGTGAGTTATTACTTGACTCTTTACTCGCCCATCCCGGCGTATGAGTCAGCTGGGTTGGATGAGTTGTTGAGGAGCGTAGCCATGCCCCGCCTGTCAGACGAGGACGCTGCGTCCCTGGACAAACCCCTTTCGGTCCCTGAGATAGAGGCAGCAATGCAGGCTTTTCCCCCGCAGAAGGCCCGGATGGTTTCCCGGCGGACTTTTACAGGACCTATAAATCCCAACTGGCACCTAGACTAAACCGGCTCTTTAGACATTGCTGGGAAACGGGGGCTTTACCGGTGTCCATGATGGAGGCGTATATGGTGCTCCTATTAAAACCACGCAAAGACCCGATGGAGTGCTCATCCTACCGGCCTATTGCGCTGCTTAACATGGATCTCAAGATCCTCACTAAGATCCTGGCGTCGAGATTGGCTGGGGTCATTCCGACGGACACAAACTTGAGGAGGTTATTTACGCATCTCCAATTGGATACTGCTAATTGCCCGTCTAAGGTGATTGTGTCCACGACATGGAAAAGGCATTTGATTCCGTTGATTGGCAGTACATGCACAAAGTATTAGAGGAAATGGGATTTGGCCCTGGTTACCGTAAATGGATACAACTGCTGTATGCTAACCCTCGGATGGCTGTCCGGTTGGGGTTCAGGGTGTCTCCATTTTTTAATATTGGTAGGGGAGCGAGACAGGGGTGCCCACTCTCTCCATTTCTTTTTGCTCTAATGATGGAGCCTATTGCCAGGGCACTCAGACGATCCGGAGGGAAGGGTGGGGTCAGAGTTGGGACAATTATGGAAAGTGTGGCACTCTATGAAGATGACTTGCTTCTCTTCCTCAGGGATCCGGGCGTATCGCTTAAGGCAGCCCTGCTGATTCTAGATACATTTGCCTTCTTTTTGGGACTGCGAGTGAATTGGAGCAAGTCGTCTATATTACCACTGGGTCCAGAGGCTCGGCTGCAGCGTGATGATGAGTTACCATTGTTGTGGGTTTCGTCTATTACATATCTCGGTGTTAAAATTACTGCCGATATTACTGATTATATGTCCTTGAGTCTTCTCCCGCTAGTAGTTACTCTGAAACAACGGGTCCAGAACTGGAAGAAATTACCCCTCTCATTGCTTGGAAGAGTTAGCCTACTCAAAATGAAATTTTTACCAGTACTTTTATACTATCTGCGCCACTCCCCTGTATGGATTCCCAAATCTTTTTTCATGAAGTTAAATGGTATAATAGGGGCTTTTATTTGGTCACCACAGTCGCCTCGTATAGGTATTAAGGTCCTTCAGGAACCTTGGGGACAGGGAGGGTTGGCACTTCCGGATTGGCAGAAGTATTATCTGGCTGGCCAGATGGTGTTTGCCAGACGTTGGTTGCTGGCGGACGAGGGTGACACGGCCACTATTCTGGAGGCGGCACTGTTGGGTTCGTATGAAAGTTTGAGGTTGGCTCTGTATAGAGGCCCAAAATCTACTTTGCCTATGAGCGTTACTATGAAAACTACCATCAGGGCATGGGAGGTTGCTACCACCATGATGTCAACTTCCTATTTGGGGGTTTCGCCCTCGGCTCCTCTATGGTTAAACCAGAACTTGCCGGACTTTTGCTCCCTCCCGGACCCGATGATTTGGGCCTGTGGGGGGGGTCAAACTGCTGGAACATGTTACTAGGGAAGGAGAGCTCATCTCATTTGACCAGCTAAAAGCCAGGCATGGCCTGCCTAATTCCTTTTTCTTTCAATACCTGCAGCTGCGCCATGCTCTTCAGGTGTAGTTCGGGAGTCGTAAGGTGGAGGTCCTTCCATCGGCGCTAGAGAATTTATTGAAAAATGAGGAACTGCCCAAAACACTGTCCACAGTGTATAAGTCTCTGTTCACTAAAACACCTCTTGGAGTTTCTAGGTGCAGGGAAAGGTGGGAGAGAGAGATTCCCGACATTCAAGGGGAGGACTGGGAGGATATGTGGGATCGCCCCTTCAAACACCTGGTCTCTGCTAGAGATCGTCTAATTCAATTTAAATTTTTACACTGCATTTACTACACCCCAGCCTGATTGTCTCGTATCTACCCATCCAGTTCTGGACAGTGTTGGTGGTGCAATTTATCCCCGGCAGACTCGGAGCACATTTTTTGGACATGTCCCCGGGACTTTTGGAAGGGGGTGGTTGAGTGTCTGTCGGTGTCTGTGCTCAGTGTTCCGGTCCCCTTGACCGCCAGGGTCTGTCTTATTGGGTTGGTTGAGGAGGTTGTTCCGTCCCTGGCACTTTGCACTTTACTGAATATTGGGCTGTTCTATGGTAGGAAAGCCATCCTATTGAAATGGAAGAACTCCAATGCTCCGACGTTGTCCTTTTGGAAAGGGTTGGTTAACTCCGTAATCCACATGTACAAGGCTACTTACAGGTCAAGGGATTGTGACAAGAAATTTAAGCGGGTTTGGCAAGCCTGGTTGGATTCCTTGGACACGGTGGGTTAGAGCTGGAGTCTGATTCGGTGAGTTTTCCACTATTCCTTGGGGATTCTCCTGCATAGATATTTTTTACACCACGTGGAGTATCTCTGACATGTATTGATGTTTTCAGTTTAATTTAGTTTTTTCTATACATTGTGTTACAAGTTTCTTTGCTATGACATGTTCTGAATTCATGATACTGAGATTGCTTGGATTCATTACATCTCCCATCAAATGCAGCCACTGTGCCATCAATTGTCCCCACTGTGCCATGTCATCAAATGCAGCCACTGTGCCATCAATTCGCACCACTGTGCCATGCCATCAAACGCAGCCACTGTGCCATGCCATCAAACGCAGCCACTGTGCCATCAATTCGCACCACTGTGCCATGCCATCAAACGCAGCCACTGTGCCAACAATTGTCACCACTGTGCCATGCTATCAAACGCAGCCACTGTGCCATCAATTGTAACCACTGTGCCATGCCATCAAACGCAGCCACTGTGCCATCAATTGTCACCACTGTGCCATGCCATCAAACGCAGCCACTGTGCCATCAATTGTCACCACTGGAAGTCAGCCATCCTCCTAGTCCTTCCACGTCCCTCGATGTCTTCTCCCGCCCTCGATGACGCTTCAGCCAATCAGGTTACTTATAACCAGAACCGGTGAACCTGATTGGCTGAGACGCCTGTCAGTCTTATCCAAGGAACGCACCCCTGTACGTTCCCTGGATAAGCATCCGGAAAGCTGAGGGCTGTACTCGGAAAGCCTATTAGAGCGGCTGGCTCTGATAGTCACTTCCGCACAGCTAACCAGTTGCCGTTATTCAGGTGGCCGACGCTCAAAGTCCGGCCATCTAAATAGACTAGCAGCAGCCAGCAACAATAACATACATTCATGCAACGCATGAATGTATCAGTGGCGGTGCGAGAGCCAGAGGGGGCGGCGCTCCAGCGCCCTCTATAGACGCACCGCCACTGTCTACAACCTGTAATAAACCGTGGTACAAATCAGAGTTCACCAGATCTGCTATAGGGCCTGTTCACATTGGCATTAGAAATATGTGTTTGGGGTACGCATTTGCCATTCCCTGAATGCCTGGCAAAATGACCTACAATGTATAATATGGACACTGGATGGAGCTGTTCATATTTGAAACACATCTAGTGTTTGTGTCGCTTTGCACTTGTTCAGAAAAAAAATTATAAAAAAAAAAGAGTGTCTGGTGTGAGTTTTTTAATGCGCCTTAAACGCAAGTTACAAGTGTAAAAAATGCCCTTAAAGCTATAGGCACGTTGGTTCGCATTAGTGTCAGCGTTAGAATTTTTTGCAATTGGTAACTTTGCCTGTATGTGCTTTTTATGTAATCCATTGTCATAAGAACCCATGCAGAGTCAATGAAAGAGTACATCCTTCAGGGCCCATTCATATTAGCAGCAGGCTAGTGTTTGTTGTGACAGCTGCTAAGTAAGAGGCAATGCAACACACTGTTTCAGTAAATGACACTTTAACTTTTTAGATGCACTGTGCAAATCATCATGTTTTGGCCTATATAGCTTGATGGGGAAGTTGTGTTGTACCTCTGGCACCACCTTATAAATGCAAAAGCAATAACTCTTTGGCAGGCGATACATTATGCACTTTTCTTTCCTTCAACCACAATAAAATTGCTTGATTCCCCCATCAACAAAGTCAGTTTACATGGTTTAAATCTTTATTTTTTTCAACAATACATTTTTATTGCAATTTTTTAGTGGTTTCACTCTTTTGATAGGAACTCCTGATAGTAGACTTATCAGTAGCAACATAGCTGGGTTAGAATTGTTGAAAATGTCAGATAACTGCTGTGTATATTGGCCAGCATAAACAAGATGTGGACACTTAATAGCCAATTTACGGCCCAAATTTTGATTTGTCTATGGCTGGCTTTAGCCAAGGATTTTCAATTTGTCCAATTGCTATTTACCCTAGTTAGCCTGGTGTCCAAAAGAGCCCAGACATTGGATAATTACATGATCTAGACATTTTACTGTCATATATTTGATATGGGTACCCTAGGTTGGCTTGAAGACTGTGCTGAAGTTGATTGATAGAGCTACTTCAGCACAACCAACTAGCCCATAGATGGATACAAATGTAGCCAGTTTCTGCTTAACCGGCCAGATTTCGATCTTTTAATGGCTGGATTTAGACAAGGATTTTCAATTTGTCCTATTGCCATTCACCCTGGTTAATCTGGTGTCTGAAAGAGCCCAGACATTGGATTATTACATGATCAAGACATTTTACTGTCATATATTTAATATGGGCACCCTATAGCTTAAAGACTACACTAGTCTAGGCTAGGTCTCTAACAGCAAAGTTCAGACTTTTTCAAGCAATCACAAAAGTGGACTAAAGGATCAGGACAATCTACCATTAGCAGTGTGCATTGTTTCACTCTTGATTTTGAGGAACTATTGATCAGTAGTTAGTAGACTGATCAGTAGTGGGCGAGAGTTGTTGAAAATACCAGAAAACTGCAGTGTATATTGTCCAGCATAAACAAGACCGGGACACTTCATAGCCATCTTTCTGAATCCATACAGACTTTAGGTGTCACACAATGGGGTTCTCTTGCCTAGTTTTATTTTAGGCAGAAAAAAGAAATACCAATAATCTAATCTAAATTGGCATAGCATATATACCCAACACATGGTCAAAAACTGACAAAAAAAACACAAAAATATGCAGGTTCTTTTAAATTTTTATCTTCCCTGGTATAATGTATTCTTGTATAATGTTGCTGGTCTTTCAGGTACTTTAATTTGCATTTCCGTCTATGCCATTGTTTGTAAATGACCATTTTATATGACACCTATACTGAAAATGAATATTCACATTCTCTAATTACTGATCTGATAGCTTTGTGCTCTTATGAGCTACTTCCTGTAAGTTCAGAATGGATGAGACTCACTTTATTGGAACATCAAGTAATCAAGGAGCTAAGAAAGCAGGTTGGTTCATGAGAGGTTTTGGGCTTGACAGTTTGCTGATGTGACCTGATCTTTTAGAAAGGAAATGAGGTAAGCAAGGCTTAAAGGAATTACTGCTAAAAACAGTCACCCTATGCAATTATCTGACCCAGTTTCATTAACACTCAGGAGAGAAATGGGCCAAGCACATGGCATGTAAGACAGATAAAAGGGTATAATATGATGCAAGGAGAACTGTTGTGCTGTAATCGACAATACGTGAGAATTCTGTTTGTTTACAATCTCTAAAGCTCCTCTAGGATGATGAAAGATGTAATCTGGTTGGATGCTATGGGTTATGTTATTTACCTGTTTCATAACAGACACCTCACTAACAAACAGCTTAGAGATGGAGATGATTGGCAGGAATATGGATCATATTCAAGCTTTGTAGTGAGGAGATCGTGCTGGGTTCTATACAATGATTATACCCCTTTGACATTGGATAAAAAAAAGAAAAGGCTGTGTGCAATAGGTCTGTCCTTTGCGGAGAGAACATTTCTTTATTGTACCGAGCACTGTAACTGCTTCATAGGTTCAATGAACAGGGAAGTATACAGTAAATCTGATTACATTCTGGCCTTCTTGAATGAGAGTGCTGCAAAGAAGATCTGTTCCTGTTGGCCACAGCAACCAGTCGGATTCTCCATTTATTCGGTTAGTAAAGTATAGGAGACTGAAAGGGAAACTTACATATAATGAAAAGTGAGAACAATCCTTATCCGCCATGATAACATATATAGATAGTAACACCAGGGATAGTTGATCCAGGACTATCTGATTGCCACCTGGAGGATCAAGAAGGATCCCCCCCCCCCCGCTAGAGCAAATTGGACCACGCTTCATAGGGTATTTTTTTATTTTTTTGCCTCCCTCTGAAATAACTGTGTATATGGAGGTTTTCTTTTTTTATATCGACTGAGCTAGGTGGGCTTGCAACTTTTTTCAGCTTCTATAAGTATGTAACTATGAAGCCAAATCACAAGACAAAACAAATGATTCAGACCTTTACCATAAATAACACTATTTATGTGTACCTTAAGACTATTATACTATGTTTTTCTTGATTTTTTTTTCTCTGAAACTCAATGGGCTTAATTTACTGAAATGGGAGAGTCCAAAATCTGGTGCAGCTGTGTGTGGTAGCCAAAGAGCTTCTAACTTCTGCTTGTTCAATTAAGCTTTGACCAAAAAAAAAAAACCTGGAAGAAGCCGATTAGTTTCTTTGCAGAGCTTCACCAGATTTTGCACTCTCCAGTTTTAATACACATCTTCATAATGCCTTGTACACACGATCCGATTATCGGATGATAAAAATCGCTTTTGGATTGATCGTTCGATAATCTGGTCGTTGGTACACAGCTTTCGACAACCGATCATCACAGTCCATCCAACAAAATCCGAAGGGACAAACACAAAAACTTTGCTCGGACAACAGCCCATCGTACAACAATATAGTATGCGTCTGTAAAAATCGATAGATGAACACCACGCATGATGAAAAACATGAAAATAAACCAGAAATAGATGGGAGAATGTAAACAATGTTCGTACCGCGTATATATACATCCCTTCTGTAAAGTTCTCTGTTTGTTGCGTGTGAAAAGAAACGTCTGAAAAGCAATTAGATATGTGCATTCCCGTTCGTACGAATGTTATTTTCGTACGAAAATGTTCATTTTCGTACCCGCGGGATAATGTGTACATACGAAAACGGTAAAGCACCAAAATACGAAAACGACGGGATAACGGATGAGCCGCATAACGAACGACCGCAAATACGAACGAACGATCCGACGGGAAAAAACGACAAAACGAAAATGGCAAAATAACGAAAATTAAATCTGTATCAAGAGGTTTGCATTGTGTATTTTGTTTGAATCCATTTTGTGTTCGTTTTCAGTTGTATGTTCATTGTTCAATGACATCTATAACAAAAGAATTTCATTATGTATATTGAATGAATTCCTTTTTTCTGTGTATTCAAAATACTGAAGGCAATTTTTTTGTTATAGGTGTCATATCAACATACGAAAATAACAAAAGAAACGTGTTCAAATGCAAATCTTTTGTTTATGTTTTTTTTAATGGCCAGAGAGTTAGGCTGGCCATACATGATACAATTTTCTGTGCAATTTTCTTTAGATTTACCTTCAACTATGTAGTGCAAGGGCCTGCCTGATTGCTTACAATTGAAAGTGTTGTTTAGTTTGACCTCATATATGGTTTTTGGTAAATCTAAAAGAAAATTGTACAAGAAAATTGAACATGTATGGCCAGCCTCAGTGACTGAAAGCAGCTTCTCTTTTGTGCAGTTGAAGGTAAATCTAAAGAAAATTGCACAGAAAATTGTATCATGTATGGCCAGCCTAACTCTCTGGCCATTCAAAAAAAACATAAACAAAAGATTTGCATTTGAACCCGTTTCTTTTGTTATTTTCGTATGTTGATATGACACCTATAACAGAAAAAGGAATTCATTCAATATACATAATGAAATTCTTTTGTTATAGATGTCATTGAACAATGAACATACAACTGACACTAACAAAAGAAAAGCATTCAAGATACACAGAATGCAAATTGACGAAAATTCACGATAATTATTGTCTAACAAGAAACGAACATGAATTAAACAGAATAACGAATCATCCCGCATGTACGAAAATAAAACGGTAACGGAAATACGAAACGATCGGAATACGAAAAAATCGCGTCGTACGACAAACGAACGGGAACGAACGGGAAAACGGGCGTCTTACGAAAAACGAACGGAAACGAACAGACGGGACCATACGAAACGGAACAAAAAAAAACAATAGGTCGTACGATAATCGGATTGTGTGTACGAGGCATAAGGCTGGGTTTACACATGTCTGGCTGCGGTTTGCAGTTTGAAGTCCGGTGCAGTTTTGATCACTGGTTCATGTGCTTGGTTTGGGTACAAATTTTTACTTGAATTTTGCACCTAAACCAGACCCTAAAATTGCACAGGACCCATTTCAAAAAAGGACCTTAGCCACCCGGACATGTGTGAACCAGCTCCATTAAAAGCAGGTCCAGTTCACATGTTCTGTGAATTGAATGCATTTAAAAATGTATCCGATTCGCAGATATTTGGGGTAAAAGAACTATGGGCATGTGTAAAGAGAATAAATAAGAGTACATATTATATGAATTTATGAATCACTACTCAACTGGATGCTGCTTACACCTTTTTTTATTCATCAATTATCAAGGCCACGATTACACCTGGGTGTTTTGGGACTGCAGCAGAATCACTGCAATTCTGCCTGCAATCTCAAACGCACTAAAAATGCAAGTCTAGGTGCCATTATTTTCAATGACACCTAAATTGCGGAAAGGTTTTGCCAGGGCAAAGCGCATCGTGTTAAGCTTGTCGCCCAAAAGGGAGCAGGAGCTTCTTTTGGGCAACAAACTTTATGTGATGCAATTTGCCGTTGCAACAAAACGCACCATGTTTTAGGTGCCAGGTGTGAAGTAAATTAATTCAAGAAATGGCAAGTTATGTATAGGAAACACTGTCACTCTGCTAAAAGAGAAGCTGAAAAATATAGAAACTGATTTGTAACATCCTCATCCATCATTCACTACCTAACAAGACACTGACCCGAGACAAGTATTCAAGCCAGAAATCCCAATTTCACTGGCTATATGATTGTTCTGCATTACTAGCTCTCATGAAATCGGGACTCAGGTTTATTCATTCCAGTTTATATCATATTATCATTGTCTGTCAGACTGAGAAAGGACATGTTGGCAATGATGCAGCCTGTAGCCAGTTATTTTGTGTTAGGCAATGCCCCTCTCAAATAATTAAACCTCCCTTTACAGCATGCCTCCAGGAGACTACAGGGATATATATTAGATGTGAAGAATTACTTTTTAATTATCAGGAATATGCATAGTCCTAGACTGTGCATCATTTAAAAGGGCACGCATATTATCTGATGATGTTTTGTGATGGACAGAGAAATACATTTTAGGATTTATTGGCCTACTTATTTTCAGGCCCAAGAAGAGGGAGGTTCAGGAGACCAGGTTAATGTGAATATAATGATTTGTAGAGCAGGACAGCCTGGTACATTGAATGTATGATTAAAGCTCAAGGCGGTTTGCTGGCTTTGTCCCTAGGTGGTATTCCACCTAAAGTAACTGTAAAACCTGTAGGGGAAAAAAAGAAATAAATTAATTCTGTTAGTTATCATCACCATTAGAACATTACCAAGAACATAGCAGCATAGAGAAACACGCTTTGCATTTTTTTGCAGGAACAAATTTGCATAATTTTTTTTTCACAGGAGCCTTCAGAGAATTGCCCCCTACGATCAGTGGATCACGGGTGCAATTTAATGCTTCAGCTAACTAATCCTACAGCTCTGTGCCCCTTACCTCTGTACGGACTGTCATTTTCAGAGTTGTGAGTGGACTACGAACGTGCTGATCAGCATGCTCACCATTCATTGGAACTACAAGTTCTTCTGCCGCAGATGAAGACAGGACATGTAGTTTATTAATTCACAGATCCCTATCAATTAATGGTGCAACTGTGCTGGCGGAGCCCCGCACAACTGTGTCAATATCAAATATAACAGCAGCTGTGGGGGAGAGGAACCCCTGCCTGCTGTCAAAGGGCTAAGGGGGAGAGGGGGTCTGCTTAAACATGTTACATCCTAAATCTGGTTGTAACCAGTGTTGCCAACCATCAGGAATTTTACTAGCAGCCAGTAAAAAATGGGCACTATTCTCCTGCCAGTAAATGCCAGTGACAGGAAAAGGTTGCCAGTGAAAAATATTGCGGCAACAGTCTGCTTGGAACTGCATATGTGCAGTTTCAGTCCGGAGCTGGCTGAGACCATCTGAGTGCCTGCTACAGTGTGTTCGGGCGGTGCCAGCGGATGGAGAGTCGGTTCCCGGAGCATGTCATGAGATGTCATGGTGCAAGGCTGATCCAAGCGGAGTGGCTGAAACCTCGTTTGCGCGTCAAGGCAAGCCGGGAATGGGACTGTCAGTGCTGTTTGGACTGGAGTGGACTTATGGGACCACCTGGCATGGAGAGACAACTGTGACTCAGGAGGAGACGTGTCATCATCATCTGTGCTGCCAGTGTCACTGTGAGAGGCAATTTCATGTGTGTGTGTGCCGCCCATTTCAATTTATTGCCTTCCTGAGTCCTGTGCCTGAGCTACTTACTTACTATATTGAAATGTAGCACTACCCCCGTAGGAGCTGCTGGTTTAAATTTGGGCCTTGCACGTTACCTCGCTCTTCGTTGTTTAGGGGATGATATGAGAGTCTAAGAAACTTGTCCACGCAAGTTGTTAATCCTTTTTCTGTAGGTTTTATTTCACACAAACTTGTTTAGGTAGAGGGATGGAGGGTCAGGGGAAGATTCAGGCACACAATGCACATCACTGGGGAACTTCTACATTTTAAAGTCACACTCACCACTTTCCTCAGAGTGGGTATTGCTCACCTGGATAGGCTCCTCTCACTAGCCTAGCTAGGATGATGCACAGACAAAAGAAAAATAATACAGTCTCTGCCACAGACCTTTCTTTGGAAGTAAAAAATAAACTGTTTCAGAATCCTCTGCCACAGAATTTAGTACCCGGATTTCCAGTCGTACAGTTTAGAGCCTTTAAGCCGATCCAGCAACACTGTAAGGCATCATAGAATACGGTGCATCCTCCAATAAAGTTACCAGGCCTCTCCCGAGATACCAGCCTTCCGCTTGGTCCTCCCTAGGACAGGTCCTTCCCTGGTTTTCTCCATTCAGTGGCTTCCTCCCGCAGGACAGACAGCACAGGATCACCTTTAAAGTGCAGGCCCCAGTCAAGACAACTGGGCCTACCTGACAGAAAAGCAGCCTCGAGCCCATGTGGTCCCGAGGCTGAAAATGGACCATCACATACCTCGAGCCAGGAGGGCCATGGGGCAAAGATTCCAAGAAAATGATGTCTGCCCCTTAAGTATCCTTCCCCAGCATGCCCAGTGGGAAGACCACTCCCACTGGGCTGTTCCCAGGGAAAAACACCCAATACACTCTGGCCTGCCTGTGTTCCAACATTGGCCTGTGGTGGTAACGCCACCTACAGGCAAACAATGGGAAAACCCTCCAAGCACAGCCATAGCCAGAACAGAGGCTGATTTAGCCTTAAAGGGGTAGTTCTCCCTATCTAACAAGTTCACCTTAAACACAAGGGCACAGTCAGCCTAAAAAAGGTTCGTCATCTACAAATTTTTAAAACCTTTCTGTACCTTTCTTTTGGCGTTGTGAAGCAGGCACTTCCTGGTCTGTCTGAGCGGAGATGGGCGTGTCGATTTGTTCTTTCCAAGCCGCTATGCCTTTTGGGAATGCAGCGTCACGTTTTGAGGGAGAGAAATCTCTACAGCATGTTTAGTAATATCGCGCTATTTCTGCAAGTAACATGACTCTTGCAGCCAGTCATGTGACGAGGGCGGATACGACAGCGCCATTTTAACTTCTGGTAAGCTGTTGGAAACGCCATACCTCACCTGTATACCGTGCTGGCATTGACTTACTTTTTCTATCAGCTGCTCGGTGCCTTCTGAGCAGCTGATAGAAAAGATCGCTCTTGTGTTTACTGTGAAGGGGCGAGTCCTTCACAGGACGCAGCGCCGTTGTCATAGTAACTGTGCAGTGTTGACGGCGCGGCTCGCCGTCAACACTGCGCATGCGCGGGATAGAGCGGTGAATGCTGGGACTCCAGCATTCTCCGCATCCCGGAAGACACTGACGTTGGGCTTGAGAGTGCCCACAGCTAAGATGGAAACGTCCATCTCTCTGCAATATAAACTTTTCTTTTTGCGGAAATCTCGATGCTGGCGCCTAGATTGCTGAAACATGTGAGTAGATTATGGCATATTAACAGTGCGGGAGAAAGGATTTAAAAAATAAATAAAAAAATTGGCGGAACCACCCCTTTAATCATCAGAGTCTGAGCTAACTACCAGCTCAGACAGCCACTAAATTTAAACATAGTGCCTGGTCATCAGGAGCAGGGCGCTACAGAAAATAAAATAAGAAATATGTTTTTTGCTTTAATATCTACCTTATAATCACATTGCTAATTGCATATTGTACTTGTTTGTAGCCTAAATACTGAAATTTACACTTAAACCTGTAGTTTTGTAACTTTTGGAAATGCGAGTAAAAACTACATTTTGGGTGTCGTGTCAGTAAATTTCAATCTGGTAGGTTGGCAACACTGGTGGTAACATGTACAAAAGGTGAACCTATCCTTTAGTAGAACTGAAAACTCACATTCACAATGTACAGTATTTACCAGCTGCAGGCTGCTGATACACAGGCAGACCACAGTAGAACCAAAACCCCAAGGCATGAGTTATATTACCAAATAAAAGCTTAGTCTTACAAGTTCTTTTATACAAATCAGCATTTATTACTGCTGAATGTTTGAATAGTAGTGTATTGTCAGCATTGTTCATACTTTTGCTAAATGTCTATACAGATGATCTTATTTGACATTTCTTGGAAAATGGAGACTTTGCTCTGTGGCTCAACAACATTCACTGGTTTCCCAGGCACATGTACCTGCTGCTCTTTATATTTACACGTTGCTTCATTTTCCAGCCAAAAATCAAGCAGCGTTATATCCAAAGGGCACCTGGACTTTGTCTCTTGCTTGCTTCCATGTCAGAATGTAATGATTCAGCACCCAGTAACTGCTTCTTTCTTGTCACCATCCTGTTGCAATCTGGATTTTAAGGACAAGGAAAAATCCAAATACGTTAGAAAATGCTCTTCTAAATCCATACATAGGTATTTATTATTGCTACAGTATAATGTCAAGTAGCAAGAGTATAGCATTTACATTATCATTGTTCAGTAAAATAGAATCTCCAGGTACCAAGACATAGCTTCATTTATTTAATTTAGTAAGGGCTGATTGGCAAAGTGTTGCAATGAACAGTACCCAATCAGAAGATAAACTTTTGCTAAAGTGACTTAACGGGTAACCCCACTAATAATATAGCATATACAAATGTGATACAAGTCATATTGTAATTAAATGTTATTAAATTAAATGTTATTAAAAATTACCTTTATCTTTTTAATCTGCAGCTCTATCATTTTTTTTAAATGCAATGCAATCTGGGTACCTGGAGGTGTTCTGCACACAGAGTGTGTACAGAATGCCCCCCACCCCCAGAAACATAATTTTCAGCTTGTGTGACCAATTTTCCCAAAAAGCCAGATTTCTGGCATCCCCTGAAACAAAAATTTAATTTTTGGTGAGATTATTTTCAATAGGAATTCTCGGCTAAAGGGATGCTGACAATGCAATTTTCCTGATTAGAGGCCTGCAGGTGCAACAGCTGTTTGATAATTATGAAACTACTCCCATTAGACTCACTAAGCTCAGGAACACAGAGGAACAAACAGTGATTTCTTCAAAATAACAAAAAGGTAGGAATTTGCAATAAAGTTTGTTAAAATCCTTGTAATGCACATAGATCACCCAGAGGGGAATGAGTTAAAGGGGTTGTAAAGGTAAAAAAAAAATCCCTAAATAGCTTACTTTACCTTAGTGCAGTCCTCCTTCACTTACCTTATCCTTACATTTTGCTTTTAAATGTCCTAATTTCTTCTGAGAAATCCTCACTTCCTGTTCTTCTGTCTGTAACTAAACACAGTAATGTGACACTTTCTCCCCGGTATGGAGAAAGCCTCTTGAGGGGGAAGGGGGCAAGCAGGAGTGTCAAGACACTATCTACTTTGCAGATAGAGAAAGGAGCTGTGTGTTAGTGGGAGTCCTGACACTCCTGCTTGCCCCCTCCCCCCTCAAGAGGCTTTCTCCACACCGGGGAGAAAGTGTTGCATTACTGTGTGGAGTTACAGAAAGAAAACAATAAGTGAGGATTTCTCAGAAGAAATAAGGACATTTAAAAGCAAAAAGGAAGGATGAGGTAAGTGAAGGAGGACTGCACTAAGGTAAAGGAAGCTATTTAGGAGATTTTTTTTTTTTTTTACCTTTAAGCTTTAAGTTAACTAAACATCTGTCTTATTAAGACTGATTCTGTACTTCAAAAAGCATTTCTCACCCATGGTAGTCTTCAGCCCATTCACAAGCCCAAGGCTATGAGAAAACCGAAACCCACCTACCAACCTCATGCAATGACACACACATCCTGAGCACCATTGAATTCTTTCTAAATTGGTTAGCACAGAGGACTCCTTTTCAGCAGATTATTAGCTCTCATATGTCAACTTCATAGGATAATAACATCCTTTAATAGTCCAAGAATAAATCATTTATTGTTACATGCCATAAAAGCATTAGTCAGATGGCATGGCAATAATAAGACTCCATATCCAAGTACATCATTTGCAACATTACGGGCGAGTTCTTTCCTTGCTCAAGTAAGAATTTACAACTAAAAATCTAAGACTGAGAAAGGGTAGCCTAGCCCTAGACCAATTCAAGTCTTATGTGATTGCTTCTCTAAGCCCTGGTTCACACTGCTGCGTTTTTTGACATGCGATTTGACAGATGTGATACTCCAAGGGTTAATTCATATATAAAATCCACAGTTCACTTGACATCCATGACTTCAAATGAAAAAACACCCAAGGAATAGTGATGAGTTGAAAGGGAAAGGTTCCTCCACCTAAGATACCATTTACCAGATAAATTGATATTTTTTTAGGGAGATCAAAAGAGCCTGTGGCTTACACCCCAGCCCGGGTTTCTATGCTTGTCAGCAAAGTCTCCCAGCATCTGTGCATTTCGTTTCATTCTGAATCGAAATTCGGACAAATTTTTAATTAATCGGACATTCGGATGCATACGAATTTCCAAATTGCAATATTAATGAATTTACCGAATCCGAACGAACGTTTTCGATTCCGAATCGAAAACCCGCGGACGAAATTTGATCGGAATTCGAAAAAAAAAATTTTTATATTCGAATTTAATTTGAAAAAAATTCTATGCGAAAAGAGACTATTTGTTTTCTAATCCGGTTAAAATATTTTCGATTTCGACCAGATTTTTTTGAAATTTGGTCGAAAACGAACGAATTCCAAAAACGGTCGAAATATTTTCGACGTCGACTGGATTTTTCGAAATTCGGTCGAAAACGAACAAATTTCCGAAAACGAATTCAACACATGTAACAAACCTAACTTAACGAAAATAATTAAATGACAAATTAAAGCAAAACAAAACAAAACACATTTTTCATTTTTGCACATGCCTACCCAGCTCCTCTGCTCTAGGTGTCCTCAGTACAGCCGGCAGTTAGTAGTTCCCCATATTGGAATGAAAGAAAGCTTCCATAGTGTAATTCAGCAAAAACATGTAATATATAAAAAAGCAGAACTGCACTTGCAATGTATTGTAGATAAAAAGCGTATCATAAAATATATTCTGGGACCTTGCGTTATTCGCTGTGACGTCAGCACGACGCTCCTCCCTACGCCGTTTTGTCACAAATGACGTTGTCCTGGGGCACGATTTTTTTTGAGAATTTCCCCTTTACTTCCTGTTACTTCCTGTGGGGACAGGAAGTGATGGGAAATATCTCCAGTGGGAACAAAAAATTGCAATAGAACACTTAACATTGGAAAGGTTAAGAACATCAGTTAAGATATTATTACCATAATTTAAATATATCCTATGCTAGCAAGTACCCACAATCACTGTATCAGGGTGGTCAATTCACATAGGCTGATCAGCCATTACATACAGATGAATCTCTTATGAAAAAAAAACTCTCGCAGGCTGTTTTCTTATTAATTGCATGTATTATCTATCCAGAAATTCTGTGAGTGGCATTTCAATCATAACAATATTTAGTGTTAATATGGCACCCATGGTTTCAAGTGTTGCCTTAACCACTTCCATACAGGGCATTTTCACCCCCTTCCTGCCCAGACCAATTTTTAGTTTTCAGCGCTGTCGCACTTTGAATGACAATTGTCCGGTCGTGAGACGTGGCCCTCAGAGAGCTTTCTTTTGGTGGTATTTGTTCACCTTTTTTGCACTGTAAACAAAAGAAGAGCGACAATTTTGGAAAAAAAACAAAATATCTTTTACTTTTTGATTTAATAAATATCATAATTTAAAAAAAAAAAAACGTTTTTTTTTTCCCTCAGTTTAGACCAATATGTATTCTTCTACATATTTTTGGTAAAAAAAATCGCAATAAGCGTATTTGATCCGTTTGCACAAAAGTTCTAGCGTCTACAAAATATGGAATAGAATTATAGCATTTTTTTTTTTTACTAGTAATTACGATTACTGCGATTTTTTTATTGTGACCGTGACATTGCGGCGTTTACACACACAGATCCATGGTCCTGCCGTGATTGCGGGCAATCGCGGGTGCCCAGCGGACATCGCGGCCGCCGGGCATGCGCACCGTGTCACGCGCAATGCGGCGGGAGCGCGTGCGTGCCGTCAGGGGGCCCGTGTGCTACAATCATAATGCGGCCAGAAAAGCAAGGACGTCATATGACGTCCAGTCTGAAAGAGGAGAGGTTCCCGCCGACGTCATTTTACAATGACTCGGTTGGGAAGTGGTTAAGCTGTGAGATCACAGGGCAGGAAACTATTAAACATCTCAATTTACAATACAAGTACTCAAACTCAGTTTATGTTTTCTTAATCTTGTAACAGGGAGGTTGATTTACTAAAGGCAAGTATACTGTGCACTGCAAGTGTAACAGCAAGTGCTCTTCAAGTGAACTACAAGTCCAGTTGTGCTAGATCTAAAGGGGGGGGGCTCTGAAAAGAGGGAAAGCTCTGCTGATTTCTATCATCCACTCATGTGCAAGTAAAAATGCTGTTTTTTTTTCCTGCATGTTCCCCTTAGATCTAGAGAAACTGCACTTGCGGTGCCTTTAGTAAATCAACCTCTGTGTGTTTGTGTGATAGGCCCCTTTTTACAGTGCTCTAGGCTTTTTTATTATAAATCGACACAATGAACAATGGCAATGTGCAAAGTGCAATAACCATGTAATGAGATTTCAGGTTAATATAAATGTGATTTTTACCTGGATGCAATGGTTTATTGCACTTCGCATATCATCATGCTCTTTGTCCTGCCTTACCGAATCATTGGAGTGATTGTCTGAAAATAACTAAGTGAAAATTACATAATTACAGTATATTTGATCCAAATGCTGTAAAAATAATTATAGATAAGGTCAGTTTACATGGAAGACTTGCTAAGATAAGTTCTCAGTTCACATTTTTGTAAATATAACAGTTCCCATGAAAGGACATATTTAGTAAGCAGCTGGCAGTGAAATAATCTGGCTGCATATATCCATAGATAAACAAAGGGAACATTTTGCCAGAATCTGATGACACCTTGCTGAATACATAGTTAGGAAGTGTGTGAAAGGTTTCTCAAATAAATTAGAACAATCCATCAATACAGAAAAGTACATGGAAATACATTCCAAAATTGCTGCCTCGTATCGTGGAATGTACTCACTACAGTACTACTCTGGAATACACCTGCCCATATGATGATATATAGTTGTGCTAATAAGTTTACATACCCTGGCAGAATTTATGATTCTTGGCCATTTTTCCGTGAATATAAATGATAACACAAAAAACTTTTTTTTTCACTCATGGTTAGTGTTTGGCTGAAGCCAATGTTTTATCAATCAGCTGTGTTTAATCTTTTAAAATCATGTAGCGCCCCCCTTGCCTTTAGCACGGTTATTGCGCTAGTTAAAAAAAAGAAGTTAGTTGAATTGGGAGAGTTACTTTGCCCCCAGTCACGATTTGTTAGGTTTGTGACCTGTATCATTCCGGAAAGATCCACTGGCATTCCGGGGATGTGCATCCGTCCCTGGCCGGCAGTGGGAGCCAGAGGGATTTCTGGCGGATTGATTCTTCCTCAGCAGCCAATTGGAGAGGGTTTTCTCTCGCTGGGCATGCTGGGAGAGGATATATCTGGGAGTCAGGTCGTGAGTCGGGGTCTTTTTCGCATCAAAAAATGATATAATAAGTGTCCAAGTGATAGCAAAAAAGTCCATGTGAAAAGGCAATCCAAACTTCAACGTATATCCAGAAAAAGTGAGGGTGACGATAACACCATAAAGACTTCCACCACCACATGCAAGATGGACTCTCACCTTAATACTTTGACCTGAGACAGGTCACAAAGCATAACAGCAGTTGTCACAATACAGCCAAATCCTCAGATGGAACAGTGGATCATGGATGGCACCCACACACAGGGCGCATAGGAACCATAAAGGAAAGAAACACACAAACAAGATCTAGTGCTCTCCGTATGGAACCACTTTAATGCTATAGAAATAATATACAAATGCCCACTCACATTATGAAACACTCATGAGCAGAGTGTATGCTGTGTCAGTATCGAGTATACGAGTATATATCGAGTATACGATGATGACGATCGGGGTAGCGTCCTGCGTAGCTCCTCCCCTTGCGTACGCGTACTCCCTCTACTTGACGCTGAAGAAGTCCCGCCCACGAGACGTAACGCGTACGCAAGGGGAGGAGCTACGCAGGACGCTACCCCGATCGTCATCATCGTATCCTCGATACTGACACAGCATACACTCTGCTCATGAGTGTTTCATAATGTGAGTGGCCATTTGTATATTATTTCTATAGCATTAAAGTGGTTCCATACGGAGAGCACTAGATCTTGTTTGTGTGTTTCTTTCCTTTATGGTTCCTATGCGCCCTGTGTGTGGGTGCCATCCATGATCCACTGTTCCATCTGAGGATTTGGCTGTATTGTGACAACTGCTGTTATGCTTTGTGACCTGTCTCAGGTCAAAGTATTAAGGTGAGAGTCCATCTTGCATGCGGTGGTGGAAGTCTTTATGGTGTTATCGTCACCCTCACTTTTTCTGGATATACGTTGAAGTTTGGATTGCCTTTTCACATGGACTTTTTTGCTATCACTTGGACACTTATTATATCATTTTTTGATTATTATTGTCTTTTAGTTTAATATATTGCGCTGCACTCTTTCACTGTATATGTACTCTGGGAATATTTTTTGAATTTATCCTTAGTGCTGGCTTGCATACGTTAGGTTTATTTTATTGTGTTTTCCAGCGCTGAATACTTTCACTGTTTGTTTCTTTTTCGCATCGCCTGCGGGGGGTCCCGGAGTTGGGGTGCGGCACCCACCTTTAGGGTGTGCGCGCCCATGGGCCCCGCCGGCGTGGTCCACCTGGCCAAGTGTCCGGGACCTACAGAGTCTTAGTCGGAGATGAGTCTAGAGGGACCCCAGTGAGTGGCTGGGCTTCCGATGCCGTCGAGAGAATTAGGCACCTGGGCCATACACAGGTGCGCACCGATGTCGCTCTGTATGGGCCACTGAGAAAACATTATGGGGAGGCTTTGCTTTATTCAGACAACTGCAAATTATTCAAGTTACACCGGCCTGTGGCAGAGGCCTAAAGCCAGGTCAACGAAGGAGACCTGTTTACCTTCCTGTTTGTGTCTGAATGGCGACGCAAGCAAATCTGTACACTTGGCAGCAGAGTTATGCTGTGCTCTAATCCAGGCCCGACATTGAGAGTTTTTCTTCATCAACCTGTCTCACTTTTATTAAGTTGATGTTCGGCTATTTTGGCCTGGAATTCAAAATACAGAGAAAAACCTTTATTTGCCTGTCTGGACATTCCATTTGTTACTGAATACTTCTGGTGCACCCCTAGAGAGAAGAAGTGCAACTTAATCTGCCGATCCCATCATCAAACCAGCGGCTCCTTCGGGGGTGAGCGCTACAATCATATTGGCAGCAGAAACTACCCAAATGACCCTGATCAAAAGTTTACATACCTTAGTGATTGTGGCCTGATAACATGCACACAAGTTGACACACATGGGTTTTAATGGCTATTAAAGGTAACCATCCTCACCTTTAATCTGTTTGAGGATGCCCCACAGATGCTCAATAGGGTTTAGGTCTGGAGACATGCTTGGCCGTCCATCACCTTTTACCCTCAGCTTCTTTGCCAAGGCAATGGTCGTCTTGGAGGTGTGTTTGGGGTCGTTATCATGTTGGAATGCTGCCCTGCGGCCCAGTCTCCGAAGGGAGGGGATCATGCTCTGCTTCAGTATGTCACAGTACATGTTGCCATTCATGGTTCCCTCAATGAACTGTAGCTCCCCAGAGCACTTATGCAGCCCCAGACCATGACACTCCCACCACCATACTTGACTGTAGGCAAGACACACTTATCTTTGTACTCCTCATCTGGTTCCCGCTACACACGCTTGACACCATTTGGACCAAATCAGTTTATATTGGTCTCATCAGACCTCAGGACATGGTTCCAGTAATCCATGTTCTTAGTCTGATTGTCTTCAGCAAACTATTTACAAGCTTACTTGTAAAAGAAGAGGATTCCTTCTGGGACGACTGTCATACGTCTTTTTCCAAAGACAACTTCTGAAGTTGACGCTTAGTACATACACTCAACCTCATTGGTCGACCATGACGAGGCCTGTTCTGAGTGCAACCTGTCCTGTTAAACTGCTGTATGGTCTTGGCCACCATTCTGCAGCTCAGTTCCAGGGTCTTGGCAATCTTCTCATAGCCTATGCCATCTTTATGTACAACAACTATTTTTTTTTAGTTCCTCAGAAAGTCCTTTGCCATGAGGTGTCATGTTGAACTTCCAGTGACCAGTATGAGAGAGTGAGAGTGATAATAGCAAATTTAACACACCTGCTCCCCATTCACACTTGAGACCTTGTAACAGTAATGAGTCACATGGCACCAGGGAGGAAAATGGCTAATTGGGCCCAGTTTGGACATTTTTACCTAGGGGTGTACTCACTTTTGTTGCCAGTGGTTTAGACACTAACCACAACAACAGGATTTCTACACTCTCCTGCCTACCCGTGAGCCTGGATGCACCTGAGACCGAACCGCACCACAATTACAGCACACAGATGAGCCTGTGTTTTATACATGTTTGTAAGTGCATTTCCTTTTTAACTCAATAAATTGTGACTAACATATTGCACTTAGGTGGCACTTCCTGTTTTGTTCCCCTATCTTCCCCTTACTGAGCCGGCTCTCTCTGAGGACAGCTGCCACCTACTATCCATCTATCCCTCTCCTCCCCCCCTTTAAAGGATTGGTTATTACCACATATTAGAAGATGGACTAAAGAACTGTGACTGTTTTTTTAGAGCTATCCTTTGTCCATATTCATTTACATTTTTTATGCAGTAGTCTTTTGCGCTGACAGTTTACCTTATTGTTTAGATATTAATGGCTATGTGTTGAGTTATTTTGAGGGGACTGCAAATTTAAGCTGTTATACATACATTTGTATCAAAGTGTAATTTCTTCAGTGCTGTCAGATGAAAAGATATAATAAAATATTTACATAAATGTGAGGGGTGTACTCACTTTTGTGAGATTCTGTATATATGACAGAGCATGCTCTGTGTCATGGTGTAGTAGGAGCTTGTTGGCAGCTAAGGTTCACATCCATTTAAGGATTTATGCCTCATTAGGAGAAAAACTGACCTTCCATTAGTAAATTCTGGTGTATGCAAGGGAGCCCAAAGACTGCTGACCCAACCAGAAGTCTAGTAGAAAATGTAGGTTTTGTGTGGAACTAGGTAAAATTTAGTACAGAAAAAACACAAACTCCTGCGCACGGGTGAATTGTCCAACAATGAGTCAGTGTTTCACATGAAAAAGTACCAAAATTGTCAAACACGGTAACAGAGCCCTTGCTGCCCTTTATGGACGGGGAACATCGTAGTAGAGAACAAAAAGAGAAAGAAAGAAAGGCGCACCAACCTAGTGTATTACCGTTGACAGTTTAATAAAATAAAATAATGATGAAAAACTACTCACAAAGGAAGTGACTCAAAAGGCTTGTCAACAACGGTGTAGAAGATACCTCTCGAACCACACTCCAAAATAGGGGGGATATAGAGGTGTGTCACTGCCGGCTTACGCATTACGCCAGGCTGCTGGGCTCTGATGAAGAGGTCTTTGACACCTCAAAACGCCTCTCAATCTAGCAAAGTGCACTGGAGTCTCAGGTTTCCCAGGTCTCGCTCTCCCCAGCGGGGCTCGAGAGCGAGCACTGGTCACGGGGGAGGAGCCAGGAGTGCCAGAGAGGGACCCAAAAAGAGGATTGGGGCTGCTCTGTTCAAAATCATTGGTATTGTTAAGTGTATTCTTTTTTTTTTTTTAAACAAATCTTTATTATCACTTTAACATTTCTAGATGTTCTCTATAACTTCAAATTCTCACTTTTTAATTTTAGGTCCAGTTTAAATAATGCACATCCCACCCGCCTTGCAAATATTCAGCAAATGTATGTACCCCATCCATTGTAGGTAACCACTATAGTCATACAGTACATACGTAGGCATCAAGCTGTAGGTAAAGAACACACAAGGCGGTATTAAGATTATTAAATGAGGAATGTGTATTCCTTCACGTGTGTTACTGAAGGACTTTCCTCTCCCCTCTCTACAAACACACCTTACTGAACATGTCACAGCATTAGACGTGGCTGTCACTGCCAACCTTGCACAGTAGCATAATATCTGTGTCAGCATTTGTCATGCATGGCTTGAAAACCTGTCTGTGTCTTGCTACAAAGTCTGTAGTTCTGCTTATCACCTATGATAAATCAGCTATTAGAGAGACAGTAGAGATTAGGTGAAGAGGACAGCCCAGAGAGTTTAACCTCTTCATGCCGTTATGAACATAAAAAAATGTAAGGCTTTGTGCCAGAGGCGTAACTAGAACCTTCAGGGCCCCAGTGGAAGAAACCACGAAGGGCCCTCCGACCGCTAGTCCTAGGGCCCTTCCCAATAATCAATATTCTCCCATTGTGCGACCCTTTATTATGGTCCTGCAGCGAGACCCCTTCCTGCCGTATTGAGTAAGGTTGCCACCTTTTCTTCAAGCCAAACCCGAACAGGATTTTTTTTTTTTGTAGTATACACTATACTTATATTTTGTGATTAAATAACAAGTCTAATTGTGTATATTTAATCACAGAGTTTCCCCTTACATCAGAGGTCACAGATTATTTCCCATTTACATCTGAATCCACAGAGTTCCCCTTTATATCTAAACTCGCAGATTTCCTTAACACAGTAAGGGGGACTCTTCAGACTCTGACATAAGTGAGAACTCTGGAAACTTTGAAATTAAGGAAGAATAGTGAGCAGACTTGCGGGCGGAGTATGGACTCCCATCCTCTATGTCTTTCCAGTATTTGCAGCTTCAACACGCGGTGAGGGCCCAGAGTAGGTCATCTGAGTGGTATTTGTCACCGACCCCGGTGTTCAATCTTATTAGGGATGGTGTGTCCTCAAAGGGATTTATCTCTCAATGCTACACCATCCTATTACAGAACCTCCTGGGGCAGCATCCAATTCTAGTGAGGGACAAATGGGAGAGGGACGTGGGCCAAATGGATGGAGAACAGTGGGAAGAGATATTTCAAGGGGTGAGCACTTGTTCATTGAATGTGGCCCAAAGGCTCACTCAGCTATATATTATTTTCCGGCTATACTACACGCCACATAGGGCCAGATTCAGGTAGATGGGAGCATCTTTAATCTGGAGTAACGTTTCTCATTTACGTTACTCTGGCGAAATTTTAGGAGCAAGTGCTGTTATTCATGAAGCACTTGCTCCTAAAGTTGCGGCAGCGTATCGAAAATGAGCCGGCGGAATTCAAATTGGGCGGGTACGGGGCGTGTATTATTTAAACTAAGCGCGATCCCGCGGTGAACGTACTGCGCATGCGTCGACTGTCAATGCATCCCAGTGCGCATGCTCCAAATTCTGTCAGTGAAAGTGAATGACGTCAAATCCCCATTCATGGACGTTTTACGCAAGCGACGCAAATTTTTTTTTTTTCGACGCGATGACGACGGCTATACTTAACATAGGACACTCCACCTAGGGGGCATGTATTTATTTACGCCGCGTATCTCTTACGGAAACGTCGGAAAGTCACTGCGTCGCGCCCGAATACGATCGTGAATTGCCGATTCCCGCTGATTAACATATTTTTTCGGCGTTAATCAGCGGGAACGCCCCCAGCGCTATTTTTAAATTAAAGTTGCGATGCGATGGCGAAATTCAATTACGCCGCTCGCATCGGAACTCCAACCCGGCGTTTCTTGTTTTCTGGTTACAGAAAACAGAAACGCCGGCTTAAAGTGACAGTTAGGCTGGAGTATCACTGATACTCCAGCCTAACTCTACCTGAATCTGGCCCATAGACTGCAGTTGATGGGGATGCAAACTGATGACACATGCACTAGATGCAAGCGTGACCATGGGGATCTTATCCACCTCCTGTGGAGATGTCCCAAGCTGCACAAATATTGGACCGAAGTAGTAAATACTGTCAATTCTGTATTTGGTGTATCCCTACCTGTGGACCCCAAGGTATGTCTATTAGGTGTAATGGAGGAATATGTGGTGGAGGTGTTTACACGGGAGGCTGTGAATAGGGTGCTATTCCAGGCTAGGAAGTTGATTATGTTCTACTGGAAATCTGAGAACCCCCCGACCTCTAGGGAGTGGATTATTAAAGTGGGAGATATGCTGCGCATGGAGAAGCTTACTTATCAACACAGGGGGATTACACGGAAGTATGAAAATCTATGGGCTCCATGGCTGGATACGCCGGGGCTCCCCCCGGTGGTCCTGGTCATGGACAGGTTGTTGGGACTGAATACGGGCTGAGTATCATAACATGGAAGTTTAAAGGTTATAGTAAAGGCAAATCTGTTCAAGTAATGACTCTGCTGTATGTGGTATTTTGTTTTGATTGGCTGTCTGCCTGGTTGGGCTACACAATGTATAACTGTCTTATAATGTATGCCACCTTCTCATCAATAAACATCTTTTTGTTGGATAAAAAAAAAAGGGAAGAATAGTGAGAACCCTGATGTAGCTAGTGTAAAGGGTAACTCCTGGTAACCAGTGCCCCCACTTGCATCATCGTTCCCAGCATTCCCCTTTAATCAGGGTTCCAATAGCCCCTGTTACTTCAGAATCTGCAGAATTTCCACTTGTACTGTAAGGGCCCTTTCACACGGGCTGACCAATTGGAACATCAATTGCCGGCATTGAAAACCAATTTGCTGAATACATATGGATGAGGATCCATCTGCCTGGCACATCGGATGACAGTCAGATGTAAACGGACAGGTCGTCTGTTTACACTCGACCGCCCTATAGAGAACACGTGCTGTGTCCGTGTCCGCTCTGCACAAGTGGAGTGGACACGGACTTGTCATCCACCTGCTCAGCAGGGATCAGCAGACAAATCCCCCGGTAAGCAAGCAGATCCACTTGGCGGAGTAAAAGGGCCCTAAGGGGAAGCTCTGTGGACTGTAATGTAAAGGGGAACTCTGATGTAAGAGGTGCTCTGGGAATCCTGATGTAAGGAAATCCCTGCTTACCACTTACATCAGAGTCCCCCTTTACATTACTGCTATTGTTAGTTGATATTAACATTGGTTCTGAGCATGCGTATTTGCACTTTGTACAAAAGTCGGATGGCTTGCTGTACACACAGTCGGACTAGGCACCATCAGACTTTTGTTGCTGAAAAGTTTGTCCGTTTGCAGACCGAACTTTTTGTCCAATGAAACGCAAAAAAGTTGGTCCGATGGAGCGTACACACCATCGGACAAATTTTGTTGGCAAAAAGTCAGACCGTGTGTACGGGCCTTAATAATAATCTCTGCTCATAACTGCAGCTAGCAACCCTGGAGTCACATTCCAGGCTTTTGGCCCCCCCCACAGTGTCGGAACTCCAGGGCCCAGTTGCAAGTGTGACTCTTGCGGCCCTGGTAGTTCCGCCACTGCCTTGTGCACATGGTCCGTTTGTACCTAAGTCCCGTTCCTCCAGGCAGCTCTCCTAATCCCCGTTCCTTCCAGGCAGCAGTGTTTTGGCAGAAAAACTTTTACACATTTAGCCCTGGTTCACACTGGGCTGCAGGAGTGAAGCAGTGCGAGTTCAGCTGAACTCGCACGATTTCACTCCCGCCCGGCAGTCCCGATTTCAGCCGCGATTTCAGAGACATCTGTGCAGGTTTCTGCACAGATGTCAATGTAAATCACAGGCTGAAATCGCAAAAAGTAGTACAGAGACTACTTTTTGAAATCGGTGCAATGCCGCAGATGCAGCGTCGCACCCATTAGTCCGATTTTAAAGCAAGTTTTAAAACTATGGACTGAAGGACAAAAGACTGATGGGCCATACACACGGTCGGTTTGGACCGATGAAACTGAACTACAGTCCATTTTTAATCTGTGTGGACTGATCGTGTGTACGCGGCCTGAGAAGTGCTCTGGCCTCAATGGCTAAAACTAGACGTACATGTTTCCCCCATCCATGCTAAGCAGGAATCTCCTCGGTTGTCTGACTGTTGTATTGAAGTAGCCGTGGCACCAACAGCTGCCTGAATACCTAAACAGTGACTGCATCTATAGGGTGCATTCACTGTTCGTTTAAGAATTTTTCACCTGGCTCAGTCAATTTTTTTATTGAATTTTGTTGAGCCAGCTGAAGCCGACAGGGCCACCAACAGCTTTGTCAATGCAGCAGTAACGGCAAAGTTCGAGCCTTGTATGCTCCCTGCTGCTGCTATGCTTTGGAGAGAAAGGTAATTAAATTCACATGATTCCTTCCTTCTTATTATGATATAGGTGTTGTAGGTGACCTTTGTCATCAAACTTGTCAGCCAACTGTAATCCCTACATGGTGAATAAGGAGTAAGTGCAGTGTTTCTGCCAGGCATTGGCACAGGCTAGCTGGAGTCCAAAGGCAATGTAGTAGCCTTGTTTCATTGAACAGCAATATACCGTCCAAGAGCAAATCTGTGCTATCCGACTCATGCACCAATCAATACATTAAAAGACTGCTGAATATTTTCTAAGAATGATATCCTGTTTGAGCAGCATATAATTATTATAATAATATTAGTTTTAATAGAGATTCTAAAAGTGATGATGATTCATTAAGAGACTGGGGGAGTAAGGAGACTGCAACTGCTGCACACTCCTGTTATATAGACTAGCTCTCTGGTTCAAATGCTGAGCCAATCACATGAATACTTTCTAAACCACTGACTCAGAACATGTATGTTTTGACTTATCTCTGACTTTCTAAATCTACAAGCTTGTTCCAGGTAGTTGTATCAAAGTACTGAACTCAGGCTGCTCAAATTGCCAGAGGGAGATCAGCAATTGTAGCCTCCATTTTTCCTTTAATTTTGGATTCATTTCATTTTCTCCATGTAGCTCTCTGTAATTTGAAGATATTCTTGCAGTTGTAGAATGCAAACAATTATTCTTCTTGGATTGTACAATTCAGACATTCAAGGAAAATAGGATTTGCTGAACTAATTGTTTTCTAATCAATTTGGTCATCGCCAACCATAATAAATTATGTATGCAAAACATGTCAGTTGGTGCATCCAGCCTAAAGCCATCCACGCACGGAGCAAATTTTTTTCCTGCAACCACAGGTTGGGCATTTGGAGCTGGTGAGTGTGAGACTATAAGTAGGCGGTGATTGGATTTTGTTCACAGCAGTGAAAAATAAGTTTCAAGGAGGTTTTTTGAAGTCTCAAAATAAGGAGATAGCAAAAAAGGGAACTGTCCACCTATTCAAATAGACACTGTGTTTCAGTTACATATTACTTCGCAACTTTCAAATAGGTGAGATAGAAACATTTCACATTTATGAACACTTTTTGGATGCTATTTATTTATTTATTTATGAACACAAAGGGCCAGATTCTCAAAAGAGATACGACGGTGTATCTCCAGATACACCGTCGTATCTCTGTATCTGGCCCTGGGTATCTATGCGACTAATTCTTAGAATCAGTTACGCATAGATTTTGCTTGGATCCGACTTGCGTAAGTCACTTACACCGTCAGATCTAAATTGTAATGTTACGCTGGCCGCTAGGTGGCGTTCCCGTCGATTTCAGCATTGAATATGCAAATGAGCATGATGGGCCAATTCCCAAACAAAGTTGCGCGCCGTCGACGTAGTTTACCTAGTTTGCGTACGCGTAAGGTTACCCCTGCTATATGAGGGGTAACCTTGCGTAGGTCCAGCGTAAGCCATGTTAAGTATGGACGTCGGGACAGCGTTGTGTTTTTCCGTCGTTTACATCGTTTACGTAACTCGTCGCGAATAGGGCTGTACGTTAATTACGTTGCTGTCGAAATCAATGTATTTGCGGCGTACTATGGAGCATGCGCAGTGGGCTACGTTCGGCGCGGGGACGTGCTTAATTTAAATACAGCACGCCCCCCTCCTTCCCTATTTGTATTACGCGGCATTACGCCCTCCCATTTACGCTACACCGCCGCAAATTACGGAGCAAGTGCTTTGAGAATACAGCACTTGCCCATAAAAAGTGCGGAGGCGTAGCGTAAATGGGTTACGCTAAGCTACGCAGAAAAAACGCTATTGTACGAGAATCTGGCCCATTTTAAATAGGAATGAGCTTGACTCGAACATCGGGTGTTCGCCTCTGTTCGCTAAATTTAGAACTTTATGGGGCGTTCGCGCGAAATTCGATTGCATGCAAAACACCCCATAATGCATTGCAAAAGATCGCAGTGAATTGACGGCTGCTGATTGGCCAAAGCATGCACCTGACCTGCGTGCTTTGACTAAACACAGCGCGCTCTGCTGTGAGAGCCATGATTGTTAGAGCAGGGTGCCTTTGTCCAATCATGGTTCAGGGGCTAAGTCCACGCCCCCCACACTATGTAAGGCTGCTAGTGCTTACACGGCGGCCGTACATAGTGTAATGAATGAGAGAAGCAAAATTATATTTTTAAACAAATGACATTTCTAAAATAAAATATTGCCTTTTAAAACTGCTCGAATCCCGGCAATATACATAAAAATCATAAAACAAAATGGTGTGATATCTTCCCCAGTCCATTACCAGGCCCTTTGGGTCTGGTATGGATAATAAGGTGAACCCTGCGCTAAAATGTAAAAAAATGCTATGGGATCCCCCTAAAATTCATACCAGGCCCTTCAGGTCTGGTATTGATTTTGAGGTGAACCCCACGCCTAAATAAAAAAAATGGCGCAGGGGTCCCCCCAAAATCCCTACCAGACCCTTATCTGAGCATGAAACCTGGCAGGCTGCAGGAAAAATGGGGGACAAGAGAGCACCCCCTCCTAAACTGTAACAGGCCACTTGCCCTCCTAAACTGTACCAGGCCACTTGCCCTCAACATGGGGGTCCCCCCAAAACACCTTGTCCCCATGTTGATGGGGACATGGGCCTCATCCCCACAACCTGCCCGGTGGATGTGGGGGTCTGTGGGAAGGGGTCTTATCGGAATCTGGAATTCTGCCCCCCCCCCTATGTGAATGGGTATTGGGACATTTTACCCCTTCTCATTCACCCAAAAAGTGTTAAAAAAGTAAAAGTTACAGGAGATCTTTTTGACCAAATTCTTTATTAAAAAAAGGTGTTCAACAGTCCAGAATAAAAAAAAAAAAAACTCTACCTCCATGGGAGGTGTCCCGCCGACTGCAGCCATTTTATGATAACAGTTTTTATATAGCTGAGGGTGTGGCCACCTGGTGCGGTAAACAGGTGTCCCCAGATCCCTCTGATGTCACATGAGTCACCCTGTTTTTTTTCTCTGGACCGTCGGACACTGTGATTATTTTTTTTTTAATAACGGACGAGTCAAACACTGTCTCCTGTAATTTTTTTACACTTTTTTGGGTGAATGAGCAGGGGTACAATGTACCCGATACCGATTCACATGGAAGGGGGGATCTGGGGCCCCCCTTGTTAAAGGGGTCTTCCAGATTCTAATAAGCCCTCCACCCGCAGACTCCCAAAACCACCGGGCAACAGTTGTGGGAATGAGGCCCTTGTCCCCATCAACATGGGTTCAAGGTGTTTTGGAGGGACCCCAAAGCACCCTTCCCATGTTGAGGGCAAGTGGCCTGGTACGGTTCAGAAGGGGGTGCTCTCTCTCATCCCCCCATTTTCCTGTGTCCTGCCAAATTGCGTGCTGGGGGGACGCCCATGCCATTTTTCCTCTTGATATTCATACCAAACCTGAAGGGCCTGGTATGGATTTTGGGGATGCCCCCACGCCGTTTTTTTATTTATTTTGGTGCAGGGTTTCCCTTATTATTCATACCAGACCCAAAGGGCCTGGTAATGGACTGGGGGGGAACTCACACCATTTTTTTTCAATGATTTGTATCTATATTTACAGGATCTGACAATACATTTCAGCTGCAAGTAGTTTAAATTACATGTTTTAGAAATGTAATTTGGCTGTGGTACTGTTATGAACATGGGAAAGATGTGCTACTTTACAGGCAGACTAATGAGACCTCCATGCACAATATTTAAAGGAATATTTGCCTGTTCACATGTTCTGCTGCAAACCAAACAGGGGGGTGTTCATCTCATCCCTAATTGTAAACTTGATGCTGAATCCCAACCAGAATCACATATGGTACCTCATCCCTATTGAAGTGTAGATTACAAAAAAAAGGGGCCGAGTGGGACTTTAGGTGTACCAATGACAATAAGAATAATTCTAAATATTACTGACTTTATTCACAAAGTTTAATAATGTTACCCTGCATTAAAAAAAAATAGCAACAACCAAATACATCAATGGTTATCTGCATAATTTATGTGTTCCATCAATCAAGATGGCAACTTTAAAAACCTCAACGTGTTTCAACAAGAGTCTTCAGGAGGAAAGCAATGTATTACACAACCCAGTGCTACATTGATATATTGCAGTCCTTGCTGGGGGTCTGTTTGCTGCTATTAAGGAGATCCTACCTGCATTGGATTCTGTTATTTATCTGTACCGTCTTACCTTCCGTGGTTGGGCCAATCTCCTTTGCATCCAATCCTATTTCCAGGTCTATCTCTCTTGAACTTGCATCCCTCTATTTTCTTATATCAATGTATCATTGGGTTATGTAATAGTTACATAGGTAGTCTGGTTAAAAAAAGACACAAGTCCATCTAGTTCAACAAATATAGTGCCTTCTTCCTGATGAAGACTCTTTAACCACTTCAATACGAGGCTTTTATACACACCTCAATATGTACAAATCATCATTCTTTTGCAAGAAAATTACGCAGAACCCCCAAACATTATATATGTTTTTTTTAGCAGACACCCTAGGGCAGGGGTGTCAAATAGTGATGAGCGGAATACGCCATATTCGATTTCGCAATATTTCGCGAATATATAGAAGAATATTCGCGAATATTAGTTAATATCGAATATTGGTGATATTTTATAAAAAAACTAAATTGCGAAATTTCGCTAATGCAAAATTTCGCTAGTGCGAATGCGAAATTGATTGCGAAATTCTCGTCAACATGCGAAAACGGAGATCATTTCCTGGATTACTAAACTAATAGGCACTAAACACTAACTCTACTTACACAAACTTATATGACTAAACTAAAGCTATTTTTTTTTTTTTTTTTATACACAAAACACAGAAGGGCAGAGAACGTATTCGCGAATATTCGTTAATATCGAACATTCGTGATATTTTATCAAAAAAAAAAAAATAGCGAAATTTCGCTAGTGCGAATGCGAAATTGATTGCGAAATTCTCGTCAACACGCGAAAACGGAGATCATTTCCTGGATTACTAAACTAATAGGCACTAAACACTAACTCTACTTACACAAACTTATATGACTAAACGAAAGCTAATTTTTTTTTTTTTTTTTTTTTTTTTTATACACAAAACACAGAAGGGCAGAGAACGCATTCGCGAATATTCGTAATACGAATATTCGCATTGCGAATATTCGGCAACATAAAAGGATCGCCTCAGCTACTCAGCCCAGGGTCTCTAATCATACCAGCAATGCTTTTAGACGTCGATGGAGATCACTAGGATGTGATCTGTTTTAAAAATAAATTTGAAAAAATACGAATATTCGCGATAGCAAATATTCACCGCGATATTCGATTTATTCGCGAATACTCGAATATGCAATATTCGTAACGAATATTCGCAATGCGAAAATTCGTGAGCAACACTAGTGTCAAACTCAATTTCATCGTGGGCCGCATCAGCATTATGATTCTTCTCAAAAGGGCCGGTTGTATCTGTAAGATTAGATGTCCAGCGCATCCCCTCCCCTTACATTAGATGTCAAGAGCCCCCCCACCCTCAGAAGTTGAGTCCCCTACCCTCCCTTACATCACAGTGCACCCCCCTTTCCTTATGCTGCTGCTGGGAAGAAGTTAGATGTATTGCTTGAAAGCAGAAAGTAAGGGTCTGGAGGATGACTGGAGAGGTGTGAGGGCCGCATTCGGCCAGCGGGCCTTGTGTTTGCCACCTCTGCCCTAGGGAATAAAACGACGGTCATTGCAATGTTTTAGCCCAATTCTTTACACCGAGTAAATAGATAGCTAACATGTCACGCTTTAAAATTGCGCACTCCATAGGCAACGCTTTTACATTTTTTACAGGTTACCAGTTTAGATTTACAGAGGGGATCTAGTACTAGAATTGTTGCTGGCACTCTAACGCACGCGGCGATACCTCACATATGTGGCGGGACTTACATGTGCGTTCGCTTCTGCGCACGAGCTACCAGGAACAGGGGCGTTTTAATTTTATTTTTTTATTATTTTATTTATTTTTTATTTATTTATTTATTTATTTTCTTACACTTTATTTTTTATTTTTTTATCACTTTTATTCCTATTACAAGGAATGTAAACATCCCTTGTAATAGGAAATGTGTGTGACAGGCCCTCTTTATGGAGAGATGCAGGGTCAATTTCACCGATCTCATGATTAGTGTTGGTAACTAGCTGCAATCGCGGCTTTGTCTACTTATGTGTACCCGGGCGTGACGTCGTCACATCGGAACCGCCGCTATGATAGTTCTTATGGTGCACAGAATCGCCAGCACTAACGAATGATATCTGAATGATGCCTCTAGCTGCAGGCCTCATTCAGATATCCCCCCACAAAGCCCAGGACGTCATATGACGTCCGCCCAGGAGATCCCATCTGTGGACGTCATATGTCTATGGGCGGGTATTGAAGTGGTTATAAGTTGAAACACGTTGAGGTTTTTCAAGTTGTCATCTAAAGACATCTTGATTGATGGAACACATATATGATGCAGATAACCATTGATGTATTTGGTTGTTGCCTATTTTTTGTATGTATGGTAACATTTTTAAACTTTGTAAATAAAATAAACAATTGTTGGAATTTTTCTTATGGTCATTGATACCCTTAAAGTCCCACTCTGCCCTTTTTCGTAGTTATTTTTGTTGTGGTGTAGTGCGGTATACAGTAAGGTTTAACCTTATACTTAACCTTATACTTATGGTTATCTAAGGGTATTTATATACAGTTGCTGCTTTTTTGTTTTGTTTTTTATTTTTGTTTTTGGATCTTTATCACCGTTTATTATTTTATTAATTATTTTTTTTAGTCCACTGTTGGTTGTTTTTTTTTTTTTTTGCTTGGATTACAGTTAAAATGAAGTGGGGTTACTAATATTAATAAATAAGGTGAAGCTTTGTTAACTTTAAAATAGCATTAATGGTTCAGATTTTGTTTTACAAAAATAACAAACATGTCATACTTACCTGTTCTGTGCTGTGGTTTTTCACAGAGCAGCCCTGATCCTCCTCTTCTCTCCTCCCCTGGCACTACTGGCTCCCCCTTTTGACAAATGCCCCCAACAGCAAACTGCTTGCTATGGAAGGGGGAACTGGTGCGTGCTTCCTCCCAAGCCCAGCTCTATGCGTCCATAAGACACAAAGAGCCCCCGTTCTCTCTTCATTGGCTCACTGGCTGTGATTGTCTCAGCCAATGAGGAGAGGGAGTCTTGGGACAGCCAAGTCTCTCATGCACATTGCTGGATCGAGAGGGATCGAGAGGGGTCTCAGGTGTATGGATTATGGGGTATTAGGAGGAGGAACAAAGATAGTCTCTGGACAGCCGCACACTGAACAAATTGTAGCCTTTATTGAAAAAAGGACAGCACTACAAGTCACAACAAAGTAAAATAAAATGAACCCACTGATGATGTGTTTCGCACTAACACTAGTGCTTAGTCATGACTAAGCACTAGTGTTAGTGCGAAACGCGTCAGGGTTGGGTTCATTTTATTTTACTTTGCTGTGACTTGTAGTGCTGTCCTTTTTTCAATAAAGGCTACCATTTGTTCAGTGTGGCTGTCCAGAGACTATCTTTGTTCCTGCTTTGCTGAGTGCATTGCCTGCACCTGAGCTGTCTGCAACGGTGGATGTTCGTCTGGGTTCCCACCTGGAGCGGCTATTCCCTTTCCCCTGAGTATTAGGAGGGCTATGGGAGCAGCACACAGAAGGTTTTTTACCTTCATGCATAGAATGCATAGGGGATAAAAAACCTCCAGCCTTTAGAAACATTTTAAATATCCAATTATGTATGAGGGAAATAAAAAAAAACATGATTGTTACTAGCATACAATTGGAGCAAATACAGCTTTATCATATTTACCATTTTGAGTGAACAGTCATTACTAGTTTAGTAATTCAAACCCCATGACTGTTCATGTTCATTGAGAGTCTGTGTTATCAGTTGCAGAGATTTTCAGACATACATTAATTCTATGCAATTGATTATTCTAACTCCAGTTATTTGTTATCAGTAGATATGAATAATGTGGGCAAGAGTTCAAATTTCTGTCAATTACCCCACTACAGAGATTTTCTCTAACTTCCTGTTCCTTACTCCTGGACAAGAAATGAAAGTCCATTTTTCATATCTCTGTAGCATGAAGATATCTGCCTCTCTGTGGCCAATTTATCTGTGATATTGGACAATAAAATTAGCCGGATGTTTCAATATTTACAGTACCATCTGATAAAGGAATTAAGATTATGTATTACCTTCGCACCACACCTGGCAGCCTGCCAGAAGTCCAGACTATCCAGCTCCACATAACATTTTGTTACAATCTAGGATCATAGGTCAACCTGGAGACATTCATTTGACAAGATTCCAGACTGACGTAATGCCGGGCAGAACTCATATTGCTTACTCAATCAAACTGCTGGATTGCAGATCATTCGTTTCTGCAGCACTAACAGACTCTGTAAAAAAAACACAAAAAAACAAACAAAAAACGTTAATCTTCATAAAAATGATCTGAACTTTAAAGATGATTCATATTTATTTTTGCAAAAGGTCATTTTTGAGACTAGGATATAGGAGTTAAAGCGGTATTTAACCCCAAAACAAATATTTATTATATTGCAGTTTACCAATTGTATTAGTGTTCTTCTTTTAAGGCTTTCTGTCTTCTATTTTCATATGGTGATCTGGCCAATAAAGCCCAGTTCACACCGAGTGATGCTCGCGACAGCTATGCTCAGGTGTAAACAGGTCTTTATCCCTCAAAAATTAGCTGCAATTGCTTATTAAGTGTGAGCTGGAGTTTGACTTCTATTTGTTAGTGTATCTAAATCTGCTAGCCCATATAACACTCCCCTCCCCCAGACTGACAATGCTGTTGTCTGCTGTTCTCCTTCATCCAGTGTGGAGACACTTTAATGCCGCGTACACACGGTCGTTTTTTGTGATGAAATAAAATGACATTTTTAAAAACGTCATTTAAAACGATCGTGTGTGGGCTTCAAATCGTTTTTTTGTCTTCTGAAAAACGACAGTCAGTGGGAAGAATGCTCCTAACATTGGTGTCAGTGGGAAGAATGCTCCTTACATTGGTGATCAGTGGGAAGAATGCTCCTTACATCCTTACATTGGTGGTCATTGAGAAGAATGCTCCTAACATTGGTGGTCAGTGGGAAGGATGTCCCTTACATTGGTGGTCAGTGGGAAGGATGTCCCTTACATTGGTGGCCAGTGAGAAGAATGCTCCTTTCATTGGTGGTCAGTAGTGTTGCTCAAGAATATTCGCATTGCGAATATTCGTTACGAATATTGCATATTCGAGTATTTGCGAATAAATCGAATATCGCGGTGAATATTCGCTATTGCGAATATTCGTATTTTTTCAAATTTATTTTTAAAACAGATCACATCCTAGTGATCCCCATCGACGTCTAAAAGCATTGCTGGTATGATTAGAGACCCTGGGCCGAGTAGCTGAGGCGATCGTTTTATGTTGCCGAATATTCGCAAATGCGAATATTCGTATTACGAATATTCGCGAATACTTTCTCTGCCCTTCTTTTGCATCAGAGCCAATCAGAGTTCTCCTACCACAGTTGTTAGAGGTTAGCAACCTCCATAGCAACCAATAGGAACCTGCCTGCACGACCATTATATAAGATCACTCCCAGCAGTATTTCAGTGCAGATTCACAAGGTGACTAGAGAGAGTGGAGTGTTTCTGTGCGTTTTTCCTGTGTATTGCGATCTTAGAGCTTAGCATTGTGTTTCCTATAGTGCTTTCAGTTCTGAGTTTCCTGCTTCTAAAACCAAATGCTTTTTTCAAAGCAAAAGACCCAACAGCTTTTCTAAAAGCTCAGATTTGTGTTGTTTTGTCCAGGTTAGTGTAGCTTAGTGTTAGATAGATTTCTGTGTAGTTAGTGTAAGTGTACATTTCTTTAAGGTAGCTTAGTTTAGTGTGTGTTTAGTCTCTGTGTTTTGTGTATAAAAAACAAAAATAAATTAGCTTTAGTTTAGTCATATAAGTTTGTGTAAGTAGAGTTAGTGTTTAGTGCATATTAGTTTATTATTTGTAGTCCTCGTCTTTGTCCTTGTCAGTCAGTGTAAAAAAAAACAAAAAAAAACAAAAAAAAATGTAGCTTTAGTTTAGTCATATAAGTTTGTGTAAGTAGAGTTAGTGTTAAGTGCATATTAGTTTAGTAATCCAGGAATGATCTCCGTTTTCGCGTGTTGTTCGCGCGCATGCGCATGCGCGGACAAGAATTTCGCAATCAATTTCGCATTCGCATTAGCGAAATTTCGCAACATTTTTTTTTTTGATAAAATATCACGAATATTCGATATTAACAAATATTTCACGAATATTCTTCTATATATTCGTGAAATATTGCAAAATCGAATATGGCGTATTCCGCTCAACACTAGTGGTCAGTGGGAGGGATGTCTCTTACATTGGTGGTCAGTGGGAAGAATGCTCCTTACATTGGTGGTCAGTGGGAAGAATGCTCCTTACATTGGTGATCAGTGGGAAGAATGCTCCTTACATTGGTGGTCAGTGGGAAGAATGCTCCTTACATTGGTGGTCAGTGGGAAGGATGTCCCTTACATTGGTGGTCAGTGGGAAGAATGCTCCTTTCATTGGTGGTCAGTGGGAAGAATGCTCCTTACATTGGTGGTCAGTGGGAAGAATGCTCCTTACATTGGTGGTGAGTGGGAAAGATGTCCCTTATATTGGTGGTCAGTGAGAAGAACGCTCCTTACATTGGTGATCAGTGGGAAGGATGTCCCTTACATTGGTGGTCAGTGAGAAGAACGCTCCTAACATTGGTGGTCAGTGGGAAGGACTACTTTGAAGTAGGCACATCTTAAAGTCGTGCCAATATGAATGCTAGTCATTGAAAATAATGGAGAATGACTTGTCATACGATTTTGCAGTCCAAAATCGTGGGACAAGTCGTATAAGTGTGAAAGGGGATGAACACCATTCATACTGGCACGACTTTAAGTAGTGCCGACTTCAAAGTAGTCCTTGCACTACTTTGGTCCAATTTTGATGCCACTTACACAGGCATTCATTGAAATCGCGCCCGCGAATCGCGGCAAAATCGAGGTAAAATCGCAGCCGCGAAATCGCGGTAAAATCGCGCGATTTTGAAGTCGTACAAGTGTGAAAGGGGGCTAAGGTCCCTTTCACACTTGTATGACTTCAAAGTCGCGCGATTTTACCGCGATTTTGCCGCGATTCGCAGCCGCGATTTTACCGCGATTTTGCCGCGATTTCAATGAATGCCTGTGTAAGTGGCATTAAAATTGGACCAAAGTAGTGCAAGGACTACTTTGAAGTCGGCCAGGGGCGGACTGACCATTGAGGAACCCGGGCACTGCCCGAGGGCCCCATGCCACTAGGGGGCCCCATCAGGGTTGCCAGGCTCATTAAAACCAGGGACAGTATGTAAAAATCTGTGTTTTTTTACATCTGTCCCTGATATGTCCAAAACCTACATGCTTTTGATGTGAAAATCCCAAGATTTTAGCTGCCCTACCTCTGTACTGCTACCTGGCTTGGTGGCCATCTGTAAGCCTGGGGCCCCATAATCTTCTATTGCCCGGGGGCCCCATGAGTTGTCAGTCCGCCTCTGAAGTCGGCACTACTTAAAGTCGTGCCAGTATGAATGGTGTTCATTGAAAATTATGGAGAATGACTTGTCATACGATTTTGCAGTACAAAATCGTGAGACAAGTCGTATAAATGTGAAAGGGTCCTTAGACTTCAAAGTCACGCGATTTTACCGCGATTTTGCGGCCGCGATTTTACCGCGATTTTGCTGCGATGCACGGCAAAGATTTCAATGAATGCCTGTGTAAGTGGCATCAAAATCGGACCAAAATAGTGCAAGGACTACTTTGAAGTAGGCAAAACTCCCCTTTCACACTTAGAGCCCTTTCACACTTACACGACTTGTCCCACGATTTTGGACTGCAAAATCGTATGACAAGTTATTCTCAATGATTTTCAATGAACACCATTAATACTGGCACGACTTTAAGTAGGGCCGACTTCAAAGTAGTCCCTGCACTACTTTGGTCCGATTTTGATGCCACTTACACAGGCATTCATTGAAATCGCGGCTGCGAATCGCGGCAAAATCGCGGTAAAATCGCGGCCGCGAAATCACGGTAAAATCGCGCGACTTTGAAGTCGTACAAATCTGAAAGGGACCTTATACGACTTGTCCCATGATTTTGGACTGCAAAATCGTATGGCAAGTCATTCTCCATTATTTTCAATGACTAGCATTCATACTGGCACGACTTTAAGTTGTGCCTACTTCAAAGTAGTCAATGAATGCCACTTACACAGGCATTCATTGAAATCGCGGCCGTGAATCGCGGCAAAATCACGCGACTTTGAAGTCGTACAAGTCTGAAAGGGGGCTAAAGCCGTGTCAGTATGAATACTAGTCATTGAAAATAATGGAGAATGACTTGTCATACGATTTTGCAGTCCAAAATCGTGGGACAAGTCGTATAAGTGTGAAAGGGGACTAACTCTGATTTTGTGTGTGGTTGTAAGTATAGTATCCATGATAGCTTGTGAGCCTGCATCCCTAATGCCGCCTACACACAATCAGAATTTCCGACAACAAATGTTCGATGGGAGCTTTTTGTTGGAATATCCGACCGTATGTAGGCCCTATCAGACATTTTCTGAAATTTCCGACAACAAAAATTTGAGAGCTGGTTCTCAAATTTTCCGACAACAAAATCCGCTCTCGTAAATTCCGAGTGTGTGTGTAGACAATTCCGATGCTAGCGTTCATAATGGAGATAGCACATTCGTCACGATGTAACGGACTGAAAAGCACGAGGCTAAAAAGGACGAAAATCAATGAAAGAAAATCATGGACAGCCGCACTCCAAAATAAACCTAAAAAAGTTGCCTTTATTGTTGTAAAAGGATAAAAAGCACTACAAAGAACAGCACAAAAGGGCGAATCGTCTCTCACCAAACTTCAACACAACTGGTATTGAACTTTAATAGTGCTGTTATACGTGACCACATTATTGGTAATTGTAATTTCCGACAACATTTGTGTGACCGTGTGTATGCAAGACAAGTTTGAGCCAATTCCGTCAGAAAAAAAATCCACGATTTTGTTGTTGGAATGTCCAATCGGCTGTACGCGGCATATGGCTTTCAGCTCCTTAACCGCTTAAGGACCGCCTCCTGCACATATACGTCGGCAGAATGTCACGGCTTGGCACATGCACGTACACGTACCCAAGCGCACGCCCGCGACCCAGTCCGAATCTCCGTGACCGGGACCCGTGGACCCGATCGCCGCTGGAGTCCCGCGATCGGTCCCCGGAGCTGAAGAACGGGGAGAGCTGTGTGTAAACACAGCTTCCCCGTTTTTCACTGTGGCGGCGTGATCTATCGTGTGTTCCTTTTTAGAGGGAGACACAGACGATGACGTCACACCTACAGCCACACCCCCCTACAGTTGTAAATACATATTAGGTCACATTTAACCCCTTCAGGGCCTCCTTGTGGTTAACTCCCAAACTGCAATTGTCATTTTCACAATAAACAATGTATTTTCAATGCATTTTTTGCTGTGAAAATGACAATGGTCCCAAAAATGTGTCAAAATTGTCCCAAGTGTCCGCCATAATGTCTCAGTCACAAAAAAAATCGCTGATCGCCGCCATTAGTAGTAAACAAAAAAAAAATATTAAAAATACAATTAAACTATCTTGTAAACGCTATACATTTTGCGCAAACCAACCGATAAACGATTATTGCGATTTTTTTTTTTTTTTTACCAAAAATAGGTAGAAGAATACGTATCGGCCTAAACTGAGGAAAAAAAATATTTTTTTAGATATTTTTGGGGGATATTTATTATAGCAAAAAGTAAAAAATATTGCATTTTTTTCAAAATTGTCGCTCTATTTGTGTTTATAGCACAAAAAATAAAAACCGCAGAGGTGATCAAATACCACCAAAAGAAAGCTCTATTTGTGGGAAAAAAGGACGCCAATTTTGTTTGGGAGCCACGTCGCACGACTGCGCAATTGTCTGTTAAAGCGACGCAGTGCCGAATCGCAAAACCTGGCCGTGTCCTTTAGCTGCCTAAAGGTCCGGGTCTTAAGTGGTTAAACATATAGTCCCAAGCAATCCTATCAAAAGCTTTGGGGTCCACTAATTGGTCAGCTAGTTTAAAAGTAAGTGATTTATGTTCTTTGTATTGAAACCCCCTTGTTCTTTTTGGAAAGGTGCACATGTTGGGCCAGATCCACAAAGAATGGCCGCTGGCGTAGTTTATCTAATTTACACTACGCCACTGTAAGTTACAGCGGCGTATCCTTATCCACAAAGAATTGCCGCTGAAATTGAAATTACGGCGGCGTATCTGGAGAAACGCCGCCGTAATTCTTTGTGGATCTGGCCCGTTGTGTTTGTGTGCTAATAATGATTTTAAAGTATTTTTTTGTAAAAACTGTGATTAGATCAACAATTGCGCAAATATTGCAGGGCTCAAAAAATCAGCAGCCCTTTTTTATATTCTACAGGTCACATGCTTTTTGAAAATGTATGATTTGGGGATCTTCGCAAAACGGCACAATTTAAAATGTACAAATAATTATTATTTATTAACTCATTAGCAATTTATTTAATTTTGTACGTTTTGCTGTATTTATTTAATAATACAGTAATTGTTGCAGCTTTCCTGTTCTTAACTGTGGTGGCTGCATTTGTTTTAATTTTGCAGGCTAAGAATGGCTTCATCATGCACAGAAAATACCCGTTGATCTTGCCAGAAATGCAGTGTCCTTGTCATTCCCTGTGAGCTGAAAAAAACCCAAAAAACAATGTTATATTACTTGTATAAACTACGATTACCGTATAAAGAAGATAAAAAAAAAACAGACATGTTTGAACTCTAGTCTGAGTGACAACCATGGCTGCCTCCATACATACAATGGTGTATGTGTTTAGCCATGAAACAACAGGAAGGTTTAGATATACAGTACTTTAATGCATTTAGGTCACTGGATTTTGGTGACATCAGTAGGAGCCAATGGCTTCCACTGCTCTTAGTCAAGCCTATGAGAGATGGGTGAGAAGACCTGCAGACGAGCACAGCACTGGAATGATACAGAGGTTTTGTTCTGCCCTAGGTCTGACTAAATGCGTGTTCCCCCTAATTTAATTATGACCCACCCCTTCCTGTCAAGGCCACAGACACACCCTGTCATCTGTAAACCCCACCCCTTTCAGTGCCGCATATCAGTGCTGCCTTATCAATGCAGCTTAAGAGTGCCGCCTCATTAGTGGGCATGAGTGCCGCCTCATTAATGGGCATGAGTGCCGCCTCATTAATGGGCATCAATGCAGCCTTATCAGTGCCCATCAGTACAGTCCCATCAGTGCGGCCTCATCAGTGACCATCAATGCAGCTTATCAGTGCCCATCAGTGTGGCCTCATCAGTGCAGTCTATCAGTGCTGCCTTATCAGTGCAGCCCTATTAGTGCTGCTTATGAGTCACCTCATTAGTGGGCATCAGTGCCCATCAGTGCAGCCTTATCAGTGCCCATCAGTGCAACCCAATTAGTGTTGTCTTATCAGTGCCCATCAGTGCAGACTTATCATTGCACATCAGTGCAGCCTATCAGTGCCCAACAGTGCTGCCTTACCAGTGCAGCCCCATCAGTGCCCAGCCCAACAGTGCAGATCATCAATGGCTATCAGTGCAGCCTCATCAGGGACCACCAGTGCAGCCTATCAGTGCCTATTAGTGCAGCCTACCAGTGACCATCAGTGCGACCTTATCAGGGGCCACCAGTGCACATCAATGCAGCCTATCAGTGCTGCCTTATCAGTGCAGCTTAAGAGTGCTGCCTCATCAGTGGCAATCAGTGCAGCCTCATCAGTTTTATAATATTACAGCTTATTAGTGTACATTAATTATTTATTGATTATCACACATGGCATTTTGCAGTATATGAATGTTCACTGAATGTGGACTGTTTAAAGCGGTGTTACACCCAAATGTGGAATCTCTGCTTATCTGCTGCCTCCTCTTTTTGACAGGTCCCCTTTCCCACTTCTGGAGATGGCCAGAGGCACCGTCCCTTGGAAGTTTGGCCCCCCTCCTCCTTCCTCCACTGCCGGGCTATTCAGAAAGTGCAGTAGGGAACTGACTGTGAAGCCAAGAGGCTTCACTGCCAGTTTCCCTTACCATGAATGGCAGTGGCTGCACCCAAGAGCCGATCCGAAAATCGGCGAGGGTGCTGACATCGCAGAAATCCTAGACAGGTAAGTGTCCTAATATTAAAAGTCAGCGGAACTCCACTTTAAAGAGTTTGCATGCAAGAACATGCATGGAGCACTTTGCACATGCTGAAATCAATGCAAACTCATTAAACAGGCCACATTCAGTGAAAGTTCGTGTACTGCAAAGTTTGCTACTAAAAGTTTTTTTTACCTTAATGCATGGAATGACTTTCATTTTCAGGGGAGCCTCTGATGTATGGAGAGACTCTGACGTGAAGGGGTGACTCTAACTTGAAGGGGGAATCGTGGCACTCTGATATGATATGAAGGAGAGAACTCTGATGCACATGGGGTGGGGGGGGGGTCTGATGTGATAGGAGAACCTCTGATGCGAATGGTGGCTCTTGATGTGAAGTTACTGTTTTTTTCGGTGTATAAGACGACTTTTTAACCTATGAAATTGTTCTTAAAAGTTGGGGGTCGTCTTATACGCTGGTAACCCAACATGCAGACTGCGGCCGGCCATTTTTCAAAAGCCGTGCCCCTTCCTTCTGCTGTTTCGTGATAGGCGGAACACTCTTCCCAGCAGAGCCTCTGTTCAGTGTTCCGCCAATAACGGATGCCCTCTTGTCCTCGGTCTCGGACGAGAGGGCATCCATGATAGGCGGAACACAGTGTCTCCTGGGAAGCTGAGTGTTCCGCCTATCACGGAACAGCACGAGGAGGAAGCGCGGCTTTTGAAAAATGGATGCCTGCGGTCTGACAGATTCTGCATGTCAGGGATAAGGTAAGGGATCGTCGAGACATGCAATGGCACAGTGAGGTATGCAGTGAAACAATGAGGCATGTAATGGTGCACAGTGAGGCATGTAATGGTGCACAGTGAGGCATGCAATGGTGGCACAATGAGGCATGTAATGGTGGCACAGTGAGGCATGCAATGACACAGTGAGGCATGTAATGGTGGTACAGTGAGGCATGTAATCGTGGCACAGTGAGGCATGTAATCGTGGCACAGTGAGGCATGTAATGGTGGCACAGTCTGGCATGTAATGGTGGCACAGTCTGGCATGTAAAGGCACAGTCTGGCATGTAATGGTGGCACAGTATGGCATGTAATGGTGGCACAGTCTGGCATGTAATGGCACAGTGAGGCATGTAATGGTGGTACAGTCTGGCATGTAATGGCACAGTGAGGCATGTAATGGTGGCACAGTCTGGCATGTAATGGTGGCACAGTCTGGCATTTAAAGGCACAGTCTGGCATGTAATGGTGGCACAGTATGGCATGTAATAGTGGCACAGTATGGCATGTAATGGTGGCACAGTCTGGCATGTAATGGCACAGTGAGGTGAGGCGAGGCATGACTAATAGGAAGGGGGTCGTCTTATACACCGGCAAATACGGAAGTTTTATCAAAGTGGTTGCGTGCATTGTCCAAGGTTCACGTTTCTCATTGATAACTTAGACTTGCCATACATTATATCATTTTCTTGTACAATTTTGCTTCATATTTTCCAAAACCATACAATATAAGGTCAGACCTAAACGCTTTTAATTTTTATGTAATCAGACAGGCACTTGCACTACACTTTTGAAGGTACATTTAAAGGAAATTGAATAATAAAATTGTATAATGTATGGCCAGCTTTACATTTATGTTTTTTTACATTTTAGACTAGGGTTCCTCAAGACTTTGCATGCTTTTAAAGGGTGCCACAATTGTGAAAAGTAAGATAAATGCTGTTTCAGAGTACAAAATGAAAAGAATTCAGCAAGGTAAAACACATTTTTTTACTTGTTTCCTGCCTTATGTTATGTTGTAATGAGAACAACCTTCTTGACATGTTTCAGTTTGATCATTACTAAGCAAATACCAGACAAAAAAGTATCAGCAGTTTTGTAACCACAGAGGGTGACAGCGGCACGCAGAGCAGCACGTAACTATGATATGCCTAATGACCTATAAGGGAAAACCCTGCCCTGTACCTTTGCTCTCTAGATGATAAATGTTTAAGTAAACTCTAGCTTAAATATTGTTCAAATTATTTCCCATGAAAAAAGTCATTACAGTGCCTTGAAAAAGTATTGATGCCTCTTGACATTTTCCAAATTTTTTCATGTTATAACCAAAAATGTAAATGTGTGTTATTGGGATTTTATATGATAGACAAACACAAAATGGCACATAGTCGTGTAAGGAAAATAATAAGTGATTTTCAATTTTTTTTACAAATAAATATGTGAAAAGTGTGGCGTGCATTTGTATTCAGCCCCCTTTACTCTGATGTCCCTAACTAAAATCTAGTGGAACCAATTGCCTTCAGAAGTCACCTAATTAGTAAATAGAGTCCACCTGTGTGTAATTTAATCTTGGTATAAATACAGCTGTTCTGTGAAGTCCATAGAGGTTTGTTAGAGAACCTTAGTGAACAAACAGCATCATGAAGGCCACACCAGACAGGTCAGGGATAAAGTTGTAAAGAAGTTTAAAGCAAAGTTAGGTTATAAAAAGGGACCCAAGAGGCCCATGGTAACTCTGGAGGAGCTGCAGAGATCCACAGCTCAGGTGGGAGAATCTGTCCACAAGACAACTACTAGTCGTGCCCTCCACAAATCTGGCCTTTATGGAAGAGTGGCAAGAAGAAAGCCATTGTTAAAAGAAAGCCTTAAGATGTCCTGTTTGCAAGAAGCCATGTGGAGAACACAGCAAACATGTGGAAGAAGGGGCTCTGGTCAGTTGAGACCAAAATTGAACTTTTTGGCCTAAAAGCAAAATGCTATGTGTGGCAGAAAATGAATGATAAAACAAAAAGAAAAGAAAGGAGGGCGCACCGACCTTGTGCATTACCACTTAAAATGCTATTAAAAACAGAATAAAAAGCAATGGTCTTACTCTGGACTGAACCTCATGGCAGCTGCCAGTAGAACCTCAGACATCTGAACGGCTGACGCAGTTCTGGGGTGTACCCCTTCTTCAAAGCCTAAACGGTTTAAAAGTGGTTTAAAAGTGTCTTATTTGGCGAAAAATACAGTAAATTAAATTATGCAAACAGCACAGGATCATGTGCAGAAAAACCATAGACGCAGTCCGCAGGTGCATTTAAAAATATAATAAAGAATAAAAATAGAAAATGGAAGAATAAAAGACATCAGACCAAAATATCCCAGGAGACATGTCCAATGAAAACGGTCCGCGGACATGTCTCCTCGTGTGTACAGGGCCTTAGACTTACAGTATAACATCCAGCTTTGGTCAATTACAGCATTTCTCCATATTTTATTGGTACAATCCAAGATGGCAACACTTTTTGAAACACTGTGAATACATAATCATTCAAAGCGTGACGATGCCAAAAGCTGAAGTTTTGCTTGGGCAGGAAGGGGGTATATGTGAGCAATAAGCAAGTGGTTAATCTGCAGTACACTTCTGCTATACATTCACATTTGCTTGTGTTTTGTATCTTTAAAAATTCTGCAAGTACAAAAAAATACCTGGTGACCTAAAAAAATCCAAAGTTTTCCTAACTTCCTGTTTGAGCTGACAACACTGTGCCTCTGCTGCACTGAAATTCAAGAAGTGCTGTCAGCCTTGCCAGAGTGTCCTCAAAACATTAAAATACTTTTGTAACACAGCTCAGTGTTCTGTGGCAGTGAGAGAGAGCAGATTGCACATGCGTGGGAAGAGAATGAAGCTCAGTGCTTTTCATACGTTTCTGGGGCTGCGCATCCAACGTACAGTACATCCTGTCATCTGCAGGACAGAGAGGGGAAGAGAATGTAATGAGCTTCTAAAAAAGTAAGCATTCTTTTACCAAATGATATTGAGGACACTGCAGTGCATAAGGAGGTTTTTGGCAAAAGTAAGTTATGGTGAACTAAACCTTTAAGTTATAGAGATAAGAGGGTGGGGGGTCCAGCAAATTGGGCAGTTTTCTAGCTCAAATGTAATTTATTGACACTATGGGGGTCATTTACCAAGCCTGTGCGCCATGACTCACGGCGCACAAGCAGGAGTAAAACTGTTTTTGACATTTACAAAAGAGACACGCTGCCAGTGCAGTGTGTTATCTCATTTACTAAAATGCCTAATGCGCCCAGGAGAGGGCGCATGGTACGTCAGTACAGAGCTGGCGTACGGCATTTAGTAATGTAAATATCGGGGATTCGAGCGGGAGTTAATTAGGGGAGGGAGGGGGTGATGCAGGGGAAGTGTAGTGACATGTGTTTGAATGTGTGTGGCAGGCCGAATTGAAAGTGAAAGTGACTTTTAAAAACCGATCCCCGTGCGCTTGCAAAGTGCGCCAAAACCTCAGAAGGTTAATTTGCATACTGGGCATGCGCCGCGTCAGTACGCCGAGAAATTATTGGTAAATCCCAAGCGGCGTAGCAGTAATTGCACTGTGTGACGCGGCGCACGGAAATCTCCGAACGATTTTCAGCCTGCGCTGACACTGAAGGGGAACTCCGCGCCAAATTTCAAGCTTGAAACCAGCGCGGGTCTCCTTCCAGGGGTACAATAGGCTCTTCGGCTTGGTCTGGAACGTGAGGGGTTAAACCCACGCCAAAAACGGCGTGGGGTTTCCCCCCAGATCCATACCAAGCCCTCATCCCAGGCACGCAGTCTGGCCAGACAGGAATGGGGGTGGGGACGAGCGAACGCCCCCCCTCCTGAGCCGTACCAGACCGCATGCCCTCGACATGGGGGAGTGTGTGCTTTGAGGGAGGGGGGTACTGCCCCCCCACCCCAAAGCACTCTTATCCCCATGTCGATGGGGACAAGAGCCTCTTCCCGACAACCCTTGCCATTTTATTAAGTCGGCCCCCCACCCTATGTGAATGAGTATGGGGTACATCGTACCCCTACCCATTCACCTGGTGGTAAAAGTGTAAAAATAAGACACCACACTGAATAAAATAACTTATTAGTCAGCTCCGGGGGTCTTCCGCCAACCCACCCCGGTCTTCGCCGCCGCTGTCTTCCGCCGCGACCCCCTTCACCACGAAGCTCCAAGCTTATGGGGGAGGGCCGCGGGCTTCGTAGTTTTCTGCTGGGGTGGGGGTCGAACATCCCACTCCGGTCTTCTAGCCGTCTTCCGCCGCGACCCCCTTCACCACGAAGCTTCCTGCTTATGGGGGAGGGCCGCAGGCTTCGCCGTTTTCTGCCGGGGGGGGGGCTCTCGTTCGCCTCTTCTGCCTGGCGCCTCCGCTGGAGCCAGGGCTTAGCTCCGCTGTCTTCCGCCGCAGGGTGACACTCGCAGGCTTCTCTGGTGCCCTCCGCTTCTGCCTGGCTCCGCCGGTGGGGCCAGGGCTTCTTCTTCCATTCGATGTTGACACGACGAGGTCCGGCGCTGAAATGCCGACAGAGCGGTGGGCAATGACTTATATTGGCATAGGGCGTGGGCGTGGTGATGCCACCATGTGACCTTAACCCATGTGACATCACATTCCCATCATGCCCAGTGATGTCACACGGGTTGAGGTCACAATGTGCATCACCACGCCCACGCCCTATGCCAATATAAGTAGTTGCCCACCGCTCTGTCAGCATTTCAGCACCGGACCTCGTTGTGTCAACATCGAATGGAAGAATACAACGTAGCTAAGCCCTGGCCCCAGCGGAGGAGCCAGGCAGAAGGGGAGGGCACCGGAGAAGCCCGCGAGTGTCACCCCACGGCGGAAGACAGCGGAGCTAAGCCCTGGCCCCAGCGGAGGAGCCAGGCAGAAGCGGAAGGCACCGGAGAAGCCCGCGAGTGTCACCCCGCGGTGGAAGACAGTGGAGCCAGGGGAGGAGCCAGGCAGAAGCCGACAAAGGCGGCAGCGAAGACCGGGCTGGGTTGTCGCCCCTCCCCGGCAGAAGACGACTATAAGGCCGAGGAGGGGCGACGCCCCCCGTTGTTCTCTGCCGTTTTCGGCCGGCCCCCCAGATGTACAAAGAGCTTAATTTGGGGTGGGGCCCGGCCAAACATGGCGGAGAGCATCGGTGGGTGTCGCCCCCCCCCCCGGCGGAAGGCGGCGGCGAAGACCGGGGGGTAGGTGCACCCACCCGGCGGAAGACAGCCATCAGCCCGCGGGAGGCAGGAGCCCCCCTGGCAGAAGACGGATAGAAGGCAGAGGAGGGGCAAAGCCCCCTGTTGTTCTCCGTCATTTTCGGCCGGCCACCCCGGATGTTAAAGAGCTTAATTTGGGGTGGGGTCCAGCCGAACATGGCGGAGAGCATCGGTGGGTGTTGCCCCCCCGGCAGAAAACGTCGTAGCCCGGGGCCCAATGGGGTGGTGGTGGGGGGCCCTGGCAGAAGACCCCCGGAGCTGACTAATAAATTATTTTATTCTGTGTGGTGTCTTATTTTTACACTTTTACACCCAGTGAATGGGTAGGGGTACGATGTACCCCATACTCACTCACATAGGGTGGGGGGGCCAGAATCTGGGGGCCCCCTTATTAGAGGGGGCTCTCAGATTCTGATAAGCCCCCCGCCCGCATACCCCGACAACCAACGGCCAGGGTTGTCGGGAAGAGGCTCTTTGTCCTATCGACATGGGTACAAGAGTGCTTGGGGGGGCAGTGCACCCCTCCCCCAAAGCACACACTCCCCCATGTCGAGGGCATGCGGTCTGGTACGGCTCAGGAGGGGGGGCGCTCGCTCGTCCCCACCCCTATTCCTCACTGGCCAGACTGCGTGTCGGGGATAAGGGTTTGGTCTGGATCTCAGGGGGAACCCCACCCCACGCGTGGGTTTAACCCCTTACGTTCCAGACCAAATCTAAGAGCCTGTTGTGCACCTGGAGGGGGACCCCCACGCCGTTTTTTTTTTAAATTTGGTGTGGAGTTCTCTTTTATCCCGGTCCTGTCAGGGGGGGGGTGCCTGCTCGTCTGTTCATACAATGTATGAACAGCGATCTGTCATTTCCCCTAGTCAGTCCCACCCCCTTTACAGTTAGAACACACCCAGGTAACATAATCAACCCCTTCCTCGCCCCTAGTGTTAACCCCTTCCCTGCCAGTGACATTTTTATAGTAAGCAAAGCATTTGCATACCATTGGTAGCTAGAAAAATGCCAAAGGTCCCAAAAATGTGTCCGCCATAATGTCGCAGTAGCCATAAAAATCACTGATCGCCACCATTACTAGTAAAACAAAAATATATTCCTAAAAAAAACATAAAACGAACCCCTATTTATAACTTTTGCCCAAACCAATCAAACGCTTATTGCGATTTTTTGGAACCAAAAATATGTTGAAGAATACGTATCGGCCTAAACTGAGGGCAAAAAAGTTTATTTATATATATTTTTGGGGAGATTTATTATAGCAGACAGTAAAAAAGTTGTCTTTTTAGTTAATTGTCGCTATATTTTTGGTTCGAGCAAAAATAAGGAAAAACGCAGAGGTGATCAAATACCACCAAAACAAAAAAAAAAAAATTTGTGGGGGAAAAAAGAGGACGCCAATTTTGTTTGGGAGCCACGTCGCACAACCGCGCAATTGTCAGTTAAAATGACGCAGTGCCGAAACGCAAAAACTGGCCCGGTCAGTGACCAGTAATATGGTCTGGGGCTCAGGTGGTTAAAAATTAACAAAACACTGAAGTTTGCCCAATTTATGGCCATAATGTGAAAGATGATGTTACACCGAGTAAATAGATACCCAACATGTCACGCTTTAATATTGCACACACTCATGGAATGGCGCCAAACTTCAGTACTTGAAAATCTCCATAGGCAACAGTTTTTTTTATTTTGCAGGTTACCAGTTTTGAGTTACAGAGGATGTCTAGTGCTAAAAGTATTGCTCTCGCTCTAACGCACGCTATGATACCTCACATGTGGGGTTTGAACGATGTTTACATATGTGGGCGGGACTTACACATTTAAGGCCCGCCCACATATGTAAACAACGTTCAAACCACACATGTGAGGTATCATAGCGTGCGTAAGAGTGACAGCAATACTTTTAGCACTAGACCTCCTCTGTAAATCTAAACTGGGAACTTGAAAAAAAAAATTGTGCTTGTTCGCTTCTGACTGCGAGCTACTAGGGACAGGGCGTTTTTTTAATTATTATTATTTATGTTTGTTACGTAAAAATTCAATAAGACCTCCCCTTTAGGTTGGAAAAAAAAAAGCTCTCATGCTTTCATCCACCATTGCAGCTTTGATTCTCTTAATGCATCTCAAGTGAACTGGGCATGCTCGGAGACTTAGAAAATTTAAGCTGGGTTTTGGTGCCACAAAATTACTTGCATGTTTCTGAGCATGCTCAGAAAGCTTGTTTTTTGGCTTAGTAATTTAAGGACATCCTTAACAGGTGTAAGCAGTTACAAGTGCACACAAACTAGAGGCTGACATTTCTTCATGTGTTTCCAATTGGTTCATTAGCACACATGTTATAAAAAGCGTGGATAGAGCACATGTCAGCTGCCCTGAGAGGGGGCTGGCTGGCTGGCTGGCTGGCTGGCGGGTGGGCGGGCGGGCGAAACAGAGATGTTTTGGAGCAAGTTATTTATTTGGGGGGGAGGCAATTGTTTGATTTAATGATGTTCACTTTGATGTTTTGGTCTGCTGCATAATTTAGCAAAATGTTTCTCAAGACATTAATGACTAATGTTTTAATCCTGTGGGTCTATCCTGTTTTTTCAAAACCATATTCTAATTACTGTCTGAAATAAATCTAGGTCTATTTTTTATGGGTTTTTTTGTTTGTGTGTTTATTCTTAATTGTTTGTTTTGCTTTCCTTGTTTTGTGGACCAATAAAATTACTTTCAAATTTTGAAGTTTGTTTTGTGATACTTTTTTCATGCTACGGAATTTAACAGCTGCAGCTGAAATAGTTTGGGCCTAAACCATCAAGTGTGATTTGTCTCTAAACGTCTTTGCTGGTGTGTATGCATGAAATGTTTGCCATGTTTACCAGAAAAGGAAAGACGAAGCGGTAAGTATTGTTTCCTAGAATTGATGACCAATTTTTAAAGCACATGTGCAAGATAAAGGAAAACCTGCAAACAAGGCCTGTTGGGGGGGGGGTGTATTGGTGGGCAGGCTTGAAATGCTGATTTTCAGCACTGTGCTTGAATCTACCACAAGACAATCCTATTCTAATTGTGGGTGTTTGAGGGAAGCCAAGTGAGTGTTAGAACCCCTGCTTGTATTTTTAGGTTGGGCTTTGTGTCCCTTTTCTTAAATTTGGCTTCACTTCCTGTCACACAGCTGAACAGGAATTGAGGTTAAAACCCTACCAATGGTCTTTTCTTCGGGACACAGGTCAATCTAACAAGTGTCCCCATTAAGCAAATTGCACTGCTGTGTACACCCCAAATGATTAGTTACTTTGGGGTTTAGTAAAGGCAAAGCCGCTCTGCAGTAGAAGCGTAGTCAATGAAAATCAGAAGGGAAGCACTGATGTTTTTAACATCCAATCCCGCCAATTTTTGTTTTCTTCCTTGCTTGTCCACTTGTAGTGCTAAGTGGATTTGCCTTTAGTAAATGGACCCCAAAGTCCAAGATCCCTACTAATTTGGGGTGTACACAGCAAAATGCAATTTCCATAATGGGAAACTATTTGGATTGATCTGTGTGTCCCCAACAAGACATTAATCAGGTTTTTCCCTCACTTCCTGTTTGGCTATGTGGCAGGAAGTGACTGAGTTAAGTAGAAAGTGACATTTGTGAGGTGTCTTTACCCTATCAGGGGTGCAGGCATCCCCAAAACAAACAAGAAAATTGTTTATTTAACATTGGGTGGTGTTTGTGGGGGTCCCTAACACACATTCATACACATTAGCAATGCTGGATCCTGGCCTATTGGCATGGTTATATTTTCTTAAGCCTCTAAATAAAATGATCTGAAATTTGGGGTTAAACTGGAACTGTAATCAACAATTCTTTTTTTTGTTTTCTTTCATTTTGGATAGAGTTGGGGGGAAGGGTTATAAGCCCTGTCAGTTTATTTTGTATTAAATTAAGGGACTCCTGTGCCCCCCCCCCACAGAACTTGTGTGTGTCCCCTGAAAATTCCTGGGCGGGTCATAAAAAAAACAGGGTGTGGCCTTGACAGGAAGGGTGGGTCATTTTTCTATTAGGGTAAGGTGACCAGATTTTGAAAATGAAATCCGGGGACATATTTTTTGTTTACTAGTAATGGCAACAATCAGCGACTCTCTGCCCATTGCCGCCCGCCTCACAGCCTCTCAAGTCTTACTCTTCGTGCCCCGCTACTACTGGGTGGGGAGCGGAGGAAGATCACTCCCCCAGGGAAGGCAAGGAGATAAGCAGGTGGCTGGCCAAGATTTCTGCCAAGGCAGAAGAACATGTGAGCGAAGCTAAATGGGCATGCGCCCGAAACTGAAGAAATATTCCCTCCACTCCGACCAGCACATGATCATCAGAAAGGGGCACAGATAATGGGAAAAATACAACCCCCCTATGCTAGTAGGCATGGCGGAGCGGGGGGGTGTAATTCAAATATTTTTTTTTAGTTCTGCACTGACTGTCTTTGAAATTGCCCCTGCCCCCTATTAAATCCAATCTGGGGACAAAACCAGGGACAGACTTGGTCCAGGGACAGTGTCCTCAATCAGGGGACTGTCCCCTGAAACTGGGGATGTCTGGTCACCCTATATTAGGGGGTGCAGAAATTTGGTCAGGCCTAGGGCAGCACAAAACCTAAATATCCTACTGCATATTAGGGCTTATTTAGACAGGATCCGATTTACAGCATGTTTTTAGATTGTAGGAGGAAGCCCATGCAGGCACAGGAAGAACATGCAAACTCCAGGCAGATGGTGTCACGGTCGGGATTCGAATCAGCGACCCTTTTGCTGCTAGGTGAACGTGCTATACACTACACCACTGTGCTGAACGAACATGATCGCAGCTGAAAGCATGAGATGTTTTTTTTTTCTCAAATTCCATGCTTTCCAGCCTTGAATTTGGGGGGAACCCCACGCTTTTTATTTTTGGTGTTTTTTATGAATGAATTCTCCTGCAATTGCCGGGAGCCGACAATTCATTATTGCCGCGAGTCAGTTTTAAACGGCTTTTTTTCTTTGGAGAATGTCATTTTGTGCAGGGACAGTTCTAACCACAGGAAAAGTGCGCTTTTACACATGCTGACATTAGAGCCCCCCATGGTACGAAATTTAAAGGAATATTACACTTTTATTGTTGCACTTTTAGAATGATTAAAATCACTGCTCCCGAAAAAACGGCTGTTTAAAAAAATAAAAAAAAAGCATTGATACATGTCCCCTGGGGCCGGACTGAGGTCCCCAAACACTTTTTAGGACAAAACTTGCAGATTAGCCTTTAAAATTAACACTTAAGATTTCCCCCATAGACTTTAACAGGGAGTTTGGCGGCAGCTTAACTTATCAATTGCATTGCGCTGCTGTGCTACGCCGGTTCATGCGCCTAATTAAGGCTTCATCCAGAGCACTAATTAAGGCATGTACCGGCGCAGCGCAGTGTCAATAGTAAATCAGCCCCTATGGATCATAGAACAATACACTAACATCCAGTATAACATATAGGCAGTATACTGTATATAATACTCTGGTAAATTAACACGATTTTGTGGAAGCTGTTAGCTTAGGGATCCCTGTGTGTAACAGCCGATTCTTTCTGGCTGTTCCTTCTCAAAACAGGCGGTTTTAGCGCCGTAATGCGTTCCATGCTGGAACACATTTGGTTACCCGAATCAGTGCGATGCACTGCAGCTGTTATATGCCTATAAAGGCATTCACTATTCAAAAGAACCCTGTTCTATTATTGTCGGCCGTAGCCGCCTAGGCTACCAGCCTTTCTAGGCCTTAGAGGCATCTACTATCAAGCCTACAGAGGTACTACAGGTCCCAGCAATCCCTGGACTGCACCCCTTCTGCTATCAACTACTCCTTTAGTGCTGTTGTATCTGCTTCAACAGAGAGCTTTGCTGGGGGCAACCTTGGGCCTTCCCTGCTGAACATCCTTCACCACAGAATCCCTAGTGCCTATCCTGAACCCTGCAAAATGGATAAGTAGCTATTGTATAACTTGTAGTGCTATAGCAAGATCTGCTACTTATGTGCCAGCTATACAATTGCTACTGTTTATCATGCCTTCTGACTATCAACATATTTAGGATATACTGTTGTGCTAAAGGACTCCTAAGGTCTCCTAAGGAATACCTTAAAGGGACATCTAGACTCAAATACCCTGAGCTTTATTTACCTCTCATATGTAACTAGTAGTTGCCACTACAACTTGTGTATTACTACATGTATTCTCAAAGTACCTGAGATACACTGCCTCTCATATGCAACTATTAGTTGTCACTACAACTCGTGTATTACTACGTCTACTCTCAAAGTACCTGTGCTATATTGTCTTTCATACGCAACTGTTGGTTGTTACTACAACTCATATTTACTACGTGCTGACATAAGTGCTACTTGTATATGGGCCTATGCCCTAAAGTTGGGGAACATGTTCGCCTAAAACTTTCTATGCTAGGTTTTGACGTATTCTATACCCTCTCCCTTAGTTGCCTAATGCACGACGCTATATAATACTTATAATCATTAGCGTACAATTGTGCATTGCAATCTTTTAGTACATAATATGATTTTAAATGCTAAGCTTTGGTCGCATGTTGTAATGCATCCATGCTTAGTAGCTCAATGCCTTTCTTTATGTGCCACAGAGATGATGTATAGATCCCCCAAACTCCTGTTACAAGGAGTGACGCCTGGGGCCCAATACTGAGTTGTCGCATAGAGAATTGCATTGAAATCCTTGCTAATCGCAGTTGTGGTTCACTCTCTTCACCAGTGCTGTTACACTCAGGAATTCACGTGATTGAGTGTAATGCTTTGAAAAGAGCAGGATGACGTCACGCCGGGTTTTAGCAGAGACGGGAATGAGTGGTGGTATATATATGATGACCTATTATTGCTATTTTTAAAGTAGATTTATGTAAGTGTGTTTTTTGGAGAATAAATGCCTATCTTTAAAGCGATATCACGCTATGGCCATTTTTTTTGTTTGAGTAACAGTGCCAGCCCTGTGCATATGAAGAGGTACCTGTTGAATATGCTCACTAAGAACCTGGAAAAGAAATCAAACTATACCTAGAGCAATATCTTTTAAACATAATCTGACCTGTTTTTTTGGTCTTGGTCAAAGGCGAGTGGCGAATTCACATAGTGGTGGAGCACTTTTAGGGTCTTCAAGTGTGGCATAGATGCTGTTTCTGTGAAAGCAACAGCACTGGGACAGTGGATTCACTTTCACCTACATCTTGAGGAATGTTCACTGTTTTGCCTGTATGAATTGGACTGACAGCATTGGGATTTTGGACACACTGGGGTAGATTCACATACACTTAATATTCCGCTGCGTAATCGAAATACTCTACGCTGCCGTATTTTACCAGGCTCTACACCGAATCCTGGTAGATTTTTGCCCGTACGCTACGGCGGCGTAGTCTATTTCTTGCCGCGTAATCGAAATACGCGATTGGGGGGCGTGAAGCATTTAAATTAAGCGCGTCCCCGCGGCGATCGAACTGCGCATGCTCCGTTCTGAAATTTCCCGCTGTGCATTGCGCGAAATCACGTCGTTACGTCATTCGTTGTTTGAGTAGCGGCGTTTACGAACATTCCTATTCCCGGACGACTTACGTTAAAAATAATAAAAGACGTCGGAAAACGTAGAAATTCGACACGGGAACGACGGCCATACTTAACATGGACTGTCTAATATTAGAGCAGCAAAAAGCTGGTATAGTGTTACGCAAATAAAAGATGACTAAAGGTGCCGTAAGAGATTGCGATTGAAGATCTTAATTTCGGGGATCGCCGGCAAAAGCTCATTTGCATACCCCGACGCCGAAAACGACGGGAAGTCTACCCAGTGGCCGCAATTTTATTGCAGCGTAGATCCCAAGGCGTACAAACACGTAATCCAGTCGAATTGAAGCCCCCGGCCGTCTATTCATGGTTTGAGGTTTTCGACTAGCTAGAAAACACGCGTAATTTGAAATTACTCCAGTCTAACACCAGTTAGACAGGCATAATGGCTCTCTGAATCTGGCCCACTGTTTATACGGATCATTGAAGATAATTTAAGAGTTTATTATATACTTTACTGAAATTTGTATGTGGCATTTGCACTTTTATGACATATAAATACACTTGGGATCCACAGTTAGGTGGTTCATTTTAAAGGTAAAGTTTATGGTTAAAGAGTTATGTGCTAGGTTGAAGTTAAGGGTTAGTGACATTGTAATTCACAATAGTTTTGACAGGGGTGGGGCTGCTGATTTGAGTAAATAAGTTTGTGCTTGGTAAACAAATGCAATTGGTTTATTTCTTTTCAGAATAGAACACCTAAGCAATGAATTAATCTACGGGGGTTAATGAGAGGGCACACCTGGGCACTTACCAGTGACCCCAGCTGCATTGGGGGCCCCTACACTTTCCCCAAAGCAGCTGGTCCTTGAGTCCACTCTGCCCTGAAATTGGGGGCCCCATGATGGCACTGAGAGTGATAGATACACAGGGGAGGCAGTCTGCCTCCTACCTACTTGATGTCTGTTTACCTGCACTGTCATCATTGTAGGGGCCCCAGAGCATTACTTTGCCCAGGGGCCCATGATGCTATTAAGACGACCCTGAGTTCCCCACTAAATACATATTTTTGATCTGCTGTAGTAAAATGAATGTTGTTGCATTTTAAAGGTAGTCATTTCCTACAAGTCAAACCTCTTGTACTGTTTGCATTAGCATTATACTTTGTACCTATATAATTCAGACTATCAGCAACCTGATACTTACATAGCCAAGAATTATATAGTGTCTACAAAGCAAACGATAACTTATTTAGAAGCAGTGATTTCCATAATACTATATATCCTGTAATAGTTTTATAAATGTATTCACATTTCTTCTAATTTAAAGGATCTTAACACCACAGTTTGCGGCAATAGGGTAAGATTGGTCTGGAGTGAAAATATGACTCCCACAAGGTAAATTACTACGTTCATTCTAATGCCTCGTACACAAATACCGGTTTTCCTGGCAGGTAAACTGCCATGAGAGCTTTTGGCTACCGAGCAGGTTTTCAGTTTTACCCTCGGTTTTCCCAGCGGACTTTATACCGCCGGGAAAACCGATCATATGTACAAGGCATGAGTCTTGCAGCATGCTTTTGCTGGAGACTTGTAATCACTCTATAGCAATGTATGGGACATTTGTAAAACTCAGACCTGAGACAAAATACAAAAGAGATATGAACTGACTGAAAAACATGGCATTGAATTTTATGATGACAGACTGATAGAATGAAGATATTTAGATGCACTATCAACCTTTTATTTAAAATAGCTGAATGGATACCCAAGATTAAAACACAAACTTCTTTGTTATTCCAAATCAGAGGATGTGACAGGCCTCCCTGATTTTGAAATATATTACACCTCCGCAATTGTATCTCGCTTGCTTTAATGGTTCCCTCGCCTATTACATAACGCCTCTACTTTGGTAGAACAAGGCTTGTCTCCCTTAGACCTTCACGCCCCCATTCTCTGGGACTATGGGGGTTATTTACGAAAGACACATCCACTTTGCACTACAAGTGCACTGCAAGTGCACTTGAAAGTACACTAGGAAATGCAGTCGCTGTAAATCTGAGAGGAAGATCTGAAATGAGGGGAAGCTCTGCTGATTTTATCACCTAATCATGTGCAAGCTAAAATGCTGTTTTTTTTTTCTTTTTGCATGTCCCCCTCAGATTTACAGCAAATGCACTTCCAATTGCACTTTCAGTACAACTTTAAGTGCACTTGTAGTTCAACTTCAAGTGCACTTGTAGTGCAAAGTGTATTTGCCTTTAGTAAATAACCCCCTATGATACCTTATATAAATCTCTTGCTACACTCTCTCTGCTAATGAGAGCTGCACTGGTATAGTCGGAGGTGAAATTATTCACTTTCCTTAGACCCGAGCACGCCGACTCCGCTCTTTGACAACCCAGCTCTCACAGGAGGTATATGGGCGATGGCTTTCAGTAAATATGACAGATCATCTTGGCCCACAGCCTGTTTCTTTTTAAACATATCTCATGAGTCCTTTGTAGCCCATCCTGCATCGACATCTTCCTCGATAAATTGGTTCACGAAATTTCCATTGTCGACCTACTGTAAATAGTTTTTCGCTTCAAGTAAAATACATAGGCCCCTGTTGGAATTTGAATGCTTGTGCCTTCTTCCAGAGGTCCCTGTCACACTCTATCAGTGATTTATAAAACTATTTTAGCCCATACACTCCCTGTGTTTACAAAAAAATGGTCTGAGGAGTTGGGGTTTGAGGTCACTGCCGGAGATTGGACACTGCATTTCTCTTTACCCAGAAATCCTCTATTTTGAATTACGCTCAGAAGAAAAATGATAAGTTATTATCCAGATGGTACAGCGATCCCGTGACTATTCATTGGATCTTCCCTACTTCTATGGACATATGTTGGCTGTCATTTAAATTAGCAATGCACCTACACATCTTGTGGGAATGTGTTTGTATCCGTCCTTTTTGGTCGTAGATATTTTAGGTATATGCAGATGTCTATGATGAGCCCCTCAACCCCTCCCCCTTCATAGCTCTACTATGTATTTTCCTGAGTATGATTAAATCCCAAAAAGCTCTAGAGCAGGAGTCTCAAACTGGCAGCCCTCCAGCTGTTGCTAAACTATAAGTCCCATGAGGCATTGCAAGGCTGACAGTTACAAGCTTGACTCCCACAGGCAGAGGCATAATGGGACTTGTAGTTTTGAAAAAGCTGGAGGGCTGCCAGTTTGAGACCCCTGCTTTAGACACTGGAGGAGCACATCCCTATAGTCATGGGTAAATTAAATCAATGACATAATGCTTAAGGAGGAGCTGCAGCCTAGAGAGCTTTGGAAATGGGAAAAGTTTACCACCCCATAGTACATCTTTATGCACTACTCCTCTTTGGAGAAGCTGAGCAATAGGCTTAAATTTAAAATGATATTTTTTGTGTGTGTTTTTTAGATATCAAGAGAACTTGTGTCTACTACTAATTCTCATACTCTCTCTTTCTCCTGTCTTTTATCTTCTGTTCCTATGTTTTTCTCTGTCTAATTATCTTCTGTCTCTTCTCTCCATGACCCGTTTTTATGGGTCATTTGCTATTGCGCCGACTATATACACATTAAGGACCACCCTAAGGACAATGTTCCTGTTTTTTTTGTTTTTTTGTCTGTTGAATATACCTTTAAGGCCCTGTACACACGATCAAACATGTCTGATGAGATTTGTCCGACGGACCGTTTTCATCAGACAACTCTAAACTGGTCTGATGGTCTGATGTGCGTACACACCATCGGACCAAAATCCGATCAGACCAGAACGCGGTGATGTAGAACACAACGACGTGATAAAAAAACTAAGTTCAATGCTTCCAAGCATGCGTCAACTTGATTCTGAGCATGCGTGGGTTTTTGGTCCGATGCTTTTGTGTACTAACCATTGAACCTGTCCGACGGACAGGTTTCCATCGGACAGGTTTTAAAGCATGTTTTAAAACTTTGGCCCGACGGACAATGGTCTGATGGGCCGTACACACCATCGAACTGGTCCGATGAAACTGGTCTGCAGACCAGTTTCATCGGACATGTCCGATCGTGTGCACGCGGCCTAACAGTTTGATTGTGCTCCCCTAATCCTTATAACTGTGTCCTTTTGGATAACATTACCCTTCTAGGGAAAATTTACTTCTCTGAGAACTGTTCCAGTGCACTTAATTTACTACTTTCATAATAGTCTTCATGTATATTTTACTTTATTCACCTAGATGAATTGTCTTTGTAATCTTTTGAAATTTCTTAATAAAATATATATTTACCAAAAAATAACTAAATGGAGATTCTGAGGTTTAGGAAAACACCTGCGCTGGATATGATTATGCAGAGTGAAGAAAAACAGATGCTTTATGCACTTATTTGTAATAAGCCATTTAGTACTATTGTACTGTATGTGACTACATGCAGTCGACCTAATAATCTAAGCAACATTTTATTTGGCGTTAATTGAGCTTGAAGTAAGGAGGACTTTGCATTTTAATGCATATATGGGTCAGAAGTGGCTTGGAGGTTTCTAATTAAAGTCTTCTTTCAAACTGAACTTTATGTGGACATAAGAACACACTTTTTAGTCTAGTTATTTTGTTAAAAATCACGAAATAGTTTTTAAAATAGTACTATAATTAACTGAAATCTATATTATCTTCCCATCATCCCCTGCATAGCGGAATCATACTGAGTATGGGTAGTTATGTAGTATGAGCCCTCTAAATAAGTGACAAGAAATGAGAAAGTAGCCATCAGATTTTTTGGTCGAAAATATGCATCTACCAGGCTCTAATTACACCCATTTAAACTAAAAATGTATTTATAATAGAATATTACCATACCCATGGTCATTTAAAGTTGACTAAACACACATTATAGATTATTGGAGGACTATAGTGCTGTAAATAGAGTTATGCAAACATAACAAAAGAGAACTTGAGATTGTACAAAAAAAAATCTAACTCATTACTATCACCAAACACCTTTGACATACCACTGACCAATAACAAAACCAAAGGGTCTGTAAGCGCTAAAACAAGATATTAATTGAGTGCCCTCAGAAACATATGTGCTAAATTATCAGATATGAACATTCCCAAATTTGGCTAGGAAACAGGCAGCTCAGGCTAAAGTCGATGCCACACAAAATAAAATAGTGCCAAGAGATTAGCGTGCAGTTGGGGTCTAGCCAAGGTTAGTATAAGTTCAGAGGTTGACATGTCAAAAATGAAGTGCGAGGATTGGAGTCCAGAGTTGTGGCATTGGGTTGGTGCAAGTTGAGTGCACTTAGAGTCAGTAAACCAGCCAAAAGTCAGATCAAGGGAGACAAACGAATAATGGGAGATAAGACCAGGCACGGAATAGCCAGAACACAGCATAAGAGCTAAAGCAGACAGAATACCAGAATTCAGAGTCTGGACAAATCCACAAGAATAACCCCAGGAAACCACTTAAACAAGGTAAAGGGTTACATTAAATGCTACCATTAATAAAAACAATTTAAATCAACTCTAGCATTCGGTAAACCTTTCAATGTGGACTGGCATTATTTAGGTCGCACAAAACATGGACTCTTCACAGCAACGTCTCTATGGCTTAATCCAGGGTAACATGTGGCTGCATAGCATAGTCACTATAAGACTCTATAACAACAGCCAGTCTATCTAGGAATCACTACATCATGAAAACTGTTCAGAACACAAACAGCTACTTGTGATTGTGCGCATAAATTGCATTCTTTTAAGTTAAACCTGAGGCAGCTCTCGTAATACAGGAGAACAGCTGGAGGGATCCATATGGCCCATACACACGATCCGAATATCGGCCGACGGATCATACGACTTTTTTCGCTTAATAATCGCGAGTAAAATAAATAGGTTTTTAAACTCACGAAAATTATCGTACGATAGAAAAAAACGATCGGAAGTGATGTCACGTGTTGAAATGTATTTGTATTGTATTATCGGACGACGGCTGTACTGACTAAACGAAAATCGGACGATCGGACGAGAAATTTTTTCGCGCTTGTCCGATCGAATTTAATCGGATGAACGGTCGTGATCGGCTGTCGAAAGTAGTGTACACACGATCCGAAAATCGTACGATCCATCATCGGACGATCGTTTTTGTCCGATATTCGGATCGTGTGTATGGGCCAATAGACAAAGAGCCACCCCACTGATACTGGAGTACTCTGGTAGCAATGGGGTAGGGCCTTCCCATATTGACTGGGTCTTTCAGAGAAGCTTCATGCTATTAGGCTCCTGTCCAGCAGCCCACATGTCAGGTTAGACAGTCAAGGGAACTCACCTGGCTGCCAATCATTTGTTCAACTACCTCCACCTCATCAGGTGTGGCCTCTCTGATCTACTGAAGAAGGGAAGCAGAGAACCTTATCATCCCTGTGCATGTTCCAGACCCAAAGAGTTGTGGGAAACAAATTTGAAGAGGCTGGCATCTGCATCTAAGTACAGTGAGAAAGTGAGCACCGCTCTACAGTTCCGATAGCTATACAGTATGTTATCAATGAAAGATTTATTGTGGCCGAGTATAACAATGGATATTGCAGTTTGATATTTTCCTTTATTTCATGTTAATCACGAAAATGGGCTAAGAAACAAGCAACTCAAATGACTGAAATGCAAGTTTACAAAGCATGACATGTTTCTTTGTCAGCCATGCTGTTACCTCTAAACCATATGTCACAATCCTTTTATAACACTCCTGAATTCTGAATACTATCTCTAAACATTGACATTTTACAACTGCTGAAAGCACTTGCTACTACTGTTTTTCTTTGCTATCATGTAGATAAATTTGAGATTTCAAATCCAGTATAGTATCATGCCTGATACAGAAACCTTATATGATTTTTAAGCTTGCATTGATGGTCTTTGAGTATGCCTATAATTTCATATAAAGCAAAGATACAATAACTTCAACTGCAATTATTCTTGGTATTATATTAAAATACACTACATATCAATAATAAATAAAGAACTGGTTTAATGAAAAATACATTAGTTAATTAGAAAAAAATATCTTTACAAGTCGTGTCATTTTCTTTAAAAATAATACATAATTAATAATATAGAATGAATTAAAAAACTTCAAAAATTCATAAAATATATAACGAGTAACATCATTTAAAACCTAAAAAAGCTGTTTGTATGCACAAAAGGCAAGGCAAAATAAATCACAGGGTTATATCATCAGTATATTTGTGACTACAGGAACTTCTTTTTAATTGCTTACGCTAACCCTTTGCTTCACAACAGCAATATATAATATTTGTTTCAACTGCTTCTCTGGTTTTACAGTCCTACTGTTTATGGATGTAACCTGTGCTATGTTATGTGCTATTCTCCCATCCAAAAAATGCTTTAATGCCAATATGGTCTGCATACTGAGTACTTGAGCTGCATACAAGGTTTCTACACTCCCAGGATAAAATTGTCACATCGTTAGAGTATTTGAAGGTTGGTATTTACAACAGCATGACCAAATCAAATGTAAAATGAATTGATTTGAACTGTGAGATACTAGCCCAGATTAGCAGCCTTATTGGATTCCAGTGAATGTAAATGTATTGATATCAATATATAGCGTAGTGGAGGTCTGAGGATAGTATTAACACAGGTATGCCATCCACAAGATGTGTTACTTCCTATGAGGTCTGTCTTCTTAAAGGATCACTAAAGATATATATATATATATATATATATATATATATATATATAAAATATATTTTTAAATAACAAACATGTTATACTTACCTCCACTGTCCAGCTCGTTTTGCACTGAGTGGCCCTGAACCTGGTCTTCTGGGGTCCCTCGGCGACTGTCTCCCCTCCCCCCCTCCGCAAGGACTCATCACCTTCATGCGAGCGTGGTGTTGAGTTCTTGCGGGCGCGCTCCCGCGATACAGCTGCCGGCCATAGCCACTCACTGTATCACTCAGCTCTGCCTCGGCGCGCCGCATCATTGGATGTGATTGACAGCAGCGTGAGCCAATGGCTGCGCTGCTTTTAATCCATCCACTGTAACCAATCAACAGCCAGGCTGAACGACGAAGTAGATGTCGGAGACGAGCGCGGGACTTTGGAGGGGTGAGGTAAGTATAACGGGGGGGCTAGGGGGGGGGGCGGTATTGTCAGATGTTTTTCACCTTAATGCATAGAATGCTTTAAGGTGAAAAAACATTTATCTTTACAACCCCTTTAAGTTTGGAAGTAGAATATCTATTATGGGCTAAAGAGGGGGAACTGAATTAATGTACACTGATAAATATCAATGCACTGTGGGAATAAAACAGAATATCAGCCATGCTATTTACATTCACTGATCAGCCATAAATTTATGACCACCCACCTAATATTGAGTAGATTCCCCCTTTTGCTGCCAAAACAGCCCAGACCGTTGAGGCATAGACGCCACTACACCTCAAAGGTATGCTGTGGTATTTGGCACCAAGCCATCAGTAGCAGATTCTGTATGTCTTGTAAGTTGCAAGGTGGGGCCTACATGAATCAGACTTTTATTTCCAGCGCATGCCACAGATGCTTGCTTGGATTGAGATCTGGAGAATTTGGAGGCCAAGGCTGCACCTCAAACTAGTTGTTGTGTTACTCAAACCATCCTTGAACCATTTTTGCAGTGTGGCAGGGTGCATTATTCTGCTGAAAGTGGCCACCTATAGGCCCTTTTGTCTGTGGACCCCATACAGCCTGGGCACCCTGACTGGTCTGTGGCCCCATGCATAAACTGCAATACCCATTTTTTCTGCTTTCAACATGTCAACCTCAGAGACAGCATGTTTACTTGTTGCCTAATACATCTCACTGACTTTTAGATGCCACTGTAATAAGATAATCAATGCTATTCATTTAACCTGTTAGTGGTCATAATGTTATGGCTGATTAGTGTATGGGGTTTAGATGGTTTTATATGTGTGTGTGTTTATTGTTTGTCATGTTTAATAAAAAATAAACGTAATCGTTTTATGTTGCACATTTGGTGCAGTCTATGGTGCACATTTGGGGAAATAAAATAGTCATGCCTTGTACACATGATCGGACTTTCTGATGGAAAAATCAGACGGAATTTCGACCATGTGTGGGCCCCATCGGACTTTTTTCGTCGGAGTATAGAAATAGAACATGTTTTATTTTTTTCTGATGGAAACAAATCCTATTGTAAATTCTGATCGTCTGTGTGGAACTTCGACGGAGAAAAAGCTATGCATGCTCAGAATCAAGTCGACGCATGCTCAAAAGCATCGAACTTCATTTTTCTCGGCTCGTTGTAGTCTTTTACGCCACCGCGTTTTGGTCGGCCGGAATTTGGTCTGACAGTGTGTATGCAAGACAGCTTGAACGGAATTCCAACGGAAAATTCCATCAGATTTTATCCCATCGGAAATTTCCATCGTGTGAAGTGTACAGGGCATAAGTGTACACCCTGACTAAGAGTTGCTAATTAATAGGCAAGTTCAATGTCTACACTACACTTAATCCATTCACTTTGTAGTCATAAGGTTAAATCATTTTTGAACTTATGCATAACTTTTTAAACTATAGATTAACCAAACAGGATGCTGTTTTAGAAATATAGAAACATAGAAAAGCGACGTCAGAAAAAGACTGAGTAGTCCATTGAGTTTTTTATTTTTTTCGTTAACTTTGTTTTGTTGTCTGACTATAGATCAATCTTTATCCCAAGCATGTTTGAATTATCCCAAGCATGTTGTTTGTTTTTATGTATTTGTGTAAACCAAGTTACCAATAGGAATCGCTTGTACCCTGTGCTATTATGTTTATACAGATTTTACACATTTACTGTATATTCAGTGCAGATTTAGGCTTCTATTGTACAAAAAAAGTTGGCACTATATCCACTAACTTCACATTCACTTTGCTATAAATGCAGCGAATATTGTCGGAGAATGTACAGTGAATGCCAATGGGAATGTGTTTGCATTTATGAGAGTTCTATGACTATAATGTCTATAATGCCCCTTGTCTTCCTGTGCGGTAATAAGCTGTGCATTTGCTCAGAACTTCTAATGAATTTGGGAAAAAGAACCAGGAAAAAAAAGTTAGAAAAGCTCTTTCTTTCTGCATTAACTTCACCTGCATTCCCACATCCTTTACCTAAGGCAAGTACCTTGTACTCCACATGGCTATCAGTTTTGAAAAAGAGGGAGGGAGTAAATAAAAGTGGAGGGGTGAAGCAATCAATCTATGATAAGAGAAGGTTGCGTGTTTCCAGGTGAATGCCTGTGCCAAAAGGGCAAATAATATTTAACACCAACAGTGTACATAAGCTTTATGAGAGACAGGCAGTAAGGGGAGGAGGAGGTGGAGAGTGTAATTCCAAGTCTCAGTATATAGGGCAGTGTACCAAGAGGCAGAGGCTTAGAGGAAATCAAGCATGCTTTCACATTACGTGCTCAGCTAACAACTACAAAAGCTGAAGTGAAGGGATAGCACCTGTTTGACTAGGGATATTTTATAGGCTATATGTGAAAGACTTGCATGGTTGCAAAAGCAGGGGATTCTTTCTCTAATCAACCCTTTAGTATAAGGGCATAGGGAGAGCTAGGCACTGACTTCACCTAAGATCAACTTCTTTGATCCACCTGCAGTTATAATACTTATTGCGAATCTGTATCTTTGACCTATCATCAGACGGAGGGTGTCTTGGAGTTAATCCCAGACTCAATAGCCACATGACAGCTTATGCTGGACCAGGTTTATGTTAAAAGCAGGATGCTAGTTGAGCAGAACCCACAGCTGCGGAAAAGCGAAAGAAAGTGCTAGGTGAAAGAGACTTGACCCTTTCTCATCAGTCATCATCGGAGCTTTCTCCTTTGCAACATCTTTACTTTCCAAGACTTTTAGTATGATGACTTCTCATTTCCAGAGAGAAGGCTTCTTTTTTTATCTGCTTACTCTGCTAGGTGCTTGGGCAGCATCTATGCAGGGTGGAGGAAGGAGAACTGAATGTCCCTCCTGTGGAGTGCAAGACAAAGATGTGATGATCGAAGTGGCTAAGCAACAAATTCTCCAGAAGCTTCATCTAAAGGAGAGACCTAACATCACTCACCCAATTCCTAGAGGAGCGGTGGTGAATGCCCTGCGCAGGCTCCATTTAACCAAACCACGTATGGAAGGTCTGTTCGGGTCCTCAAACTGGGACAGTGATGGTGACACTTCTGAGACAGAACAACAAAGCTACGAAATCATCAGCTTTGCAGAATCAGGTAAGAACTTGTATGCAATATGTTTCCCTGGACCAGTAGTACTAAACAGCAGAATCATTTTACTTGTTTTATTGTTTATTAAAATATTTAATCAAGGGTCATTTAATTGGGTGTATTATTTTAATGGCTAAAATGACAAAACAGCAAACATTTTTTATTTTTTATTTCAACTATTCTAAACTGAAATATTTATTTTGGTTGTTAGGGCTTACTGTACTTTTCACATCTACTCATTTAGACAGCCCCTACAATTCCCTTGCAAGACTGAATCTGTATTTTTAACAAATTTTCACTATGGAAAAAATGTAGGTTCACAAAAAAAGGACAATATTAGTGCTTGGTTTGAAATCCCTTACACTAGTTTCACTAGTTTGTGAAAAAGCTGTGCATTTGTGTTTCAAACACATCTTACCTTATGATAAAGGTAAATACATCACTGGGCCATACAATTGCAAACATTTTATTGAACAGAAAACAAATTTTTACAAAAAATATTACAATTTAAAAGAGTATTCAAATACCTTTAAGGGGTGTCACTGGTATCAGCGTGACCTGCTATGCAGATTAGTGAGAGCAATTTATCTACAAGACAAATACACAGGACTGTGACTTTGGACACACCAAAGTTCCAGACACAACACTGCATAACAAAGTTCATGCTCTTATATTAACAAGCCAACTATGCATATTATTGTAAAAATATTGTAATTGTATTAGTCAGGGATGCAAACAGACAAAATTAGTTCATATACATCAGATCTAATTAGATAGATAGATCATGCTTAAAATATTTAGCTGCATAACAATCTCATAGCCAGGCTGCTCCTGTTTGTACAGTACACAATCCTGGCAGAAGTCCATCAGATAATGCTGGCTAGGTTAATTTGGAGCATGTAGTTCAACAACATGCCTGCTATTCAGTTACTGATATTAGATGTCAAGCCTGTCATATGTTAGAACAAACTAAGAATACAGTTGAGGCATTCATTCATAAATACTTAATTTCATTATTATTTTCCTACTTATTTATGGTGATCATACACTCCAGTGAATTATAGCCAAAAATGATAGTTTTAGAACAATTTAAATCTGCATATATATAATAACAGTGTATTATTTCACCCTTGGACACTGTCCAGGTTTTGTTTGGGTGGAAATGAAAGTCTCATCACATTTTCCCATGTATATAACATAGTTACCTTGCAAATGTATTCATTTCAACATAACTTGAAGGCCAACAAGGTGTATAGCTAAATCTATAACAAATTGGCTTGTCAAAATTTGATTTGGGTCAGGAGAATAGTTCTTATTTGAATGGCCACTTTGAGCATAGTCAGTTGATGTGCATCTCTGAACTTTCTATGACAACCAAAGAAACAACAGTGACATCTAATGGCTGGGTTAATGGTCTGATCAAAACTGAAAAACGTATGTAGAATATCATTATTGTATATCCTCACACACATGACATGTCAACTTGCCCACATCATGATTTATTACAAGGTACATAAATAAGGATGTGGTGAGCAATATTGCCCAGGTTCACTGGAGACTTTGGTGCCTTGTATAGTATGACAATCCAGCTCTTTACATGAAAGTCTCCATAGTTTAGGTAGCTTTATATTTTAATTACTTTTATAAGTGTCTGAAATTAAGACATATTTCCCTGTCTAACTCCATGGCAGAATAGGATTGACTCCATTCTTATGCTGCCATGAAGTTAATCAGGAAAGGTAAATTGTGGTAGGTATTTGATAACAATTTTCGGTTTTCCCTGACTAACTCCATTGCAGCATACAAATGGAGTTGATCCTAAGCTGCCATGAAGTTAATTGGAAAAGGAAAATTTTGGTAAGTATTTGATAACAATTTTCTGTTTTGCTGGAATGGTTTTCATGATGCTTGTTTAATTCTCTGACCTGCTATAATAAACTGATGCATGGTAACTCTTTGGTTGATTTAAATAACACTAGCATTTCTTCTCATCTACCGCTAACAACCTCTTTCAGCTTGTAAACGCTGTTTGTGAAACCCTTTGAGGTGATTTTTTTATGTCACTTTTTACCCTTGAAGTAAAAGCAAATTTTTATGGTAGGTACACACACAACAATAAAGATCTAATAAAGATTTCGACTTTACCAACTGTACCAATGTGTCCCCATTGGGTAGAGTTCCATTAACCACCTGTTCTTTCTGATACCCGATCCCATGGGTGATATAGGTACCAATAAAAACAGAGGGTCTTATCCTTGCCTACTTTCTTTTTAAGTGAAATAAATGACTAACTCTGCTGAAGTATGCAGTTTAAGTGCTTCACTCTGACTTTAAAGCGGAGGACCACCTAAACAAAAAATATTAAAAGCCAGCAGCTACAAATACAGCAGCTGCTGACCTTTAATAAATGAACACTTACCTGTCCAGGGTGCCCGCGATGTCGGCAGCAGAAAATTATCAATTGCTCATCTCTTGGCTGCCCCCGCCGCCATCCTCGGTGAGGAAACCAGGAAGTAAAGCGTTGCCTGTATTATACAGGTATCTTCACCCCCCTGTCCCCTGAAAGGTGCCAAGTCTTTTTTCCCTCAGTACTTGTTTTCATTTAATGATTACAGTGCTAATAAAAAAAAAAAAAAAAAGCATTGCCATAATTAAAGTAACGTTTAAAAGGGGATATTCTAGAGTGAAGACAAGGGGTACATTTTTACAGAGATATTTTGTGTCCTAAGTTCTTAAACCTATAAAGTGACCCATTTACTCTTTCTTTCTTTACAGATTACAATGAATCCAGTACAAAGCTGAAATTCCAATTTGCTAGAGACAATGAGCAGAATGTGCATGTTCTCCAGGCTCACCTGTGGGTCTTCTTTAAGTCAAACAGGACTGGTCAAGATAGTCAAACTATTCGATTGCACATGATCCAAGAGCCACAGGGGACACGCACCCTCATCAGTGAAAAATACCTCGAACCAAGATGGAGTGGCTGGCAGACATTTTCATTAAAGCAGATTCTCCAGGACTTCTTTGATGAAGAGAATAAAAGTTTGAAACTAGAACTTGACTGTGACGGATGCCAAAATATGCCATTTATGGTCAATCCCAGTGATTCCCACCAGCCTTTTTTAGTAGCTCAAGCAAAGGTAAAGGAAAAGAGCCACCACATTGCAAAAAGAAGCCTCAAATGCGACCAAAACTCCAACCTTTGTTGCAGGAAAGACTATTATGTAGAATTCAAGGATATTGGGTGGAATGACTGGATAATAAAACCTGAGGGGTACCAGATCAATTACTGCATGGGACTTTGTCCAATGCATGTTGCTGGTGCACCCGGCATGGCTGCCTCATTCCACACCACGGTCTTTAATCTCATCAAGGCCAACAATATTCAGACAGCAGTGAGCTCTTGTTGCGTCCCAACCAAGAGACGACCGCTGTCTATGCTGTACTTTGATAGAAATAACAACATTGTAAAGACTGACATTCCTGATATGATTGTTGATTCCTGTGGCTGCAGCTAAGAGACACCAAGCACGTCCATACTAATATGAAAAAAAGAGAAGCTGGTCTGTCTCTTACACAAGCTCTTGCTGAAATCACGTGGGAAGAAAAAAACTTCTGGATAACAGAAAAGCCCCCATATGTCTTCATGAAGCTTGACACACTGGATACTTTTGCAACTAGTTTCTATGATGATTTAGTATGCAGAATGCCATTGACTGTGACATTACAGCATGCTGATAAAATACACATCTCTTTTTCCAGGATCTTCAATCCATTCGCTTATCAATACAGCATACTTGTGAACAATGAACAAATTTATTCTACCAAAGATTATACCCACTGTGCTATACATCCTATTGGCTCCTATTCTAAGGGAAGCAACTGTTAACCCCAAAGTGATGGCACTTTGCCAACAGTTGGTGTAGTTTTGTCAAAACTATGACTAAATGAGCTTCATTATTTCACAGTTAGCTTTAAAAACTTGAGAGTCATGTGATGCTGTAACTAAGAAACTGACAGCAAAAGCCTACCCAATTTTATGCAATATTGTTACATTGTTAAAGTGCCAAGCCGAATATCTGCAAAGAAAGATGGATTTGTGATGGACATTTTAAGCAATGCCTCATTTCCACAAGACAGTTTTACTGTCACCAGTTGAATGTCATTATAAAGTGCTAATTATTTTTTTTTCAAGGAACCCCTCACCCTTTCAACTGCAGAGCACACAGTTACTTGTGTATAACACAATATATTGTATTTTATATTATTTGTATTTTATTATTATTTTTGTTACTGAACACTGTTTAATAAACAAAACAACAAAGAAAGAAAATGTGTATCTTATGATTTTACAGCATAAATTCACACAATACAGCATCATAGAACACCGTAATCAGGGTTGCAGATAAAGCAGTACAGCCAGCCCTCCTGTACTGGATTCAGGCCCCATCAGTTTTTTTGCAGACACTAATCCTCTTCTGCCTCCCCTTTCAGTGCTGCCAGCTTCTCTAATTCTTTCTCCCTCTGGGTGCAATGCAGGGGGATTGGTTCTAGCACATGCACCCCTTCTATCAGCTGTCCAGGCCCCCCCCTCCTTTATGACCCTTTCCCTACAGCGCCTCTGACTTCCCTCCTGCCAGAACACAGGGGGATGTTTCAGGATGGTGAGAGGGAGAAGGGGCCAGTAAATAAGTCATTTACGGCCCCTTCCATTCCTGAATAAACACAATGATCTGTACCAATCACCTCTGTGTCCATTCATTACTCAAGCATAGTAAATTGTGTTTACTGTGCTTCAGTTTGTGAATGAACAGGAAGCCTCGGAGTGCATTCACCTGTGCAGCTGAGGCTATAGAGAAAGGGACTGATACATTTATGACCTCATTCACTTTGGCCGGGGGAAGGGGGCCCTGTCAGGTAGGCAGTGGTGTCGGGGATGTAGGGGCTGACAGGGGCTGGAGCCCAGAGTGTGCCCCATAAAAGCCCAGGGTCATGATAGTCCTAAATTCTTTATTAGCCCTGAGTCGTTTCCACAGGCAACAAGGAATGACATTCAAAAAGTCCCGCCTCTGAGAACCGGTTCCTATGATGGACGTCTCACTGGTCAAATGCCGAGACCACGGGACTTGTGTCATCCATCATAAGCAACGCCAGGTTCAGAAGGAGGTGGGAATGACACTGTGGCCACGCTGGGCACTGGGAGATCCCCGCTCGATCTGTGTAAATGGGCGGGCAGTGGAGCGGCTCTCCTATCCTGGCTCTCTCTCCCATCCTGGCTCTCTCCCTGGTGCATGCAGCCTGCTGTCTCGGAGTGGTCAAGAATGAGATTGGCTACACTACACAGGTAAGGCTGAGCTGCAGAAATGTCAAGAGGTCATCTGGCACAGGGGGGTCAATGTAGGTGTCGGGAGGGGTCATTGTATGTGTCAGGGGGTCAATGTATGTGTCAGGGTGGCCAATGTATGTGTTAGGAGGTCAATGTATCTGTCAGGGGGTCAATGTATCTGTCAGGGGGTCAATATATGTGTCAGGGGGATCAATGTATGTGTCAGGGGGGTCAATGTATGTGTCAGGAGGGTCAATGTATGTGTTGGGGCAGTGTATGTGTCGGGGGGTCAGTGTATGTGTCAGGAGGATCAATGTATGTGTCAGGGGGGTCAATGTATGTGTCAGGAGTGTCAATGTATGTGTCATGGGGGTCAATGTATGTGTTAAGGGGGTCAGTGTATAGGTCAGGAGGGTCAGTGCATGTGTCAGGGGGATCAATGTATGTGTTAGGGGATCAATGTATGTGTAAGGGGGGTCAATGTAGGTGTCAGTGGGAATCAATGTAGGTGTCAGGGGGAATAATGAAGGTGTCAGGGAGGCCAGTGTAGGGGTCTGGTAAGTCAGTGTAATGGTTACATAGGTCAGTTTAGTGGTAAGCATGGATGGGCACTGGTGAGCCAGGCAGCAACCAGCAAGTGAGCCTAACCCCCCCGCCAAGCAGTCAATCCCCCCTGCCGCCACCGCCGCCAGGCTTGGAGACTTCGGGCTGAAGCCCCTGGTCTATTTCACACCTAGCAACACCCCTACAGGTAGGCTATGTGGGGCCCCCGTGGTTTCTAACAGCAGTCCTGACCATAATAATCTTGTTACAGGATAGCTGCCATTTTAAAACACATTTACCCAATAGAAAGGTCTTATTTCTAGATAGAAGATAGAAATAATACCTAAAGACCTATCAACTTGTAAATGTTGTTTTTGACCCCTGTCAGTTTTTTCTATGCCTACCACCTGTGACACATTTTTCCAGTGTTTAGAACAGTCCCTGCACAAAATGACATTTCTAAAGGAATAAAAGTCATTTCAAAATGCTTGTGGCTGTAATGTAATGTTGGGTCCCGGCAATATGGATGAAAATTATTGAGAAACATGGCATGGGTAACACCCCTTCCTCCAGCCCATTACCAGACCCTTTGGGTCTTGTATGGATATTAAAGGGGTGTTCCAGCCAAATTTAGTGTTTATTAAAAGTCAGCAGCTACAAAAAGTGTAGCTGCTGGCTTTTAATAAATACACACTCACCTGCTCCACGATCCAGCGACGCACCGGCCCGGGGCTCCGCTCCTCTCCCCCCTCTCCGGCCGGCGTCTTCATCCTAAGTGTGGGCACCCGACCATGACAGCCTTCGGCTTCACGGCCGGGCACACACTGCGCATTCACAAGTGGCGCTGCGCTCTCCTATTGGACAGGCGATCGCATGGGACCTGTCATGTGTCCCATGCGATCGCCTACAGGGAGGAGCTGCTGTAGGCGATAAAGCTTAATCGCCTAACCAGCCCCTCGGCGGAAGGAGGAAGTGGGACAGGGGGTCCCACTCCTCCTGAAGCCCCCACTCCCCCCCCCAAAAAATGACATGCCAAATGTGGCATGTAAGGGGGTGAGGAGTGGGATTAGCGGAAGTTCCAATTTTGGGTGGAACTCCGCTTTAAGGAGAACCCTGCACCCAAATTAAAAAAGCAAAGGTGTAGGGCCCCAAGGCCCTATATAATCTGTACAGCAGTATACAGGCGGTCCAAACAAGACAGGGACTGTAGGTTTGTTCTTAAGTTGAATCTGTTTGTAATTTGGAACAGGTACATTTTGTGTAGTGTAGCTCCAGCCAAAAAATACATTTTTAAGCTTTTTGGATAGCATAGGGAAAGGGTTGTCACCCCTGTAACATTTGTTCTGTTGTCTGCGCCCCCTGTTCATAAGATTTCATCTCACTTTCTGTTCCAATAACAATTGGATTTGTGAAAATTTGGGGTTATTAGAGAAACAAGGATTGGTGAAAAGGCATCAGTGGAGACACCTTTTCCCCATATAAACTCTTACAGGAGAGAATTTCCCTTCCTAGGGGTAGATTTCCTCTCCCTTCCTGTTGTCTTCCTCTGTATATAATTAGGAGTCATTTGTAAGTTGGATGTCTGAAAGTAGGGGACCGCCTGTATATACTATACGGCCTGCCCTATATACTCTGCACAAAATTAGGCCTTTGGTGTTGGTGGTACCAGAACACTGTAAACGCTCACAGTAACTCTTGGTGGGTGCAGGAATAGGCCCTGCTGAGAAATATTAGATCAAAATTTTTAATTACACGGCCCTGTTCAACAGGGGCAAAAAAATTGGGCCTTAGGCAGTGGTGGTGGTGGTAGTGGTGGCACAACACTGTAAAGCCTCACAGATACACTTGTTGAGCGCAGGAACGGGCCCTGCTGAGAAATATTACAGCAAAAATTGTAATTACACGCCCCAGTAAAATTATTCAGTTACATCAGCATCAGGTGCTTTGTAGCTGGTGAGCCAAGACTGATTTAATTTTATGAAGGTGAGCCGATCAACTGAGTCTGTGGACAGGCGCACTCTGTGATCAGTTACAAAGCCTCCAGCAGGACTGAATGTGCGTTCGTCAGATAGAACGCTGGATGCAGGACAGGCTAGTAGCTCAATTGCATACTGTGCAAGTTCTGGCCAGTAATCCATGCTCAAGACCCAGTAATCCAGAGGATTTTCAGTTGGAAAGGTCTCTAAGTCTGATCTTGCCCCTAGGTATTCCCGAACCATGTAATTCACACGCTGGCGATGGTTGCTGTAACCAATCAGACCTTGGGGCTGTGGACTAAAAAATTGTCTGAACGCATCGGTCAGACGGCCACCTTCTCCATCGCTCCTTCTGTGATTAACCAAAGCCTCAGCAACAGGTTGTCCAGGAGGACCAGGAAATTGTAACCTCCCAGGCTCTGGAAACGCATTGCACAAACCTTTCTGCAAGGCCTCCCAAAGATGTTTAATTCTCTGTTCCCTCTGCGAAGGCTGGATAAGTTCCGCAACCTTACCCTTGTAATGTGGATCAATAAGGGTTGCCAGCCAGTAGTGATCCCTCTCCTTGATACCAGGAATCCGAGGGTCCTTTCGCAGGCTTTGCAGGATCAGGGAGGCCATGTAGCATAGGTTTGCTGAGGCATTCGATCCGGAGTCCTCTGGGTCACCAAGGGTGACATGATCCGCAGCCACCTCCTCTCAGCCACGAACAAGCCCATGGGTAGCAGGGGACTGAAAACGATCCCTTGAAGACTGCCGCTGATGCTAAGTGCTAGGCTCCACCTATATGCTGACACAATCCTGATCCACCTTCTCCTCCTCTTCCTGTGTGAGCGGTGGGCCCACAGGAATACTGTCTGGATAAAGGGGGCCTTGAGAGGTAAGGGAGTCCTCCTCTTCCTCCCTCTGTTTTGCCTTAAGTGCCCTGTCCATTATTCTACGCAGCGTGTGCTCCAACAGAAAGACAAGAGGGAAAGTATTACTAATGCATGCACTGTCACTGCTCAACATCCGTAGAGGGGGGAAAACTACTGGAGGTAGAAGATATAGGTGGCAGTACCAGAGAAAGAAGACACGTAGGAGCTACAGGGACATTCTTTATTTTAATAATGGACCTGTCAAAAAACGTCTACTGTTTTTCTTTATTTTTGACACTTTTTTGGGTGAATGAGCATGCAATGTACACCATGCTCAATCACATTGGGTGGGGGGCGGGATCTGGGGGCCCGCCTGTTAAAGGGGGCTTCCAGATCTCGATAAGCCCCCAGCCCAAAGACCCCCACAACCACCGCCCAGGGTTGTCGGAAAGAGGCCCTTGTCCCCCAACCATTTAAAAAAATATGTTTTGCCGGCAATTCTTTTTTTTTTACACTCAGCTCATGACTCATCAGTTGTGAAGGACATGGTGGCTAGCTTCCCAGCCCACTCCTTAGCAACCAGCTATATACAGTGTGTTTAACCACTTCCCGCTCGCCATATAGCAATATAACATTGGGAAAGTGGTTCCTTTATCCTGACTGGATATCATATTATGTGATCAGGATAACAAGCTGGTGCATGGCTGTGGGGGCTGGCAGCAATAGCGATCGGTGGTGCTGTGTATCAGTCTGACACACAGCAACACCGATCTCAATAAAGAGTCTCTGATGGAGACTCTTTACCACGTAATCAGCCGTGTCCATTCACAGCTGATCATGATTTAAACAGGAAGAGCCGCATATTGGCGTCTGACAGATACGAGTAGAGGAGAGACGAACGGCTGCTCTCCTGACAGGGGGGGGTCTGCGCTGATTGATTATCAGTGCAGCTCCCAGAGGATGCCCACCCAGGACCACCACGGGTGCCACCCATGGCCACCAGTGATGCCCACCACTGATGTCTACCAGGTATGACACACATGGCCACCGGGGATGCCAATCAGTGCCCACAAATAATAGAAATCAGTGCCAACATATTATGATAAACAGTGCCCATCAGCAATGCCTACCAGTGCCTACATATCAGTGATGCCCATTAGTTCACCCATAAGTACCCATCAGAGCAGCCTTTCAGTGCCCATCAGTGTCGCCTATCAGTGCCCATCTGTGCTGCCTATTATTGCCCATCTGTGCGGCCTGTGAGTGCCCATTAGTGCTGCATATCAGTGCCCATCATCAGTGCCCATCAGTGCCACCTCATTGGTGACACTTCATCGGAGCCCATCAGTGCCACCTTATCCGTTTCTTTCAGTGTAGCCTCATCACTGCCCATCAGTAAGGGAGAAAACGTACTTATTTAAAAAAAAATTAACAGAAGCATAATGGTATAAGCAGTAGGGGCACACATTGTAAAAAAAATGTCTCTTTGTGTTTAGCACATCAGTTTGGTTACTTAGGTGTTCAGAACAGGTACTGTTTGTGTTCCGAGGGTTACTTGGCCACATTATTCCATTTTTACTAAGCGTTGTAGCGTTACAGAACCTGCCCCAACAAGAGTATTCTGATTCCAGATGTATATTACTATACAATATATTATAAACCACAATGGTCAGTTAAGTCATTTTGTGAATTACCTTTTCAGAAACCTTTTCAGAAACGCATGTGTCATTGTCAACAAAAGGTCCAGTAATAACTTATCATCATCACATGAAGCATCTTTTAATGCAAAGGATGGAAGTGGCCTGTAAAATAATGAAGAAATTGGGCTTGTTTTAAACTATTCATTACAAGATGGTGACTTTCTCAATGATAAATAACTTATACTATAAGTATGGGATCCTATGCAATCCCAAATCAAAGTTCATCATCATGGGCATCTACTGTAAATGTTCCAAGAGACAACACATTTTCCATGAACCACAACATATGGGACATTGATAGAAACCAATAGTACTAACAAGAGAGGTACATTTAACCAGTACATTTTTATTAACAATAAACAACAATTAAAGAAATAAAACCAAAACTAGAATTCCATCTTTTGTTTTGAAACGCCAGTATTATTTTGGTAAGTCAGCTAGTGAAATGTGACAATAAACTGATTATGTAAAAGTAATTCTGTGGTTTTGGCTTTTTATTTAAACTTTAAAGCAGACATAATCAGTGTTTTTCTTGTTCAAACTTACCATTTTTCTTTGTTTATCAGTCTTTACTTGGTGAGCATTTATCATAAACCATCGGTCTTAGCAAGTCCTACAGCAGGGTAAGCTGAGAAACAGACTTTATCGTACATGAATGCTCATCATTGATAATTGAGGCTCAGATGATGCTCAAGGCATATGCCATTGGCACCATTTAGATTGTGGTTTGGAACATATGAAGGGTCCAGGACCTTAAAGCAAATGTTATGCCATGTACACACGCTCATTTTTCTGCATGAAAAAAAGTTGTTTTTGAAAAACGTCATTTAAAACGATCGTGTGTGGGCTACACATAATTTTTCATGTTCTGAAACACGACAAAAAAAAAATTTGAACATGCTGCAATTTTTCGAACACGTTTTTTGCTTTTTAAAAAAAAAACATTAAAGTTAGCCCAATGTTTTTGCATAATATGAAAGATGAAGTTACGCCGAGTAAATAGATACCCAACATGTCACCCTTCAAAATTGCACACATTCGTGGAATGGCACCAAACTATGCTACTTAAAAATCCCCATAGGCGACGCTTTAAATATTTTTACTGGTTACATCTTTTTAGTTGGAGAAGAGATCTAGGGCCAAAATGATTGCTCTCGCTCTAACGTTCGCAGCGATACCTCACATGTGTGGTTTGAACACCGTTTTCATATGTGGGCGGGACTTACGCGTGCGGTCGCTTCTGTATATGAGCACACAGGAACAGGGGCGCTTTAAAAAAAAAAAAAAAATGTTTTGATCACTTTTATTCCTATTACAAGGAATGTAAACATCCCTTGTAATAGGAATATAGCATGACAGGACCTCCTTACAGTGAGATGTGGGGTCAATAAGACCCCACATCTCACTTCAAGGCTGGGAAGCCTGAAAAAAATAAAAATAAACGATCCTGGCTTTGATCGTAGCGGTGAGTCGGAAGAAGCACCGGAGGGCAAAGGGAAGGGGGATGTCCCCTTTTCGCCTCCCATAACAACGATCAAGAGGCAGAACAGCCACCATGATCATTCTTATGGTGTAGGGAATTGCCGGCTGAAAAAATGATATCTGAATGATGCCTGTAGCTGCAGGCATCATTCAGATATCCCTGCAAAAAGTCAAGGACGTCATATGACGGGGGGGCGGAAAGTGCTATATTGAAGTATTTTCTGGGTATTGCAGAGTTTTGGCCGGGGTATTGCAGAGTATTGTGCGGGGGTATTTCAGAGTATTGTGCAGGGGGTATTGCAGAGTATTGTGCAGGGGGTATTGCAGAGTATTGTGCAGGGGGTATTGCAGAGTATTGCACAGGGGGTATTGCAGAGTATTGCAGGGGGTATTGCAGAGTATTGCAGGGAGTATTGCAGGGGTTAATGCAGAGTATTGCAGAGGGTAATGCAGAGTATTGCAGAGGGTAATGCAGAGTATTGCAGAGGGTATTGCAGAGTATTGCAGGGGGTATTGCAGAGTATTGCAGGGGGTATTGCAGAATATTGGAGGGGGTATTGCAGAGTATTGCAGGGGATAATGCAGAGTATTGCAGGGGTATTGCAGAGGGTAATGCAGAGTATTGCAGGGAGTAATGCAGAGTATTGCAGGGTGTATTGCAGAGTATTGCAGGGGTATTGCAGGGATGGCTGAGCAGGGATGGATGGATCTATGACTGCAATAGTCACAGATCCAGCCACAGCGCTGCTGCCACCCGCTCTCCCCCTCCGATCGGTACAGAGAGAGGAGGGAGGAACCAGCGTCATCAAATTACGCCAGTTTGTTTACATGTGATCGCTCTATCATTGGATGGAGCGATCACGTGGTAAACGGCTGCTATCAGTGGCAATTTACCGTGCTCCATGATGCGGACATTACCGTGTGCGCGCCCCAGGGGGCGCGCAGGAGCGCGATTCTGGGAGGACATCAATAGATGTCCTCCCAGAGTTAAGGAACCGCCTTGTAGCCATAATTCGGCTATGGAGCGGTGTCTGACTGGTTAAGATACCTCTCAACTCAACTCAACAAGATATCAACTAAGTCAGCCAAGTATTTAATGTAATTACATGCTTACTGTATAGAGAAAGTCACAAAATTAATCAGCGAGACTTAGGCCGGCCATACACGGTTCACAATTTCGAACTATTAATGGGCAGGCTGAATGTACCAAGCCTGCCGAATTCACTTCCAAATATCGCAAGCGACTGCTATAGCTTCTCCTAGTGGGGACGGCTTCCCCCACCCACCCCTGTCGGGGGAAGACAATTGCTCGGCAGGACGGATTCCCCTGTCAACACTGTGTTGATGGGGGAATCGTGAAAATCTCTCGTGGTTGCAGGAAAGAATATTGCACCACCCATGGGCTGCCTTAGCCAGAAGATTTTATGTCTATCAAAAGCCCTTGTACATGCTTTCTACATGTTTTCTACATTGGTATATTACAATCCCAATAAACTACCGTAATTAAAAATTCACCAAAAATGTATCTAAGCTTATTAAAATATCTACCCTTCATCTTTTCCTTTCACCATGAAACCTATTTGCATTTATTTTCTGCCTTTCACCATCAGCATGATGTAAGGTGTACCTTGTTCCTGTTATCTCACCTTATCATGACCAGTCAGCATGAACAGAGCATAGTTAGAGTTCTCCAGCTGAAACCGCCAGTTATATACAGAAAGGACAAGGTGTAATAGTGCTAGATATGCTGGCTTTTTGGTAAATCAGAATTCCAGGCAAATATAGCATTCAATATGTAAAATCACTAAAAAAATACTATACATTTTTTAAAACTGTGCTTAGAACTCTTACATCTCTCTAAAATGTAAAGGAAGGTTTTAAAATCCAGTGTTTATTTTACAACATAATCTATGGTTTACTCTTTTTTTTTCAGAATGAGAGCAATATAATAAAATGGTGGTGCTTGTTTTAGCTCTAATGCAATAAAAAGATCATCATTTCTACAGGGGAATAAAATTGCATTTTTTTTTTTTTGCTGAGAAGTATAAAAAAAAAAAAAACTTCCATCTGCTCAAATTAATATATTTCAAGGTTTCTGCTAAACGTTACTGCAGAGTCCAACCAGCTGCTGAACTCACTTCCTACTTCCTGCAACCACCTCCTGTTTTTGGAATGCAGAATGGGAGTCTTTTTTTTATTTTTATTTTATAAAGTTACATGATCAGTCCCAGTGTTGTAATAAAATAAAAACAACTGGGCACAGCAGCAAACAAATCACAAACAAATAATAATATTTATTTTTGAGATATACACCAACAGAGTACCCCCATGTAAGGAAGCCATTTTGACATTTTTGGCCAGGTTTAGCAGTATTAGAGTCTTCTACCATGTAAGCCATCTGTTAAAGTGGAATTACAGGGAAACCCTCATCACACATTCCAGGAGGTTGTGGGGGACACCTGGGGCCAGCCTTCCTGAACCCAGAAAAGGCAGTCGGCTGAAGGGGAACAAGATGGCAGATCTCTGCAGGACAATGCTGGATCCTCTTGACAGGTGAGTGTGCATTATAAATTCAAACCAGCATAACAGGTAATGGGGATGGGAGGGGGTAATGTATTAATAATAAAAAACATTATTTTATACTGTATAGCGCCTTTTAGGGTAGCTTCTCAAAGCGCTTTACAGCCAGAACACACCATAAATACACAAAATAAAATAAAGACAAAATTGACAATTATGTGAAAGCATGTCTAAACAAAAAAAGTTTTTAGATTTAGTTTGAAGGAGTTTAGAGAAGATGACTCTCTGATGTTCTTTGGAAGTGAATTCCAGAATTTTGGAGAATAGAAGGCTCTGTCTCCCAATGAGTGTAGGGTGACACATAGAAGACCATAATTTGAGAATAGGAGGTTATGGGAGGTGGGGTAAGTTGATAAAAGGCAGAGGCGACAGGCCATGAAAATCCTTAAAGGTGAGCACAATACTTAAAGTCTATTCAAAACCTGACGGGTGGCCAGTGCAAGGACTCTGGGATAGAGGTAATATGATCACTTGTACCAGACCTGGTCAGGGTTCTGGCTGCAGAATTTTGAACATATTGAAGTTGATTAATAGTGGATTTAGGTACACCAGTGAGTAGTCAAGTCAGGAAAACACAAATGTATGGATCAGCTTTTCATCTACAGTGTATAATATCATAGGATGCAACCCAGCAATGTTTCCCAAGTAGAAAAAAAGGATTTCTAACATCATTTTGTACATGTGGATCAAAGGTTATACTAGCATCAAATATCATTAATTAAGACTGAAGCTCAAGTGCAGTGCCATCTATAGATAAGCTATCATGGTTTTATATACAGTGCCTTGAAAAAGTATTCACACCCCTAGAAATTTTCCACATTTTGTCATGTTGCAAATCAAAAACATAAATGTATTTTATTGGAATTTTATGTGATAGACCAACACAAAGTAAGTATGTGTTGAAATAAATCTGCGCAAGTATATTTAAAAACACCAGTGACAGCAAAAGTATTTGGTATTGGACTAGGTATGGTTGAAGGTGATCGGTGGACAGCTGCCTCTACTAATTGCTTCCACCTAAGTGGAGCAAGAAAATGTTGAGAAGAAAAAGAAAGTAGAGTTTGCGCTGGTCCTACGGAGCCAAATGCTCCATAAAAGAGGCTCCTAGTGTAAGGAGCAGTGTGCAAATTATACACAAAGTGCTAAACGATCCAAAGTGCCAAGTGCCTATGTAAACTACTAGAATGATTCCACAGTATATATCATAAATGCAGCTATGAAAATAAATAAAAAATTACATAAAAGATATATCACAGTGCTGTGCAAATGAAAGTGCTATTGTGTGTAAACACTGCTAGGTAAAGAAAATGTGCAAAACGTAAAATTCCTGTACCATTAGGGTACCTATGTTAACCCTTTAAAAGATGTGCTGATAAACTAAAAAGTTTTTTTTTTTCAATGCAATATAATGTCCTTATTGGAAGTAAACAAATCCAATTGCCAAGTACTGAGTGATTCTAAAAGTGCTTTGTACTCTTGTTGTATGCCGTAATCACTGCAATCCATGCTCTAATACACCCCGCACTCACCAACTTTTTCACCCCTTCTTAGGGTCTGGTGCCTTCACAGTATAGGCCACTGTGTAGCCCTCTGGCTGTTACTCGTCCCCCTGTGCTGTTAGTCCAGTAATAGCCCATACATAGGAGAGAAAGGAGCCCCAGATAGTGAAGTATCGTTTTATACTTTATTTAAATAAATGAAAAATGGGTACTCACATGTAGACAAAAACAGTATGGCATATAATGTTGACAAAAGTCTGATGCCTGGAAACGATGTGACGTTTGTAGCGTGGAAGACTTGGAACTGTCGGTGACGGAAAGGACCGAGTGTTGGAGTTTTCGCTGACGGAACAATCCAGAGAGTCCAGGCCTGGTTGGGTGAGACGGGCACCTGCCCCAACAATTACTTATTGCGCGCCATCGCATGCCAACGAGTATATCAGCGGATTGTTGAGAACGATCGTATTGAGGTTTGGTCTGATCAACCAAACCTCCCTAGTGAGACACACGTTTTAAAGACTGTCTGTTAGGAAGAGGCAGTTGCGTATATACATATATACATATACTCTTTCATCTAAAGTATTGTGTTATATTAAGTTGCACTGTGTTGCTGTTAGTGAGAGCTGGGTGAGGCCTGGTGAAAAGGTGCTTCAGATTTAGACATATCTGGCTGAAGGAATCCCATCACTGTGTGCTTACACAGGTCTATCTTAAATACTATAATAAAACCTGTATTTATTTATTATAAATATTGACTCTTACAGGGCCCTGTAAGCAGTCCACTAACTGTTCTACTTTGTTATTTACTTTAATTGCTTGTCAAGTAAAGTTCTCCTGGTTAAAACCTGTGTGCTGTCTATCCACTATCCTAGGCTCATCACAACACAAGATAATGGTTTATTTATACATTTTACTGTAGTGTGACAGAATTGTGTTTCCCCAGCAGCTAGTGGGATCCACAATCCTTACCAATACCAGTTGTGCCATGGGAGGGTTTGATGCCAGTTTAAGGGGTTGATAGCCAGAGTACAGATACCCAAAACAAACCAGCAGCTCCTTAGGGGGTAGTGCTACATGTGGGGGCTCGTCCGGGACTATTGGAATGGAGAGAGGGAGTACACGAGAATTTCCGGGGAAAGACTGTACAACTGGGGAACGAGATGAAGCTTGATATTGTACACCCAAGTGTTCCAGGTGAAGGCCTCCCCAGTGTGAAGCAGAAGGAACCAGTGAAGGGAGCAGTGGCCTCCTCCTTACCTCTAGCCGTGTTAGGGCCAGAACTCCTGGCTGCTTTGGTGGATTTCGTATCCAAGTGTCAGAAGAGTAACACAGTATGTGTGGAAGCTGGGTACACTAAGCTGAGAATTTTCTCCGGAAAACAACCCGTACCTCTCGGAGAAGCAGAATTTGATGTCTGGATAGAACAAGCCATGCATGCTCTGGAAGGATGGGAACTGCCAGAGGCCCAAAAGAAGCAGCGCATAAGCGAGAACCTAAGAGGAGCTGCTGCTGAGGCTGTCAGGAATTTAAGGTTCAGTAATGCCACATGTACAGCCTATGATTACTTGGTCATGTTACAAGAGAAGTTCGGGTAGCTGCGGCCGCTGACCTAAAATACCAATTTGAACACACTCTTCAACAACCTGGGGAGAGCCTTTCTGAATATATCAGGAGACTGAACAAGATGCTATGTCAGATTGTGCTCAATAAAAGGATGGAGCCCTCTGCCATAGACCAAGCAAGGATGCAGCAAATCTTAAGAGGAGCTTTTCGCACTGATCCAGTCTGGCTCCTTTTGAAAACTTCTGAGGGTGTCATGTCTCCAACATACCCTGATCTTATCAAGGTGGTGAGAGATAAAGAAGCGCTGTTAGATGATTGGTGAGTGACTACTTCACCAACAACTACCCCCTCAAGCTGGAGTTAGGTCGGCAGTGACAATGGAATCAGACCTTGAGGTAGCCACACTAAAGTCCCAGATGGCCCAAATGATGGAAATGCTGACTTCTTTGATGGCAAAGGTCTCTGAGACTGCGAAAGACGGAGAAACTGCGATCAAGGCGACCCCGACTATATCCACCCATCTCCTTCAAGGACAAGAAACAACGGATGTTTCAATTGTGGAGGAATTGGGCATTGTCAACGAGTATGCCCCAGTCCGGGGAAAGCTGTTTCCCAATACTGCAAGCTGGCAGAAAACTCTAGAGGTCCCCAGTGAAGGAGTTAGCTGGGTGCCCATCAGTTTCAGTTAACTCCAAAGAATCCAATGAAGCAAGAAGACAGCAGAGGGGACACAAATACTTGCCACACATCCCTGTTACCGCTTCTGAGCGGCCCACTGCCTTCCATTCCACATCTCAAAATGCTCAACGGCGGAAAGTCAGTGCACACCAGACCCGACAGAAATCAGGGCCTAGTAGAGGCAATCGAAAAAAAAAGAGTAAGGGTGCAGTTTACAGAGCCAAGCAAGAAGGCCTCTAAAAAAGAAATTCCCGTAAAGCTAGTGGGGCCTTCCCCAGTGATCTCGATACAAGTGGAAGGAATCTATGCCAAGGCCCTCCTGGACACTGGAGCCCAAGTGACTCTCCTGTATAGGGATTTCTACAATAAACACCTCCAACATGTGCCATTACACAAGCTGGAGGAGCTAGAGATCTGGGGTATTGGGACTCAGAAGTTTCCCAAGGATGGTTATCTACCAATCAGGCTGACCTTTGACCCCTCAGTGGCGGGAGAAGCAGAGACCTTCGATACGTTAGCAGTCGTCTGCCCTCGTCCACCCGGAGCTGGTGAAAGTTCCCTCATCATAGGGACCAACACTGACTTGGACAGGAGACTTCTGACACCCCTGGTCCAGGAGAAGGAAGCTCCTATCACAAGAGTCCACCCCATGTTGAAGCAAGTATATCAGCGCTTGGTCTTGGAGAAAAAGGCCCCAGCAGAAGGAGTTGTCAGAATCTGGAGGCTAGAAAAAAAGGAGAAGGTACTCTGGCCCAGAGAAGTGGCTTGTTTGAGAGCTTCAGTCAAGCTTACTTGGAAGCAACCTTGCCCTTTTGTTGTCCTTGAAGTGGACCCACAGAAAAACAAAGAAGGGAAAGAAGTGATTCCTGAGGTGGTTCCTCTAATGGCTCTGCAGAGAAGTCACGGCAAAGTTTCAGTGAGTCTAAGAAACAATATGACTACATCGGTAAAGATACCGGCCAGAATGTTGCTGGGCCAGGTGAACTCAGCCACCCCAGTTGCCCCATCTGACCTGAAGAAGGAAGAGAGGAATGAGGTCACCATGGAGCAGTTCTGTTCGGGAAACGTAGCCCTTCCACCGGAGTGGAGGGAGAGGGACAAGGCCCAACTTGCCCGATGGCGGAAGATATTCTCCAAGGATGAATATGATGTGGGGTGTGTGAGGAGTGCCACCCACGAGATCCGCTTAGAGGAGGACAAACTGTTTAGAGAGAGAGTCAGACGGGTCCCTCTGGGTGACCTGGAGGATTTACGTGAGCAGCTGGCAGAGCTCAAGAGGACAAGAATCATCCAAGAGTCTAGGAGCCCTTACGCCACCCCAATAGTGGTAGTTCGAAAGAAGAATCGGTCATTAAGGGTATGTATTGACTACCAAACATTGAACTGGAGAACCATCCCAGACCAGAACACCACCCTCCAGATAGAAGACACTTTACAGAGTCTGTCAGGGGCAAAGTGGTTCAGTGTGATGGATCTCAAGAGTGGGTACTATCAGATCCCCATGCACCCCAAAGATAAAGAGAAGACAGCCTTTATCACCCCAGTAGGGTTCTTCGAGTTCAACCGTATGCCTCAGGGGTTGTCAGGACCCACCGACCACCTTCCAAAGACTGATGGAGACCCATCTACACCGAGAAGCCTTGCGGACATCACTAGAGCCTGCGGAATGGCACCCACCGATTAAAGGACACCCCGATGGACTACTACTTCCAGTGAACCTGTGAGTATACACCCTTATACTCACATTTCTTGTAGATTGCTTTTTTTAAATTTATATTTTTTGAGTTGGCGCCTCCACCCCTCCTTTTTTCTTGATCTAATACTGTCATGCCTCTGTATATATATTTTTATGATGAATAAATATTTATTTTCAACATACCTTCACAATATCAACAACCTCATTTAAAGTCCCACCTTTCCCCCATTTTGTTCGAAGATTCGTGGAGGGGTTTGGCAAGATAGCCAAATCCCTTACTGAACTACTGAAGAAAGAGGGAGAGGATGACGTCATTGAAGCAGAAGCTCACCGTGAGGCCCAGGAAATCGAAAGAGTCCACCCAGGACCAGTGGACTCCTAAGTGTAAAGAGGCTTTTGCTCAGTTAAAGGAAATTTTATCCTCTGCCCCTGTCTTGGCCTTTGCGGACCCCAAGAACCCCTAAGAACTGCATGTTGATGCCAGACAAAATGGGTTTGGCAGAGTGCTTTATCAGGAACACGACGGCCACCTGCGGCCTGTTGCCTATGTGAGTAGGAGTCTGATCCCTGCTGAGAAGAATTACCCAATGCACAAGCTTGAATTTTTGGCCTTAAAGTGGGCGGTTTTAGAACTAAGAGACTGTATGAAGGCCCCATGGTCTTAAAGGCCCCGCCGAAGAATGGACTTAGTTGACCCCAGAAGGAGTGCAGGCTCTATGTCAGGGAGCTGAACTCCAGGCAGGAGGAGGTCGGGGTTACGCCTGTCGGGGTACCCAAGTGTTAGTGTGCTGTAACACAAGTGGTAGAAGAAGGCCTACCAAAGTTGTCTAAAAAAGACCTAAGGAGAGATCAAGAGGAAGACTCTCTGAGAAGACTAGTATTGAAGGCGTTAGAAGAGCAATGCCCAAATGTGTTACTTACCGACTCTCCGAAGGAAGCCTGAGTGTTACATACAGAATGGAATCGGTTGCAGTTACATCAAGGGGTGGTCTTGTAGCTGGCCAGCTAAAACCTGTCCTAGGTAGCTAATATAACTTACATGTATTTACAGCTAAACCTACTAAGAACCTAATGTAGAGCACATTTTTATATGTGAGAGACAAAGGCGAAGTTATTCACAGTTTAATTCATACCGGAAAGCATAGAGTTAAGCTTTTGTGACTCATCACAGGCCTTGGCCCAATCACAGCCAATCTCACATTGAGCAGAGTCTTGACCAGTCACAGCCAGCTTTGCATCAACTCTGTCTGGGAGGTTCCTAGTGCTGTACATGTGCTCTGCTAGATTGTTCCACAGAGACAGAACCACATGGAGACAGAGACACACACAGAGACATACAGAGAGCAGTTCTTATGGAAGCCAGAGGGCAAAATTAGGTAATTATACAGTTATATATATATATATATATATATGTTCTTATTGTAAATAGTGTGATTAGAACTGTATACTAATTTAGTTGTGTGTTCACTTGTAGTTCCACCAAACCTGAATCACTCATCAAACCCGAACCATATCAAACCCATACCTTCAAACCGAACCATATCATATCATACCTCCTAACCAAATTCAGAAACCAAACCCAACCAAACTAACCCTGCAAAAGCAACCCTGCAAACCAAGTTGCAAACAGAGTTATACCCTTCAGAGAAATCAGAAAATGCTTTGATAACTTACAGAGAGAGAGAGAGAGAGTAAATACTGAAGAGAGAAATATATCCACCATCTTATGTTAAATGACAAGATTGAATATTTGAACCACCATTTTCTGTTATACTTATTCATCACATGTTTTTGTACATGGACTGTCTGCTGCAAAGCAGCAGTATTTTATATGAAGAAAAGTGAAGTTATTAAAGTTATTTTAAGCATTTGGTGTGCTCTTTAACCACTTCAGCCCCGAGCCTGTTTTTCATATTCGGTGCTTACGAGACTAAAACATTTTTTTTTGCTAGAAAATTATTTAAAACCCCCAAACATTATATATTTTTTTTTTCTAACACCCTAGAGAATAAAATGGCGGTCATTGCAATACTTTTTCTCACACCGTATTTGCGCAGCGGTCTTACAAGCGCACTTTTTTTGGAAAAAATTCACTTTCTTGAATTAAAAAATAAGACAACAATAAATTTGGCCCAATTTTTTTATATATTGTGAAAGATGATGTTACGCCGAGTAAAATGATACCCAACATGTCACTCTTAAAAATTGCGCGCGCTCGTGGCATGGCGTTAAACTTTTACCCTTAAAAATCTCGATAGGCGACGTTTAAAAAATTCTACAGGTTGCATTTTTTGAGATGCAGAGGAGGTCTAGGGCTAGAATTATTGCTCTCGCTCTAACGATCGCGACGATACCTCACTTGTGTGGTTTGAACACCGTTTTCATATGCGGGCGCTACTCGCGTATGCGTTTGCTTCTGCGCGCGAGCTCGTCGGGACGGGGCACTTTAAAAAAAATTTTTTTGGGTTTTCGTTTTTATTTTTATTTATTTTATAATTTTAAACACTGAAAAAAAAAAAAAAAAAAAATGATCACTTTTATTCCTATTACAAGGAATGTAAACATCCCCTGTAATAGAAAAAAGCATGACAGGTCCTCTTATATATGAGATCTGGGGTCAAAAAGACCTCAGATCTCATATTCAGGCTTAAATGCAAAAAAAAAAAAAGAAAAAAAAAATGTAAACAAATTAAATGTCTCTTTAAGACGCTGGGCGGAAATGACGTTTTGACGTCACTTCCGCCCAGCAGAGGGAGGGGGACGGCTGAGGGACATTTTTTCCCTCAGTCACATCCCCGGACAGACGACGAGCGGACCCGATCGCCTCCGCCGCTACCGACGGCTACGGTAAGCGGCGGAGGGCGCGGGAGAGCGGCGGGAGGGGGGGGCACCCTCTCCCGCCACCGGTAACGGCGATCTCGCGGCGAATCCGCCGCGATGACCGCCGTTATCGTTAACAGGACCGCCCCACGAAGAGATGGATATCTCGGTTGTGGCAGCAGCTGCTGCCGTTACCGAGATATCCATCTTCAAAAAAATGACGTCTTTGGACGTGGGGCGGAAATGAAGTGGTTAAACCTACTGCTTCCATAGAACGGCAATAGAGGAATTTCAGAGTAATAGACAGTCTTGTTGGACTGAAAAGTCAGAGATATCACAATTCTTCTAATGCCACAGCGCATGAGGCACTTCATAGTGCTGCGCCTGCCACAGGTCTACCGAAGGTGCCCCTCTGATGGTCTGGGCCGACTGTTTTTCTATGCCCTGAACCTTGGGCAGGTGTCCCCGAATCAAGATACGTCACTAGACATCTATCAGAAAGGGACCTGCAGTCAGTGATAGGTGATGGACATTAGAAACAGTGCCTTATTCACCCCTCCTGGCATTTTTCGTGTTTTGTTGCCTCACAACCTGGAATTAACATGAATTGTTTGAGGATTTGCATCACTTAATTTACATAACATGCCCACAACTTTGAATATTTTTTTATTATTTTTGTGAAGCAAACAACAAATAGGCAAAATACCAGAAAAAGTCAATGTGCATAACTATTAACCCCCCTAAAGTCAATACTTTGTAGAGCCACCTTTTGTGGCCTTCACAGCTTCAAGTCGCTTTGGATAAGTCTCTCTCTATGAGCTTGCCAAATCTTACCACTGGTATTTTTGCCTATTCCTCCTTGCAAAACTGCTCCAGCGCCTTCAAGTTGGATGGTTTTTGCTTGTGAACAGCAATCTAAGTCTGACCACAGATTTTCTATTGGATTGAGGTCTGGGCTTTGACTAGGCCATTCCAACACATTTAGGCCGTGTACACATGGAGGGACATATCCGATGGAAACGGTCCTCGGACCGTTTTCATCGGATATGTCCACCAGGCTATTTTGGTCCGATGGCGTGTACACACCATCGGATCAAAATCCCCGCAGTCAGACAACGCGGTGACGTGGCGGTGACGTTGACGCCGCCACGTCACCGCACCAGGAAGTAAGCAACTTCCACGCATGCGTCGCATCCGTAAGTCGTTTGTGCGGGAAGATATGTCCGCTGGTGAGTGTACTGACCAGCGGACATATCCGACGGACATGTCTCCGGCGGACAAATTTTAAAGCATGCTTTAAAATTTGTCCGCCGGACAAATATGTCCACTAGCCCATACACACAATCGGATTTGTCTGCTGAAATGGTCCGTCGGACCATTTCCAGCGGACAAATTTGATCGTGTGTACGCGGCCTTACATGTTTCTCCTTAAACCACTTAAGTGTTGCTTTAGCAGTGTGTTTGGGGTCATTGTCCTGTTGGAAGGTGGATCTCTGTCCTAGCCTCAAATCACACACAGAGTGGTACAGATTTTGCTCAAGAATATCCCTGTATTTAGCACCATCCATCTTTCCCTCAACTCTGACCAGTTTCCCAGTCCCGACTGCTGAAAAAACATCCCATCAGCATAATGCTGCTACCACCATGTTTCACTGTGGGGATGGTGCTCTTTGGGTGATGTGATTTGTTGGGTTTGCGGCAGACATAGCATTTTCTTTGAAGGCAAAAAAGTAAAATTTTAGTCTCATCAGACCACAGCACCTTCCTCCATACATTTTGGGAGTCTCCCACATGCCTTTTCGCAAACTCATAATGTACCATTTAGTTTTTTGCTGAAAGTAATGGCTTTCTTATAGCCACTCTGCCATAAAGCCCAACGCTATGGAGCATACGGCTTATTGTCGTCCTACAGTATGTACAGATACTCCAGTCTGTGGAACTTAGATCTCTGTGCTGCCTCTCTGATTAATGCCCTCCTTGTCCCGTCCCTGAGTTTTGGTGTGCGGCCGTCTCTTGGCAGGTTTGCTGTTGTGCCATGTTCTTTCCATTTGGTTATGATAGATTTGATGATGCTCCTAGGGATCATCAAAGATTTGGATTTTTTTTATAACCTAGCCCTGACTTGTACTTCTCGAAAACATTGTCCCTTACTTGTTTGGAGAGTTCCATGGTCTTCATGGCAGTGTTTGGTTAGTGGTGCCTCTTGCTTAGGTGTTGCAGCCTCTGGGGCCTTTCAAAAAGGTGTGTATATGTAATGACAGATCATGTGACACTTAGATTGCACACGGGTGGACATCGTTTCACTAATTATGTGGTTTCTGAAGGCAATTGGTTGCACCAGAGCTTTTTATGGGATTTATAACAAAGGGGTGAATACATACGCACATGCCAATTATCATTTTTTTTATTTCTAAAAAATTGTTTTATGCATATATTTTTGTAATTTTAGTTCACCAACTTAGACTATTGTGTTCTGATCCATCACATATAATTCAGATTAAAAAAAACATTGAACTAAAGACTGTAATGCAACATAATAGGTAAAAAGCCATAGGGGGGGGGGGGGTGAATACTTTTGCAAGGCACTGTAGCTACATGCTATCCATGGGATGCTGGAACATGGGAAAAGGTGCATCACAATAAACCATGTCCTTTGTAAACAAGCTTTCATCATTCCCTCCAACCAATGCAGCACCATGGCGCACTTTGCTTTATACACTTTATTTTTCTCATAGAAATCTGTCACTACCATGAAAGGCTAGTGGGTTGTGCTTGGCCCCCCAGGCTAAAAGTTCCCAATTCTCCCCTAGTGCTACAAAAAATATTTTAAATAAATGCAACAGATCAGTACATCCTAAAAAGCTGGTCACTATTACAATATCTTTAGAACTCTGCTGGTGCTGCCATCTGGCAATCTTACTCAACGAGGACTACTCAATGACCCGATGTTGGGTCAAATGATTTTCTGAAGCTCTGTTCCATCAGGCTTCTTTTTTATGGCTAGCTTATGTTTTTTTCCGGTAACATCTTGTCTGTTTGTAAAACGCTATCTCTCCAACGTATTCCAAGTCTCTTGCTTGCTTTTATGTTTGTTTAAACTTTAAGAGTCCCTTGTTTATCATTTACCAGCAGCACCACAAAAGGTACTCTGTTTCTCTGGTTTAGGACTGGTGCCCACTAGGTGACATCTATTATAAGGTCACTGTCATTGTACCAGAGGAAAATAAATATGATTTCCCTCATCCCAGGATGGCTGTCCATGAGATCCACGCATGGCAGACGTATCAAAGTGCAAGTAACTTCATAGGCATGAAATCCTGTCCAAAGTCACATTTCACAACTTCAACATAAGCTAAGTATTAGTGCTAGATAATGGCTGTTTTACCATTTAAAAAAATAAATAAATCATAGGATTATATAAAATTAACCACAAAAGAAAGCACTTTACTTGCCGCCCACCCACAGTAGGTATACTGAAGGTCATGTACCTATAAATTGGAGGGGCTCTTAAGGGTTTGTGGGTACATGCATTCTGGTTGTACGCAGTGTGATTTTGGCAGCAGGTCCCAGCCAATGATTCATGGCTGAGACCGGCTGATCGTCTGTGTCCAATCACAGCACAGAGCCCTGTGTCTTTACAAACACACAGGGCTCTGTACACTGATCCACGATCTAGATGTTTATATTCCATGCAAAGCAGGGAGAAAAAACAGACAAATCGAAAATGATAGCAGCACACGTTGCACATATTTAACCCCTTGGTTGCCTCTAGATGTTAACCCCAGCCAGTGCCATTAGTACAGTGTCAGTGTACAGTATTATCCCTGATCATTGTACTGGTGTCACTAGCGATGTCAGTGTCAGTTAGTGATTATCCCATATAGTGTCCGTTAGTAGCAGATTGGCTGCCACCCTATCACAGTCACACTGTAAGTCGCTGATCACTGCCATTACAGTATATTGCTTATAGCAGTGTAAATTCCAGTGTTACATGACTAAGCAGTTGGCAGTTAAAGTAGCGAAAAATTATCTTGTCATGAAGGGGGTAAAACCTTCTGGTGGCCAAGGGGTTAAGGGAGATGCTTGGGGTCCTAGAAAAATGAACACATGTACTCACCTCTATGCTGCAGCATTTGTGTGATGCAGCTATCGCAGTTTGGGGTTAAGATTGAAAAATGAGCAATCATATGACCCCTGATCACTTAGTTCTTGGTCTATTTAGAGAAGAGGACAGTGACTGTTAGTCCCTGATCTCTGCTCTGCTCCTTCAGTGCTCACTGGAGCACAGGGCTGGAGAGTGGGCAGGTGCAGCTGGATCCAAGTCTCGGCTATGCCTTGAGAGGTGGAGCCAGCTGTCAGTCAGCCAGGTTGGTGGATCCTAACAATATGGTCAGGATCCTTGCAGAGCTTTGAGTGACTAAGTCATGTCAGCCAACAGTGGGCTCACTTTAACCACTTAAAGAGAAGGTTCACCCTAAAATGCATTTTTTGACAATGGGTCCAGCATACTGCTAACATCTGCAGTATGCTGTTTTTTTTTGTTGTTTTTTTCGGTACTTATCTTTATACGAGGCCTTGTTATCCAGCGGCGAGCGGGCAATCGTGCGGGCAGTAGGCGTTTCTAAGCGAAGACGAGTTGATTGACGGCTGCTAAAGCGCGTCATGCCTTCCGGAAATACCCGTGTAGAGCTGACTGCGCAGGCGCCGTAAACACCCGAGTGTCACTTCGGGTATTTCCGGAAGGCGTGACGCGCTTTAGGAGCGCGTCAATCAAATCCTCTTCGCTTAGGAACGCCTATACCCGGAAGTAAACCCCCCGCTCCGAGCCGGACAAAAAGAGCTTGTATAAAGATAAGTACCGGGAAAAAAAACCCAGCATACTGCAGATGTTAGCAGTATGCTGGATAGATATAGCTAATGTTAGAGAGTTTATTTTTGGACGAACCCCCGTTTTAAGCCCCGGACCATTTTGTTGCTAAATGACCAGGCCACTTGTTGCGATTCCCTCCCCCAAGAAAATTTCCCTACTTCTCTTTTAATGAACATAAGGGATATCCCTGACAATTATGGCCTGCTGGCAACCCGGCCAGTTCCCTTTTTCCCTGTAGCTATGATGTTGGAAATGCCTGAATTTAAAGTGTTACTAAACACAAGACCCTGCATTCACAATATCTGGTCTCCCACAGTTCACAGAACATGGAAAAGCAATTATTTCAATAAATATAAACTGCTAAATACCTTTTCTCACCAGCAGATAGAACAGTCTTGTGACTTCTATCAGTGTCCAGCCAAGCATTGGTTAAAGCTTGTAGGAGTTTTATAACTAACCTATGAGACTGGAAGACCCCTGAACCTCTGTCTGGGCAGTGCTGATTGGCCCTGTGCTGATCACATGCACCCTACCAAAAGAAAACAAGCACTTCTCTAGCAGTACATACCAAACTGAGCATGTGCATCCAAAGTCTCTGTGTTATCAGGAAACTATTAGGAGTCAGTGGAAGAAGGGGAGGATCGGAGAAGCCAGTACCAAACCGCGTATTTACACAATGCAGAGTATTAACCCCTTAGGTTCCACAGTGAGTATAACAAGCATGCTTTACTGCATATACAAACTAATGTTACACTTTTAACAGAACTTTAGACAAGCAGCTAAATACACAGTTAAAATACATACATGGGAGCTGTTTACCTGCCAAAGGATTTGTAAATGTGTGTGGCCAGTTTTGTGATCAAAACACTGTTACCAGACAGCATAGCCAAATCATCATCCTCCCCTGCAGCAACAGAGTTTGCTCCATAACTTTGGTCAAAACATACCTATAGTTTTCACTAAATGTGGGAAACGGATTTGGGACATGATTTGACCACCCCCAAAAAAAGGAGAAAATACTACACTTTGCACACAACCAATATCAAGAGCTCATTATAAGATATTTACCAGATTGTGTAAAATGCCCTACATGCTACACAAAATTAAATGCCAAATCACTGATGTATCCTGGCTTTGTGGCAATGCAAAATGTCCCACAATTTCTTGTATTGTCCACAATTTCAACCATTCTGGAGGGCTGTAACAGATCTGTATCAGAACCCTACAGCATGTCTTCTCCACCTAACAGAGAGACCTGTCATGAAGTATAATGCCACTCTTACTATTCACATGCTAAGCATAGCAAAGGCTTGCATCTCCAGCCTATTGAAACAGTCACAAGCACCTATCAGATCCCTATAGTACAGTGGTCTGCACATGTTACGAAACGCGTTGCATCACGGTCGGCCTCATGCTGCTTTTCAGCTCTCATCCGAGTCCCACAGATTGCGTTCCAGACCTCGTTCTGGCTGTTGCCCAAGAGCCGGAAGACACCTGCCGGACAAGATGTCGGCTCGCTTCTACACAGAGGTCATTACCTCAGCGGACACTACTATGCCTTCATAAAGATACTTCTATGTGAGTATTTTAATACAATTGTCTATTAAAATGTTACTCAAGTAGCGCCCGTTCTGTTTCCTCTCTTCCCTCTACTTTTCCTTTTCTTGCATCCTTTTTCCCTTACCACTATTTATTTTTTCCCCCTTATCCCTTTTTTTCCCGCCCTCCTGTCCCAACATCTCTACCTCTAGATATTCCTTTCTATCTAGGTAGTTTTCATTCTGTTCCAGCACCACTGTGTAACGGTCACCACCGTTTACGACAATACTGCATACACGATCCATATAATTTTCCATAATCAAGACGAGACTACTGCTCTGTACTTGCTTCCAAAGATATGAACACTTTAATGGTATCTTAGCTTGCTTTTTATACAGTACAAGATGTTACAGCCAATCCCAGGACAATACCATCTCCACCGCCCTATTCACTCACTGAGGCTAATTATCTAATCCGTAGCTAGACATGTGGGCACCGCATCATCAATAGAGTTCAATTAACCTTGAATAATACACAATCACAGATAATCTTCACACATATCAGGAACCTCAATCACATTATCTAGACAGACAATTAGGCACCGATACTGACAGATACATTACTTGAGATAATGACATCAAAACCAAATACTATCACACCTAAGCATCAATACATTCCTGTATCAATAGAATGCAATTAACCTTTAGAATAACTCAATAGTGTAAACAGAGAGCTTCACACAATGAAAGAGTCTTTCAGGAGTGGGTGCAATTAACACCTTTTCAACAGAATGTGTCTTTCACATTGAAAAGCCAACCTCACTTAACATTTCAATAGTCGGTTACACAGAGGGATGAGTCACTCTGGTCCACATGAAATCACCTGCAATATGAATTATTATTAATGTCCCATCTCATGTAATACATGATATAATTTCTTTGTCACCCTATGGCCCTAGTGGACATAAGGTGACCCTAGACATAGGAGAATCTCAGTCTGTCACGGTTCATTCCCTTACACACTGTACTAGCACTTTTAATCACATTTAATCACATTTAACCGATAGTGGAATTTTTCAATAAAACCTTTATTACCATTGGTTTCCATATATGTAATATTCCGTATACTCTTTTCTGGTATACTTTTCTGATAATTTAGCTGTGAATGCTCTGCTGATTATACAGTATGTGCCCAACCGTGACAATTGTTTATCAGTTCTTCAGCATTCTATTATGCTTAGGCAATCTCTTCTATTGCACATTTTCTACTCTGTTGAGTTACTCATTGTCACTTTTTTGTGTGAAAACTGGCAATAAACCTTTTGTAAAAAAAATTAAAAAATACTTACAGACAGGACAATGTGGGGCAATAGCACTATAATGTGTCATTAACTCTGCTCACGCTGGCCTTCTCTTTTCTGTATGTACTCTGTCACCATGTAGAAGAAAGAGAGTCACCGCTCCAGGTAGGTCTGCTATATGGTCACATGCTGATTCAGGATACCAAGGGTGCTGGCGGTGCACTAGGCAAGCATGAAAGATGAATGAGGATGGATGGCCGCACTCCAAAAACCGTACAGGTTGTCTTTTATTAAACGAACAGCAGATACATCACAAGGTCACAGCAACAAAAACAGGGGGACAGCCGAAGCGTTTCACACTGAATCAGTGCCAGGAATAAGCACTGATCCAGTCCCATTCATCTTTCACACTGTCACCACGTGTCTCTGTGCAGGTATGCATTTTTGTTTTGTTCTGCACATGTGCATTTGTGTGTGTGTGTGCTTCATGGCATGTGAGCGAGGGGGCATACATGCTAACTGCTGACAGCGGCAGCAAGCCAGCTAAGACTTGCCAAGGGCCAGTGCTGCTTAGTCTTTAGCAGCATACCCATGATCTTTAAAAGAGAAGTATGTTTTTATTTTTTGCTATACTTATCTTGGTGGATGGAGGGAGAATCAGGCTGAAGCTGCCGCTGTCCCCCGGCGTCTCTGCACTGAGAACTGAGCCACTGAACACTGATGGTAGATGGCTTGGTTCTCACTCCTCCTCCTCAATACTGACTGTCAGAATGGCTTCTGCTCTACTTCCCAGCGCTTATTAGAGTGCCGAGCAGTGGAGGGGTGGGGAGACGCTGTCTCAAAGACTCGCTGAGACTGCCATCAATCAGGCAGCTGGCAGATCCCGTCTTGGAAGTCGTGATGACGCGCTGCCACGACTGATGGCAGTGACGTCAGTGGACAGCGGACTTCAGACGGCTCTCCGCTGAAAACGGGTCACAGAAGTTCAAAATGAATTGCACTCCTGTGACCCAGAGGAGAAGCCCAGTCTAAAAAGCTCAGGCTGGACTTCTCCTTTAAGCTAAACATCTGCCTGGCATCTGTTTCTCGCCAATCTTCCCTCTCAACTCCGCTTTCTTCAAATGAGTTTCTTCCACCCAAGGAAGAGCTCACTTCTAAGAAAAGTACCCACTGACGCCAATTTTATGACCTTCTTCCTTTTACTGAATCCGTTGTAAGGAGCAGTTTTTCTCCCACTGACAGCAATAAGACAGTCCTTCTTCCTCTTACTGACCACCAATGCTGGGACATTTTTCCTCCCATCAACCATTGATCTAAGAAGGTATTATTTTCTCAAATTTAACCAACTAATGTAAGTGAAGTACATGATATTGTTTTTAGAAATACACTCTGCTGTATCCTGCACTGTACATTACATTCTGCTGACCAAAGTACTTTGTTTACATTACATGTTCCAGCTGCTGTACTCTGTGTGCTATGCTGTAAATTACATACTCCCAACCCTTGCACTCTAAATGTTATGTTATAGGTTACATACTTTTGCCCCCTGCATACTATAGATTATGTTTAATATTACAAAGCTCTTACTCATGCATTCTCTCTGCTACTGTAGCAACCCATGACCCCTGGAGGAGGCATGGCAGTACCCCCCCCCCCCACCAGAGACAGGGTGGGTCGAAAATTTCACCTCAGGGTGTAGGCTGTAATAGGAATTGGAAACAGATGGGGGGCAGTCACTTTCAGGTGAATACAAAATAAGTTTATTAATCCACACTTAAACTCCAGGGAAAGAGAGATAGGGAGTTCAGAACACCCATTACTGACCTGCAGAATCAATATCTCAACTATAGATTCCAGTACAGAAAACAGCATATAAGCTGAATGCAGCACCTGTACATTTTTAGATGCAGCTTTGTCCATTAACACCAATATATTTCCCAGTAGCAGAAGCAGCTTTGATGGTCCCATCTCAATACTTTCAACAAGGTGCCTTGTCTGAGAGCTAGACCTTGGGTGGTTCCTGCTTTGCACCAGCTGACCCTCTGTAGGAGTACATCATACCTATTGGGGCACCAAATGCTTATTTGCCCCTGGGAGAGGGTCCTACAGGTACCTGAACATTTTTGAATGCTGTATAAAGCTGATCCCCTGAGTCGGAATCCTGCTGTAAAGAACATTACTTTTAAATAAAAGTGAGCTACAAAAGCCCTAAAAGGTACTCCAGTGGCTGGACTGAATTTGATGGAAAGACTACATTTGAGGTTAATGCTGCACAAAAGCAAAAAGGAAGAGAAAAAAAATTGGATCCAGTTACATATAGTCAGGTCCAATATATAAGAATGTACTGTATATCCATAACTTGGTCATTATGTATCAGTGGGGGGGGGGGGGGCGCAAACAAACAAACAAACAAAAAAAAACTATTTCAGCCTCACTGTGCCCATCAAACGCAGCCACTGGGCCCATCAAATGCAGCCACTGTGCCCATCAAACGCAGCCACTGTGCCCATAAAACACAGCCACTGTGCCCATCAAATGCAGCCACTGTGCCCAAACGCAGCCACTGTGCCCATCAAATGCAACCACTGTGCCATCAAATGCAGCCACTGTGCCATCAATTGTCGCCACTGTGCCATGCCATTAATTGTTGCCACTGTGCTATCAATTGTAACCACTGTGCTATGCCATCAATTGTCGCCATTGTGCCATCAATTGTCACCACTGTGCCATGCCATCAATTGTCACCACTGTGCCATGCCATCAAACACAGCCACTGTGCCATAAATTGTCACCACTGTGCCAACAATTGTCACCACTGTGCCATGCCAAACACAGCTACTGTGTCATCAAATGCAGCCACTATGCCATGCCATCAAACACAGCCACTGTGCCATCAATTGTTACCACTGTGCCATCAATTGTCACCACTGTGCCCATCAATTGTCACCACTGTGCCCATCAATTTTCATCACTGTGCCCATCAATTGTTGCCACTGTGCCCTGTAAAATCCGGCCAGATTGAGCCCTCCCCCACCCCCCGCCCGGCACTTACCTTTCTGGGGTCAGCCATCCTCCTTCCACCGTCCCTCGATGTCTTGGCGCTTCAGCCAATCAGGTTACCAGTAATCAAAACCGGTGAACCTGATTGGCTGAGACGCCTGTCAGTGTTAACCAGGGAATGCACATCCCGTGCATCCCCTGGTTAACTATTTGGAAGCCGATTACAGCCCTCAGAGCCAGCGCTTCCAAAGCCAACCAGCTGCCATTATTCAGATGGCCGGCGCTCACCAGGGGGCCGGCCATCTGAATAGTGGGCGACAGTGACAATACATGCAATGCATGAATCTGTGTATTGTATTCAGTGGCGGTGCAGGAACGAGAGGGGGCGGCACTCCTGCGCCCTCTTTGGACGCACCGCCACTGTTATGTATACTTTAACAGAAATATCACAGGTTAGGAGTTTAAAGAAAATGCTGCCTGCTTAAAGAAAAATTTAATTGGTTAAAGTGGATTACTGGATTTGTAAGAATAATTGTCAGAGCCGGGATAAAGCCTAGGCCACATAATCAAAAAATTATTCCTAAATGTTTCAAAGCTGTAAAATCTTTTACTTGTTATTGCAAATGATTTGTCCACAAGTCCACAGGATGCGACAGGGTTCATTGAGTTTTTGTTATACGAGCACATGTCTCTGTGTTCTGACCTTACACCTACTTGGATATGAGCCCACAAGATTCTCTGGCTCAAGTGCTGCCAGAGAAAACAGACATGTAACTGGTACCCAGTCATATATTCACTCAGTGCTGACATCTAGAGTCACCACAAGCTATACAGGAGCCTTATCAGAATATTGTGAATGATAAGAATATATCAATTTTATAAATAAAATTAAATATGGTAACTTTGTATCACAAGAGCACCTATAAACCATCATTTAGATTAGTTTTATTGAGAATTAGCACACCAACTTTTTAGGCTGATAAAGAAAAAACTCCTGTAATATCAAACAACCGAGATAGGAAATATCCAGTCGCACACGGACTGTTTTGGCACTGCACTGGCTCTTAACTGGCGTTGGGCTTGTGTCAATGGGCATATGCAGTTTGCTTCCAGGTATAATCTATTTGCATTTGAGATTTTCAGATGCTGCAGTGATCATTCACTGTTCATTGACCTGCTGTTGACCTCCCTTTAAGCTACATCAGCCTGTTTCAAGAAGCTTTTGCAAGAAAAGAAAGAGAAGTAAGCGATGTGACAACAATTTTGTCAACACAGGCCCACAAAATCCTTTGCTGTCTTTCACTCAATATGGGTATTAAAAGTCCACCTCAACCAAAAAATTATCACGTAGAATAGTTTAAAGTTGTTTTCAGTTAAGGATGAGCTCAAGATTCAATCCGAACACCATTTCAGCTGACTTCAGATGAATGCACAAACATTTACCCATTCAGTGGGAGCTGGACGACATGTATAATAGTGACATTGGGGCTGATTTACCAAGCCTGTGCGCCATGACTCATGGTGCACAAGCAGGAGTAAAACCGTTTTTGACATTTACAAAAGAGATACACTGCCAGTGCAGTGTATTTCTTCATTTACTAAACTGCCTAATGCGCCCAGGAGAGGGCGCACAGCACGCCAGTACAGAGCTGGCGTACGGCATTTAGTTATGTAAACATCTGGGATTTTATGAGGGGAGGGAGGGGGGTGATGCAGGGGAAGTGTAGTGACATGTGTTTGAACGTGTGTGGCGGGTCGAATTGAAAGCGAAAGTGACTTTTGAGAAACGATCCCCGTGCGCTTGCAAAGTACGCCAGAACCTCGGAAGGTTCATTTGCATACTGGGCAAGGGCAGAGGGAGATTTCAGGGAATGCTGTGCGCCTTGTCAGTACGCCGAGAAAATCTTGGTAAATACCAAGCGGCGTAGCAGTGTTTGCACTGCGTGAAACGGCGCACAGGAAATCTCCGAGCTGTTCTCGGGCTGCGCCGACACTGAAGGGGAACTCCGCGCCAAATTTCAAATTTGAAACTGGCGCGGGTTCCCCCCCAGGGGTATAATAGGCTCTTCGGCTTTGGTCCGGAATGTGAGGGGTTAATCCACGCCTAAAACGGCGTGGGGTTCCCCCCAGATCCATACCAAGCCTTATCCCAGGCACGCAGTCTGGCCGGACAGGAATGGGGGTGGGGACGAGCGAGCGCCCCCCCCCCCCCTCCTGAGCCGTACCAGACCACATGCCCTCGACATGGGGGAGTGTGTGCTTTGGGGGAGGGGGCACTGCCCCCCCACCCCAAAGCACTCTTATCCCCATGTCGATCGGGACAAGAGCCTCTTCCCGACAACCCTGGCCATTGGTTGTCGGGGTATGCGGGCGGG